>OY723388.1:35054316-35611655 GCA_963210295.1 Ophion ellenae
TAAGCTTTTGCGAGCATTCTTCGGCACTGATCAAATTTTTCGTATAAAAGAACAGTTCTATTGAGATTTTCACAGAAGGAAATTAAACAATACCATTGGAGAGTCGAATAGATTGACTTGTATCTCCTCAGACTGGAGCAACGTTGGAGCTTATTATTCCATCCAATATTATTTATTACTCGAAGCTTTTGATGTTAAATTCAATGTCGAGAATAAAGTTAAAAATGTTCGGAGGCGCGAAATAGCTGTGCAATTTCTTTTCGAAGAGCTCGTGAAAAAATGACGTATGCACGTTTCGATTTTTATTCATGAGCCATCCGTCTCACTTTATGCGCTTTTTTCGCCAACAAGGACACTACACGGTACGTGCATATAGCCGTGTATAGTGTCGGCTCCCCACTGAGGCTGATCAGCATATCGGGTGCTATAATGGCACTCCTTGTACGGTGCTTAACAGATCTGCTGATGGTGCACTTTAAAAGTGAGAGGAAAGGGCGCCCGGGGCGAGGGGAAAGATAGCGCGAGAGTACGACAAGTGGGAATTACGGCTGAAGCTTTATGCAAAGGCCTTCAAATCTTATTCAATGCGATGAGATATTCGTCGCATGAGTCATGAGCTATTGAGTAGGATTTGGCTGATGTACCTTCCCTGCTAAAGTATAGAGTGTCTCCAAATGACCAGACATTAAAATTTATTAATAAAACGTATTATTTATGTGAAAAGTACGAATATTTTTATTTTAATATAAGGTACAAGCATGGAGGTTATGTGTCGAATACAATATCCGATAAATGACCGCCTCGTCCCTGTTTGCAGACGTTCACTAGGTTGACGAAATTTCCAATAACATTTTCGCACAATTGCGGATGCCATCTATCGGATATTGTGTTCCATACATAACCTCCATGTTTGTACCTCATGTTGAAATAAAAATATTCGTACTTTTCAAATAAATAATACGTTTTATTAATAAATAAAAACGTCAGGTCATTTTGAAACACCCTTTACAATCGTGAATACCAAATTCGATTTCTCAAACGTATGCATAGTCTAATTATAAACATGCTGTCGTACCGTAAAATGGGGTTACTTTGAACAGGTTTTGGAAGTTTTTTGTAGGTAACTTTTTTTTAACATCCTAAATTCCAGATTTTTTTGATCCACTAGAACAATGTGTCCTTTGGCTATCGAATGTATAAGAAAGTCAAGCCCCACCAGACTCGCACAATTTTATATATTTTTTGTTAAGTGTCAAAGTAACCTGGAGTGTGGGGTTTCTTTGATAAGGCATTGAAATGCAACTTATGTTAAAGAATACGGGTTATTATGACATCATTTTGATTAAAAAATTAATATTTTATGCATTATACATGGAACAAAATGAAAAACAACAATGTTTTACAATCAAATTGTCATCTTTATTAAGGCCTAAGGCCACTGTAACGGTCCAAAAAAAAGGTTTTTTCACGAATTTTTTGCTTCCAAAATTGAAGGTAATTGAAAAAAAACTTTTAAGGGTGTTATCGGGCATACATTAAACTTTATTATCAAATTTTTTTACAGCAAAAAAAAACAAAATGGCGGTTCCACAGCTATCTTCCCGGGGCATGTTTTGCTTGCAGGGCTCCGCGGCACGCAGCACCACTGGTGCACTTTTGAATCTAGAACAAAAAAAAACCATCAATCTAGAGGGTTATAGCTAGAGAATGTCGATCGGATTTTAAAAAGTATCAATTTTTGTGGATTTGGCGTGCGTTTGAAAAAAAATTGATTTTTGACGAAAAAAACGGCTAGTTTTTTGTTAATAAAAAATCAATAAATAAAGTTATTGAAAATCCCGATCGACATTCTCAAGATAATGTTAATGTTCACATCTGGTCAAAATTTCAAGTAAAAAAAATGAAAATTGTTCGAGTGATGCTGCGTGCCATTTTGAAAAACCGTATTTCGAGAAAAACGCGTTTAAAGTTTTGCGAATAGTTTTTTATTGGAAAAAATAAAAAAAAGAAGGTAAAAAAAAATTTACCGTTAGTCTGCAATCCCAGCACCATACATTTGTCCTTCGATGGCCAAATTTTCGTCTGGCAAAATTTACAGTGGCCTTACCCCTTAAGGAAATATTTTACATCAAAATATCAAGTACCTAGGGTACTATTGTAGGCACTTAATCAGTCTTATAATTATCATTGAAATCAAAATTAATTCGAGCAACATTATAATTAACTTGAACAACAAATTTAAACACATTCAGATGCGCACACATTGAAACCGTATTTTGGCGCTCTAATAAAGTAGCCCCAAAAACTGTCAATGTTACCCTCAATGTCAATTTAACCCCGTTTTACGATATATTTTCGTTCCAGAATTTGAAAATCAATTATTTTCAGTCCAGAGAAAAAAAATCTATGTCAACACAATCAATTGGACGTTTCCAAGCAAATGAACATGCGGGACGTACATTTTTACGCGATAATTTAAAAATTGATTTTTATAAAGTCACGAATAAAACATTTAACGATGACGATAAGCGAACGAACTCCCTCTCGGTTTTAACGATAATTTCGCAAACTTTACATCGCTGTATTGTGCGTCTGAGTTATTAGACAGTATCTGTGAACCGACGGAAGATCAGTGAGCATTCGTCGCTTTAATGGCCCCCTCCTCGCTCCTCACCCCCACCGACCAAGTCGAGGAAGGGAGGTCTGTGAGAAATATTAAATAAAAAAATGTATACAAGTGGGAGGACAAGTTAATTCGGTCAAAAGGGTCCACTCCCCGGTACAACAATTCGCACGCGCTGTTTTAGTTTTTTCCATCATCCGCTTCGGCAATCTCACAACCCGTCACGTCGATAAAGCAATTTTCATCTCAACACATTCTTTGTTACGATTATACTGAGACAATTTACAGTAACAACGCGCGAGTCCCATCCTGATGAAAAAGTTTTCTCCCTCCCTTAACACGCGCGAAAACGCTTTATGCTCCGAGCTTACAGCTTCTCGAGCACACCCTTACTCGACGCAGCAGATAGGAGATAAAAAAAAGACCTGGTGCGTGAACACTTCATTGTACTATTGAAACTCAATTGCTTTTAATAAGTTTGCCAATTAACGGGGTATTATAGTCTGGAATCCGGAATTTCGGCTGTTTTTTTTCGAACTTGATAAAAAAAATATTTTCACAATCAATTTTGTTGCAGTTTTTTATTCACGTTTCCAGAACTCACACAAATGTTGTGCTAAAAGAAATTTAAAAATTGACAAGGGTATGGGCCTCTAAATATGGCCGTAAAAAAAGGGTAGAGGCTGTTGAGATGTTTGCAAAGCTACCATTCATCTGTGAAAGAGAAATAAAACCAATTTTCTTTATCAATAAGAATGTCATTATGGCGGGTACCGGAAAAAAGTTCATAGCAACTGTCTGAAAAAAAAGTTAATTTTTCGCCCTATTTTATCAAAGTTAATTTGTATGAATAATAATAGAAATAACTTCGTAATGCCCGAGGTAAGGACGGCAGAGGGATATATACTAAACGTTCATACCAAATTCGAAGACAATCGGTGGAATATAACTCGAGATTTTATGTCGACCAGGTTTAAAAAAAAGTAGTTTCGAGAAAACGCGATTTAACGGGGTATCCCTCTCTGGAAGCCCAATTTGAAGGGTCAGAATGATGATTTTTTTTTCTAGTAACACATTGGTTGGAATAAATTATTTTTCTCCCAGCATGTTGCACACATGTTTGTGGTTACAATGTAATTTTTTCGGAAGAAAATCTGGCAAAGTGTTCGTGGTGGTGCAGTTGGCGTTGCAGTCCTCCAGCAGCGAGGCCCGAAACAGCGGGATCTCTACCAGGCTCAAATGTAATCGAAAACGAAAACACATTTTTTTTCCTTCAAATATATCCAACTGGCTATGGGTTCACGATCCACTTTTCGAAATTTCGAACAATACGAAAAATGACAGCTTCTCCAAAGAAAACCTCATTTTTCTCGTGAAAAACAGCATGCTGAAGTCATCGTTATTAACAAATGGTTCATCCAATTGAAAAATGCGATCGTGAACCGAAAATAACTACTGATTGAACGCCAACTGTGCAAACTCAAGTCAATAGTGCGAAAGTTAGTCAAGATATCGAAAAAACGTTTTTCTTAAGTTTCCAGAGAGGGATACCCCCTTAAGTTTTGAGTACAATTTCAGACAAGCGCAACTATCTAAATGGTATAAGGGCATGTTATACTCACGTTATATTAATCGGCCATCCCTGCCTCGTAAAGTTGCCTACCCTCGACTTCGAACTGATAATTTTTTGAAGCTCGTTCTACCCTAGCTTCCTTAGAAGCTTCTGAAGTTCGAGAAAAAAATATTTATAACCATGTAAATATGGGGAATTTCGCAATTTTCCTTTAAGGATATATTCTTTTACGTCTATACTTTGAAAAAATGCAAAATCGATTATCTCAAATTTCTAGAACTATAAAGCAACCCTATTCTGCAAATAACATTAGTCAACAATATTCAATGTAAAAAAATTTGTCACCAGCATTGCAAATATAGCAAACTGAGAAACTTGTAAAATTAAAAGGCGTTTTTCTTTTTGTTCCTCTGAAAAAATTATTGTTCAATGACAGCAATGATATTCATCGGTAGTACTCGCTGAATGCTATTTTCATTAGTTATGTCAGATTTTTTAACCGAAGAATTACAAGAACACGGGGGAGGGGGGTTGAGGCCACGGAGTTGTAATAAATGGACGTGACAAAATTATAAGCCCTTAATTATAATAATCAAGAACCCTGAAAATATTACGGTGAGATCCATATAGCTTGGAGAACTTGATACGGGAGTAAGGGCAGAGAGAGAGAGAGACAGAATGAATATCTAGAAGATAGGAGAGTAGTAGCCTAACCGTTAATCGTCCTGAGGTATCAGTGTCAGGGACAATATGGTCATCCCTTCTAGCTGCCTCGAAAAGTCGCGTTGATCGTTAAATCTGTCATGAAGCCACGAATTAATTATCGTTATCCAATTAATCATGGTTGCTGAACAATGCAGTAATCCTCGGGTGGATAACTATCAAGAACAGGCAGAGTACAACCACAGCTATGCATGAGGTATTCCATCTCAGTTCAACCTGTCCCTCCAAATGCCTCCGAGAATACAGAGCCGCGAAAATGTGTATTTTTGAACCGGCGACAGTGGCAGGCACCCGGGGTCGCCGTGCGGCGTCGGCATTCTCTCATCCGAGGCAGCGGTCACCTGGCTCAATACTTGGATGGGTGACCGCTTAGCCGCAAAATGGCTTAGCCGCAAGCTGGCGGAAGACAGTTTTACCGAGTTCCCGATGGTGATACAACTAAAAGTCACTTAAGGTATTTCTTTCGCGGAGGGCCGTATTTTATCGGGGCATAAGCAGGGCCCTTCTGAATCTTTGGTAAATTACAGTGGCGCTTAATAGAAACAAGTCACAATCAATTATTGTACCCAACGATAAACTGGAATTGAAAATTTCGCGCAAATATAGTAGATTTATACGTTTTAACATTTTCTCTGAAAAGTTGCGACTACGAAAATTCTGCTAGTCACATTTTTCTAAGTTTTATCATTAATATTTTCTTTAAACATTCGGCGACCCACTGTTTTTATTGTCGAGCAGTTTGTATCAGGCACATAGAGTTATTCAGGGTATCAATTATTAGGTACAAATGTGTCTCCATAAAGTCCCGAATAGATGAGACGATTTTTAGATTTGTAATTTTTTCTTAAATGTTCGGTAACTTGGCTTGGAATTTTACCAGTGCACTGGGATATATTTTTACTCGATTATAGATGAAAATCAGTTAGTTGTTAAATATTCGGGTCCGTGAAAGGAATACCTCGAAGGGTTAAATACCTCAAGGCGGGCCGAAAATCGGCGGTTTTCGGGAAATCGTAAAAAAAACTAGTATAGTATCCGCCATACGTTATTTATTGGTACTTTAACTATGCGAAACTTTTTACAAGCTTTTATTGTACCTAACTTGACCTAGTGTGAGATACAAAACGGAAAATCGATATTTCACCCACTTCCCGACTACTTAGAGTTCTGAAATTCTGCAAACATACATCTAAGAAATGACAATGCATGATACAACTTAAACAAATTAATGAATAAATTTTTTAAAAAATTCACCTTCTGTGAGATGTAAAACGGAAAATCGATATTTCACTCACTTCCCGACTACTGAGCGCTCTGGAAATTTGCAAACATGCATATAAGTGGTGACAATGCGTAGTTCGACTTAAAAAAAAATTAATTAGTTGATTTGAAAAAAATAACGACTTTTTGTGAGATGCAAAACGACAAATCGATATTTCACTCACTTCTCGACTACTTAGAGCTCTGCAATTTTGCAAACATGGATTTAAGAAGTGACAATGCATTATTTAACTTGAAAAAAATAAACAAAATATCTCTAATGAACCCATTTAACGGTGTTAACGCCTTTAATAACACTAACAAAAATTTCAGAGTTCTAGTATAATCAATTAGAAACTAAAAAGTAGAAAATCGTTTATATGTAAAAAAAAGACCAATTCGAACAAGCTTTTATTTAATATACCAAAAAGTAGAAAATAATTTTATGTGACTATAATATTATGTGACTATAAATAAAAGCTTGGGGCGCTCAAAACTTAGACATATAATCTTTAATTTACATAAATCCGTTAACGTATTAATTGTATTTAAAGATTAAGAAATCTGAGTTTGTTATATAGTAAATATAACAAACTCAGATTTCTTAAATAAAAGTCCCGAAACTGAGTATAAACGTGTGATAATTATTTGTCTAATTACTGTTGTATCAAACTAAATACGGTTAATGAAACTGAATTGATGAAATTTATTAAACATTTATAAAGTTGAGCGCCACAAGCTTTTATTTATAGTCACATATAGGTGACTTGGTAAAAGAAAATTAATTTCTACATTTTAGTACATTAAATAAAAGCTTGGTTCAAAAAAATTCCATTTGCATATAATTTTTATTTTAAAATACGTTATTTGTTCTAATGTACGTACTTCAGACATTTTTCGAAAATATACGTTCTCATGGTCTTCGTAATAACTGCTAGATGTATTGATGCATCAGAAAAACCGAAGAATATTTCCGTAAACTCATTTTGCATTTTTAGTCGGTGGAGCAAAATTTTTCAATTCCAAGAAAAAGTACAAGTTATTACAATTTGATATCCCATATACAACATATAAAAAAATAGCTCGCCGGCCTATTGAGTATCGACTTACGAAGGTTAAAAATCAACTGCATTAAAAAAGGTTAAACCTATTCAACTTATCGCGCAAACCGTCTCGTAATATGTAATTCCAAGAAAAACACTTCAAAATCGAAACATCTATAGAGTATCCATTTACGAAGTCTAAAAATCAACTGCATTGAACAATCATTAAAACTATTCAACTTATTGTGCAGGCCGTCTCGACAAATGTATTTCCGAGGAAAACACGATTAATCGATTTTCTCGAGTTTAAGCTCGATGGATGAAGCTAAACTTTTTTTTATGTATTTTGATCCGCTGAATCCGAATATCACAATTTTTGCCGAAAGTCGAGCATTCAATTGTTTATAGCCAATTGTTAAAACAATTTTTGAAAACATTAAAGTTTTTCGGGATGAATTATTTTTTTAAAACATTTTGGGCAATTTTAAAACGAAAGTATTGTTTATAAAATTTTGTTAAAGTTCATAGTTTTTCAGTAATAAATTTTGGAAAATTTCTGAAAGAGTCTTCCAATTTTACACTTGATTTATGTATAGAAATACCAATTAAAAAATTACTTACATCGAATCATCACTTTCTGGCCCATACAATAGGGCTTTTGCCGATGTGGAAGCTTCCAAAATATCAATTTGTCGTTGTCTTCGAAGCATTCTGCCTTCCCGGGTATTATCGTTTGCGCGCTTGTCAGCCACGTCTGTACGTTGAGAATCGACTCTCTCTGTATACCGGTTCACGAATTGTGGGATATCCGGGAAACTATTCATCGGATTGACTTGAAATTTTCAAGGAATATTTTTGAAACATCATACTACAAAAAAAATGTTTTAAAAAAATCGATTTTTTGAAAATTCTGACCGCATCTCACCCCTTAATGGATGCAGCGCATATCATACGATTTTTTATGTATGCCGAAATAACAAAATGGCGGTCATTTTTCGGAAAAAAAAAACAAAAAAAACGTGTTTTCTCACCATTTTTTGCACAAAAAAATAGTAAATATCAGAATTTTAAAAAATCCTTGATATGCTCTTTAGCTATGGTTGTAAAGAATATGTGGTTAAAATTTCAAAGGATCGGTTCAGTAGTTTCGAAGGTTTTATCAACAAGCCGTCGAAAAACGTTGTTTCGAGAAAAACGCGTTTAAAGTTTGTTTGGGTTACATAAATACGTAATTTTTGAAAAATGTATTTCGAAAGTGTATTTATTAAGTGTAATAACTTTTATATCAATATCTATAATATAAGCCTATCGAAAAAATTCATGAAAATAGTATTTTTCAGCGTCTAAAGTAAGAAGACCCCTCAAAGTTTAAGGTATGGTGCAACTCCCGCTCGCCCAGCCGAATCTTAGAAAGTATAGCGCATTCGATTCAAAATATTTCGATGAAATTTCCAGGAAATATAACTAAAAGGCGATACTATCGAATGAAAATATTTTTGGAAAATGCAATTTTTTGACCCACCTAGGTAGATGTAGCCCGTTAATATGAACTGTTCTGTTTTTACGTCTCCTTTTTAATACCGGCTATTCAGACGAACGCAATGACCTACGACACAAGACCATTGAAGTCGCCTTCATTTATGAACATTGTTTGAAGAAAGACCGTCTGTATTGACACGGACGATCATCACTTTGAATATATGCTATAGACGAAAGTGACTTTAGAGAACTTGAATGACTTGATGTTGTACGTCATTGTATTCGTCTCAACAGCCGCTATCAGATGGTAGACATACAACAGCATAGCACGTCATTAAGGGGAGGGTAGGGGTTTCAGCGTGAAAAAAAAACACTTTTTTGCGAATTTTTTTCGTCTATATGGATAGAGTGAATTTATTGAAACATTTTGTACATTGTTAAGTGTTATTTCAAGAACATTCCGTCAAATTTGTACGCGAAGAGATCCACAAGCAAGCCGGTGACAAAGCTTTTCCAAGAACGCCTTTGGAAAAACACGATTTGCGGTGTTCACTGTATCTCAGCTCGGAATTATCTGAAATCAAGTACCATTAAAATTTAGTCAAAGTATCATCAAATCCTCCCCCCAACGGCCGTGGATAATTTTTTTTTTATTTCTAAATTTTTGGTGGTCATGTAAAGTGAGAAGTGCTATTTTTCACGAAAAATTCCGCCATTTTGGGGGTGGAAAACCCCCTCAATGTAAAAAAAAATCTCAAACTAACCGTTGGGGGGGGGGAGGTATTTTATATGTAAAAAGTGTGTTCCAAGTTTGAAATAAATCGGTCATGTAGTTTTCAAATGGCAGTGAACACGGACTTTGAAAAAGTGGTTTCGAGAAAAACGTGGCACCGGCTTGTTTGTGGATATTTTCGCGTACAAATTTCACGGAATGTTCTTGAAATGACACTTAACAATGTACAAAAGGTTTCAATAAATTTACTCTATTCATATAGATGAAAAAAATTCCCCTAAAAAAAACTGGAGACCTTCATATCTTGGAAGCATCTCCACCTACAACAAAATTGTCATCATCATCTGATGACCTCTTCTGTACGATGCAACATCTGTTGTGCAATTTTTTTTCTTTCGACAACCATAGTTTCGAAGACATTCAAGATAATAATAGTTACTAGACGACCCATATACATATATGTATACCTATGTATACATCAAGACGAAAGCTACCCACCACAATTGGCTTCTTTAGTGGATTATACACTTAATGTCATACGGAACCATCAACAGAGGCAACACTGAAGTTTTTTTTTCTCATTTTGCTTGTAGGACCGTCTTTCTGGGGTTTGATAAATCCGCAATGGTCTCTGTGCACGAAGGGAAGACGCCAGAGCCCGATCAACATCGAGCCCGACAAGCTGCTCTACGACCCTCATTTGAGGCCGGTCAACATCGATAAGCATCATGTAATTATCCACAATCCAACGTAGCGTCTAAGCAAACGCATAAAACGTCTCTTTTTCTGCGACGTAGAAGGCTTCGCGGTCTCTCCACTTTACTTCATTGCTTCATTCGTTACGACACCAAAGAGAAGCCTTGATAGTTTTCTTTTCATCCGTGCATTTCGGTGCAGTTTATAGATTGCGAATTTTCTCGATAAGAAAAGGGCTGAGAGCATGCAACATTTTTCATTTTACTGTGCTCTTTTTTTTATCATAATGAGACAAAATCATCGATTGAGGCGAAATGAGACACGATGCGGTCGGTAAAGACCTCGATGAAAAAGTTTTTTAAATTTTTGCCGAAAACGAATATAATGCATGTCTCGATGTTTTCGCAATCAACGCCTAGGTACTAGAGGAAGGATCTATATTTCCGAATTTTTGTATCTTTGAAAAATCAAAGACAGGTCAATCTTCAACGGCAAAACTCACACGGTAGGAAGTGACCTTCCGGTTGAGCTTGTTGCAGATTAAAGAAAAACTCGATCTCGCCATGATAGAAACACGCATGTGGCACTCGACGATTGCATTTTGCGAAAAATTGGCGTGAGGGATGATTTGTACCACTCACACACTGTATAAGATTTGTTTGTGTGCCGAGGAGGGGCGTCAGTTGCATGCGCTGTTATGCATGAGGATAGGGAGGTTTGAAATTTCATAATTATAAATAAATATAAAGCTTTTATATAAATGAATATAAATATTTTTTCAGAGGTACTTATAATTACATTATATAATACGAATATTTCTGGATATTCATTCCTAAGTCGAAAATACGAGGCCGGCTTGAAATTCCGAACTACCAATGATCAGAACGCTCAAAACTCCGAAAGAATTTTACCCAAAAGACCAAAACTCCGAAAATCTGAACACCGTAAAAAGAATTCGGGTATGGAAGTTTTTTGAATTTCATAATTTTCAATATCGACGAATTATTTAGAGATTTTTTTTTAAAGGAATCATCACAGTGTGGGCGCCCGAAAAATAGTCGATTTTCGCGATTTCTTTAGGCGGATAGGATAAACTAATCGGTCTATTTTTTGTTCAAATAGAAGCACCGATATAGAATACAAGAAGATTTTATTTATTTATTCATTTATTTATTGTTTAACATTGTTTTAATTTGTGGAAAATTGCATGGAAAAAAATGGTGTCCCATGATGGCCAGGATTGCGGCCGAAAATTTGATCTGAAACAAACATTTCAAAATGATTATTAATCTGTAGGAAAGCCGCTATGTTCCTATGGAGGTTATTTTTTTTTGTGAAATTTGAAAAATGGCGGCGTTTTGAACAAAAAGTGTCAAATTTAGCCTTTTTGCGACAATTTTTCGTTAAAAAAAAATAGGAAGATTAAAATTAAAAAAAAGCTTTCATAACAACATAAGGAATGACCTGAAGAATGTTCTGTTAAAATTTTAAACGGATAGCTTGAAAACTCTTCCTTTGAGAGAGGCCACCGTTTTGAAACACTATTCCGAGAAAAACGCGTTTAAAGTTCTAAGAAAGGCTTAACTTTTTCTAAGAAAGGATGTAGCAACCGAAATAATTCGCATTCCGATCTAAAAATTGGACAGAACGTTTTTGACCGTGTATACTGTCGGATAATGCAACAACAGAAAATCATTTTTTTTTTTAAATTTTACACTGTGGTGATTCCTTAAGAAGTGATTTTACGTCAATTTTGAAATTTCTCTAGACAATGTTATACGTTCTACGACATTTACAGTCATCTATGTAGACTTCGGCTGGTATGATCTTGACGAAACTTGTAATTTTAGAACATTAAAATTAGGAATTTTAAACCATCGGAGCATTCAAATTTCGGAATTTCAATCCGGCCCCGAAAATACCAGCGCTCGGACATAATGAGGTAAACTATGCCAAATCCGGGTTTATCTCGATTCCGGTCGAATGGATGAAATTTGTCTCAAATCCCAGGGATATTTCTCTCACTCAGACTTCCCTCTATTGATTATACCGGAGAATTCGGAAGTAAAAATAAAATTAACAAAATGGCGTCCCTATTACGGAAAACTTGGACAAACGGTAAGTTATCTGGTATTGAAAAACTTGTATAAACATTTTCTTCTCACTTAGATGTTCTAACTAAGGAAAACATTTCTGGTTTCCATGATTTTGGTTTTTAAAGAAAGATTTCTTTGCCATTTTTAAGACATAGGGCATGTTTTATTACTATCTTCGGCAGTTAAATGGTAATTGTTTTTATTTGTGTTTAAAAATAGCGGAGACATGGCACGGGATTAATCTAAATAAAACCAACGAAGATTTTTCTTTCATTAACACTCATACGCAAAATATGAACCAAGAAAAAGTGGGAAAAGTTGAAACTCTTTGAACTGGTACGCATTAAAACAAAAAAAATTCAATTTTCCAAAAAAATAGCTACATGTTGCAATCAATTACATTTTTTTTAAATTTAAAAAACATTTAGGGTTATGTTTTAGACAATAAGCTTAGAAAGATGTATACCGAATTTAATCCGAATCAGTCAATTCGTTTTTTAACTATAAGTCACGCTGGTTTTGAAACTGCAGTTTAGAAGACCGTGTCACTCCGCTATTTTGGAAGATTAATTTTTTTAAATATAACATGTAACAGCCAAAAGTAGTCATCAACCATACCCTAGGTCTCAAAAATCGTGAAGAAATCTTTTCTTTCAAAAAAAATCATGAACATCCGCAAATTTTTTCTCGCCTAAAGATATCTCCCCCCTTAATACGTCATAGTGTTTTGCAGCCCCGGAATAAATTTGAAGTCGATATCTCCAGTGATTTCCGAAATATGGTAAAACCAGATAGTCTGATCACGTTGGAGAGCCAGCTCCTATTGACGGGGGAATAAATCTCGAGAAGTTATTTTATCGTGTCATAAATACCCCTGGACGAATAAAGGTTCATATTTATTCGCGGCCTTGCGATAAACAAATAAGCAAAATTAATTGTTGTTGGCAATCGAAAATATGGACCGTGGGTGATTTTTGCTCGAACTTTTCGCAATAATTATAAATCATCATCGCTCCACATCGGACTGTCGTATCTCGTTTTCGAAAAATCTTTCGCCTGGCTACTGTCATAGAAGGTTATGAGTAAAACACTGCACTTTAACCAACCGTTATAGGAGCAGTTAGTTTATGGCTTTGATCCTGGCGATCAGCAAGTAAGATGGCTTTATGGGTAAGTTCTTCACTTACTATCATTCACCCGAATAAGTGAGTGCAATATCTTAAGGCCTTAAGCCACAGTAACGGGTATAAAATCATGTGCGAATTTAACAATTTTTTTTCATATGAAAAAGTCATTCACTCATAAAATTAATTACCCATCTATTTAGTATAAACATCAAGCTGTTAGAAAATATATCTTTTTTTCGATGTACAAAATGGCCGACCACTCGAAACAGCTTTTTTCCAATTGGCGTGACAAATAACTTCAACAATTTTCACTCGATTTACTTCAAATTTAAAAGTTATGTTCCTAATCGCATTTCGCAGAGAAATGCGTACGGAATTTCTGATTAATCGAAAACTTTTCATTTTATAAGCAGTTTATGAGCAGTTATAACGAATTTTTTCACTGAAAATTCATTTCTTAAGTTCAAATACCTACAACTTTTGAATGGAACAATATTTTTTGAATTCCGTACATACTTCTCTAGGTATTCTAATCTAGATTAACGAGGCTTTTTGTTTTTTGTTTTAGGTAAAAAAAATGTGGATGAAAGATTGTGGATAAAAGAAAACATTAGTAGTCGGCCATTTAGTACATTGAAAAAAACATATATATATTTTCTAACAGCTTGATATTCATACTAAATAGATGTGTAATTAATTTTATGAGTGAATCACTTTTTCGTACGAAAAAAATGGTTAAATTCGCACATGATTTTATACTCGTTACTGTGGCCTAAGGCCTTAAGAATATTTTGTGGGGAACCCATGATTCGTGTCAGTATTCCGTTTCAGCGGGGTAAGTTTTTTATCGCCCCTATATCCGATCTAATGATCTAGGGAATCGAAGGATAATCCATTTCACTTATTCCTTGTAAGTACGTAGTTTCTTAGGAGCCACTTGTACCCTCATATGTATATCGACGCGCGTCTCCTTCTTCTAGCTTTTGGTGAAGTGCACTCTGGTTGGCGACGCACTTTAGACCAGCACATTCACCAATTAGGCTGACCGCAGCAGCAATTCCGACTTCCGATATGGCGTGTGCCGTTCAAAGTACTCCGCGTACCAAAAATTTGTTGCCAAGCCCATGCCAACACGAGGATTCATTTCGAAAACTTGTTTTTTTTTTCTTGCGTAAGTGTATTTGGCAAATCGGAGAATATATTTCGTTTGTTGATTTTTCGACAAGAGTACGATATCCGGGGCGCCAAGAATTGACGGTGAATTTAGGGTTATCGAGTAAAAATAAACAAAATATAAAGAGTGGTAAAAGTTAATATTTCGCTTATTTTGCGTTCAAATTAGAATTTTTCGACAGTTATCGAAAATGACGATTTTTTCGAATTTGATAATTTCAAGGATCATCAGTAACTTGGAAATTCATAGTTTCAACAGTGTCTCAAAAGCCAAAAATGTATTTTAAAGACCACTACCATGTTTTCCTCACTTATAAGTGCGACTAGACAGAGAGTAAAGTAGTACTTTTAATCGCTAGGAGTCCGAAGAGGGATTAAAAGTATACGGTTTATCCCTCTTCGGACTTGTAAGGCTCTAAGTTCATGTAAAATATATCGTTTAGTAATGTGGTGTAGTAATTATATGGGACAATTCTTATTGTTATAAGTAAACAGAGAATATGAATAAATCAACCATTATAATCTCGGAATTTATGTTGAAAATCATACAAATACTACCTTTAGTGGTATTTATATGGTACCACTAAACAAACCCAAACTAACCCAAACAAGGAAATACTTTTTGAAGCTCATCCGTGCAATTTCCATTATTTGCGACAAAATAAAGATATTGTACCCATGAGTCAACAACAATCGTTGAATTTTTGCGTATTTCCAATTATCGCTAAAAGCGCTCATAATTCCTTAAGGAAGCCTTAACGGCAATTGTTTATTCTCGAAATTTTCATTATTTTGGTTCAAATATCAATAATCAACAGTCAAAACATGGCGCCCCGGATATCGTACTATCCCCTATTTTTCACACATAAGGCAAATTTGCATGTGGACACCAAAAAGTTGCACACTTTAAGACAAATTCTAAGCACTCCTGCGACAATACGTCATACGTGTATACGTCATACAGCCATACGCGACAATACGTCATACAGCCTTTTGTTGCTGTAGTCGAAAATGAATGATTGGTCGTTTTTTACGAAATTTCCGTTTCGTCAGTTCTCGCTTATTTTACTATACACGATTCCGATGGTCGGTGCATGTTTTATTGATCTTTCGCGTTGCGCACACCTCCACATGGACTACCGTAGAAAGGACTACGACGGATTGATCGATCCGTCAAAAACGACAATGGCAAAACGTCACAAAGTAACCATTTTCCCGTTCGCCATGTGCGCGAGGTAAGCTGACGTACACAGTCTGCACTTGGATTCGGAAAGCAAGATTTCGGTAAACGATATAGACGAAGAGAGAAAACGAAAGGGAGAGAGAGGCTTCGTAGTTTTTTGCGAGGGCTCGAATAGAGGGAGGAGGGCACACATTACTGAAGGCGTAATGTGTGCTACCGGCATTACCGTCGGTAGCAATTAACGCATTAATCTGTAACCTTTTTTTTCTTCGTGAAAATAAAGAATCTTCTGCTTCACGAATAAACCCTGGACTTTCGATTTTGACGAACACATTCTTGTGGAATCCTACGCAATCTGAGAGCAAAAATGAAAAGTTAGGGAAAAATATAATTGCGAGATCCGAGAGAAGAAAATATAAAAAAATCAACAAAAAATATAATGGCGGGATCCGAGAGCAAAAATAAAAAAAATCAACGAAAAATACAATGGCGAGATTCGAGAGCAAAAATAAAAAAATCAACGAAAAATATAATGGCGTGGTCCGAGAGCAAAAATAAACAAATTAACGAAAAATATAATGGCGAGATCCTAGAGCGAAAATGCAAAAGTATCGAAAAAATTAATTGCGAAATCTGAGCGCAAGAGCGAAAAGCTTTCGAATAATTTGAGAAAAACTATTACGAGTAAAAGAGTACAAATTACAATGGAATGACACGCGCTACCGGATAGAAAAAATTCCATCACAAGTTTTCGGACCTTTTTCTAGAAGCGGCTGGGCCAAGTGACTTTTTGAATTTTTTTTTCAAAAAGTGAGTTTTTCTACTGAAATTTTGCCTACTAGAGGACGGATTTAAAAAAATGCAGGTCTTTTTACCACGGGACACCGTAACCTAAAAAAGTGAGTAAATGAACTTCCGGTCGTGGTTATCGCAGATCGAAGACAAATTCGACCTAGCCACGACACATGCATTTTGACACTCGATCGAATGAATCTGGTGAAAAAATCACTGAGAAAAGCTCCCAAAACTGTCGTCCAGATAATTGTTGATAATTGTAATAAGATACACGTGACTGTTGGTCACTCGCACAGAGTATATACCATTACCTCGTAAAGCCTGCGTCTATCTGCAAACGGCGAACAAAATTCTCAGCGTGTATGAATTCCCCTTGAAACAGGGGAAAAATAAATATTTGTATGGAGTCAGCGGCTCTTGATATAATCAGGACACCACGTTTGCTGAGGCAAGTTCGTATAATTTTATGTCGATGAAAAACTTTTCATAATTTTTGGTGTACATCTTCTTGTGGCATCAAACATGTTTTTATTCCCATTGTTCTCAGCTGCATTCCACTTTGACTTTGACGCATAGCTGGAGCATAATTGCAATATGGGCTAGTGAATCAGTCTCGTCTGACGAAGAGGGCTTTGCTATTTTGTTTCTCTATATTTTATCCATATTGAAATGAAAAAAGGCTTTGCTATTCCTTTCCATATTCTCTTTCATATCGAACTCGAAAAAAGGCTTTGCCATTTTTTTCCTCGATATTGAGGTAGTAAAGCTTCGCCATTTATTCCCTTTTTCATATTAAAGTGGAAAAAGTCTTTATCATTTTTTTTTCCATATTGAACTGAAACGAGGTGCTCCGCAATTCTTTCAGTTCAATAACCAATTCAATAATGTGCACAGGTGAAACTTTCGAAACGAAAATAATCGACAATTCTCTCGCCTTGTTAATTTATTTTCTTTTTCACGTATTTCGACAGATTTCCGGTCATCTGCAGAACACGGGACAATTTTTGATCTTCAAAGTCGACAAAGACTCGAAACCCGTCAACATAACGGATGGACCCCTAGCCTATCGCTACCAATTCGAGGAGATTTATATACATTATGGTATGAACAACACCCACGGATCGGAGCATCGTATAAACAACTATGCTTTTCCAGCCGAGGTGAGAAGACCAATAGAAAATGCGTTAAGGGGCCATACCAGTGTGAATGCTGAAAATTTGCGTGATTTTCGGGATTTTTTTGGAAGAAAAGTGCTTAATAAAATGTTTCGGAAAATTAAGCATATATTTGGCTATATTTAACCTATATTACATAATTTTTTCATAGAAAAATATTGAGATCCAAGTGACTTATGCGCTGCCTTGAGAGGCGCCAAAAAAAAAATTTCCTCCACTGCTGACATGTTTCCGGCCGATTAAACTGGAAGGTATTTTCTGTACAATGACGTAGGATTTTCCAAAAAATATCAAAATCTAACCAAATGCCGTAGTTATGAAAAAAAGTCTGTTTTCTTGCCTATAAAATGGTCGTTTTTTTTCAATGCCAAATCATCAATTTCCATCCAATCAATAACATCCTACGTCATTGTGGAGTAAATATATTCAAGAGTACTCAGTTCAACTGTCAAGTCAGTCGGACAATTGCTCTTTGAGTTACAATGTCAGCAAATTTGAAAAATCTCATTTCGAGAAAAAACGCTTTCAAAGATTTAACTATCGA
The DNA here is from genome assembly GCA_963210295.1 of Ophion ellenae. Classification (NCBI taxonomy): domain Eukaryota; kingdom Metazoa; phylum Arthropoda; class Insecta; order Hymenoptera; family Ichneumonidae; genus Ophion; species Ophion ellenae. The sequence goes on from OY723388.1 coordinate 35,072,540, forward strand.
TTTTTGCAAGATAAAATCATTAGAGATACGGCCTTGAAATTTTTACAGGATGTTCTTGAAAGTATAAACTGTCGAAAGAGGGGAAAAAATTGATTTTTTGAAAGTGTCACACTGGTATAACCCCTTAAGGAGGATCGAAAATTTGATCCATCAATTTCGAAGGATATCCATTTGTTTCGTCGAATAAAACTTACAAGGAACATCACTTAAGTGTCCGCCTTCGATTTTGTTGAAACTTATATATGTGATAGAGCATTGAAAACTATTAGACGCGTATTTTTTTTATCTGCGGAAAAGCGTTTTTAAGAGGGGAAACGACCCCTCAAAGAAAGGCGTGTCACCCCTTATTTTATTGATTTATTTCAAATTATCCTATAGTGGATTTTTTATCACTGTGCATTTGAAGAATTTTGGTTTTTGTTTCATTCAGGTCGGTGGACTGCTTGTGGGTAAAACTGCAAAACCACCCCTCGACATGCCTTTCTTTGGGGCGGCTTTCCTCCCTTAAAACTTTTTCCGCCAATTAAAAAAAGTACGTGTCTCATACATTTCAAAGCTTTACCACATACATAACTTTCAACAAAATCGAAGGCGGACACTCAAGTGATGTTCCTTTCAGACTTTGAAGTTTCTGTAAGTTTCATTGCATCGATTTCAAGAACACAAGTAATTAAAATCCGACAATACAGCACAGTGTTTCATAAAAAATCGCCAATTAAGACAGAATTTCATTGTCGCGGTGAATTTGTCAGCAAGAGATATCAACCGCTGCCGAATTCTCGACCTTCCATGGAAAACTATTCCATTAGTTCAAATTTTTTCAAAGTTAAACGTTTATTCGCTTATCTGCTTTTAAAAAATCAGTGTCCATTAAAATGCATTCGTGAAACGTTCGACTTTTCTTAATTTCTCTTTACAGAGACACAGATAAAGCAAAGATAAAATATCAAATGGAAATTGAAAGGCCCTATAATTTCATTAAGGAGTGTGAAAATGTCGCTTTTATCGAGCCCACAGATCCGGCGCATGCAAATTCTAAATCCTTGTCCAGAAGCCGAACTTCACTATCCATAGTGGTGTAGAGAATATCAGGGACGGTAGTGGATGCATCTCCCAAAGCATTGGCAGCGTAATTAATTGACGTTAATTGCAAGTAATGTAGACGTCGAACCATGGCGGCGTTGCCAAGCCTCTCGGTCCGTGTTACGCCCTCAAAGGGCTGAGATATTATCGTTTCTTTAGGCTACCGGAAACATCTAGAATTCGAGCATTTCCAGCCCATATGTCTCACTAAGGTTGTTGCTAAATCATTTTTGAATGGTAGGGGGTGAAACTGAGTATGCTAATACATTGCGTGACGTCACCAGTGCCAACTCATCGTAGCAAAATATTCATGATGTGTACGAATGGTAATCACGAACATTTTCAAGTGTACGGTAGATAATTGTAATTATTATTTACATACATGTTAATTCAAAGGAATTAGGATTATAAACAAATTATTTTTCGATGTTTCAAAATCCTTTAAAAATAGACCCGAGCTTTGGCAACGTCGCACGGTTCTCTCGTAATTCGAGGCTGTTGGGGTGTCTGTAGTGACTGTCACCGGCCACAGCTGTGTTACGCGCGTTTTATGCTGGTCGGCATTTTCAAAGGTTATGTCAGAGAAAAAGCAGACAACAAATTATTCAGAAAAAAAGATTAGTGCGCCGCAAAGTTTCCGATGGAAAAGACGATTTGTCAGTGCCACTGCCCACAAGCATCGTACTATGCTCACCGAAGCTAGAAAAAAGGGAATACATCATAATGAATAAATGAATAACCCTTACTCGCATTCGACTTGAAAACGGGATATACATTGACAATCATCAAAAAATCGATTTTTTTTCTTTCAACGATAGAACTATATATGTAGAATATTTTCCTAGAGTTCCAAAGCAAAATTCGAAAAACTTCAAACGTTACAGCCTGTCAACGCTGTGCCTCTCCGCTCGGATTCGGAGCGGCGTGAACTTCAAACGTGTTTTTCTCAAAACTACATTATCGAAATGGGCGTGCAGGATTACTCATAAAATATAAAGCCGATTGAGTTGAAACTTGGTAGAAATATTGATCATATGGGTACCTTCTACTTGACGAGAACTGTTTTTGAAAAATTGGAAAAAAACTACTTTTTTAATCCTCATTTTACAGAAATGTTGCGTGAAATGTTGATTTTTTTGTTGTGAATGCGTGCCATTTTCTTAAATTTGCATTTTCTTCATTTTTATTATCGTCACATAGAAACTATACGTGTTCTAACTGAAAAAATGTGTGAACTTTTTCGCAAATCAAAGTCTACGGGAAGCTAGACTGCACGCCGATTCGCAACTCCCGCGGCGACCTTGCCGTAACACTCTGCCACAGCTCCGTCATTTTGATGATGAATTAATTAAAAAAAATTGTTTTGTATACTTAAATATACGATTAAAGTATACCTAAAGTTTGATAATTGTAGAATAATTATTTCTTAGTTTACAAAATCCCTCGGAATTACTTATTTTTTTTCCTGTCTAAATGTATATCCCACCTTAACGTATTTGAAATTGTCCCGCTAGGTCTTCGATTGGTTTTGCTATTCTCATAGTTCCGACGTTGCCACATATCAATACATACGTCCCAACAAGTCTCACTTTTCCGTAAACTGGTCGCATATTTTTCATACATTCTCGTTAATTAGATCGGTAACCTGTCTTTTTTTTCTCGGTAATATTGTTCTCTACACTATTCTGCACAGAATATTCTTTTTTTTTGGTCATTCCATTTAAATATGCGGAAGCTATACGGGAGAAACTGAAATGGTAACGACATTGCCCCATACAACCAATGCGATCAAGCGGAGATTAATAAGATTTGAGATAAACTTAAAAATTATACATCTAATAAACGAGTGCGGAAACCTCCGGTCTCCTTTTGCCAGTATATTCAAAACGTATACCATATCGATTAGTAAAATTTTCATTAATATCTATTCACCCCAATGCGTTTGATCAACAACCTTAAGCAATGCTACGAAAATCAAGGATCGAGAAATGTAGTCTTTGGCTAGATTTTTAATCCTGATGTTCTTTTTTTTTATGAAAATGATGGAACAATCTTAGCAAGTGATCGTCAATCCAAAATGACAGGCAACTTGATTGGTAAAGAAATTGATGAAAATATTTTTTTCTTCGATATAGGCTGCGCCAAATTACTGATATATTCAAGTTGACATCTAGTTACTAGAGAAAGGCCCTAGATTCTCGAATATTCGTATCTGTGAAAGGAAAATGACAGATCAATTTAAGGCACTTTTGACTGAAAAAAGTTAGGTAATGAACTTTCGATCGAATTAACGGGTTACACCTAGTTCGCGGCCGGAAAGAAGAGGTGTTTTCGTGATTTTTTTTTTGGGAGATGGGTGCAGGTTTTCAGCTTTTTTCATAGTAAAGGGTATCATTTCAAGTATCTTTGACAATTTTTTTATTGGGGAATATTTACGGACGACGGAGATACAGTAAATTGCACATACCGCTGTGCAAAAAAGGTCCTTCGCGGCGACCCTTCCTGCTCGGGAACAAACCATCTGAAATAAAAAAAACAAATGAATTTAGTTTTTGTACCGTATTATCTAGTCTTTAATCGAAGAGGATTCAATAAAATAATGATTTTCGAAAAAATGGTCGCCGATCGAAAATGATCGTCGAAGTTTCGGTGAAAAAAAACACTATTTTCCTTTATACAAAAAAAAGTATGCATTGAAAAAAAAATCCTTCGATCAAGGACTGTCTTTTGATATACAAAAAATGTCTGTGAAATTTGAAGCAAATCGTTTTAGTTGTTTTTGAGATATTTTGGTCACCGATTCTGCAGAAGTCATTCCGAGAAAAACAGGTTGAAAGTTCTTACCTGCAACGGTAAACCGGTAAGCGGACCTACCTGTAAACGCTCATATCTCCCTCAATTTTCAACGGACCCACTGGAAATTTTCAGACAATGTTTTGAAAGGTTATATTATAAGAATCCGTGGAAAACGAAAAATCGATTTAAAAAAAAATGCCAACTCGGTGTAATCCCTTAATGGTAGTTCAAGATTAACACGACCTAGGCATGGAATTGTCGCGCATTCTAAAACTCGAATCATTGCATCCGGTGAAAAAACAACCGAAAAACTATTGTGACGATAGTGGCGAAAAAATTACGTGTGCGTCACTCACTCACACGGAGTACATGTTAAGGTATTCCTTTCATGAACCCGAATATTCAACAATTAACTGATTTTCGTTTATAATCAAGTGAAAATTCATCCCAGCACACTGGTAAAATTTCAAGCGAAGTTACAAAACTTTTAACGAAAAATGACGACTCTAAAAATCGTCTCATTTATGCGACACTTTATGGTGATGGTACGCTGGCCACATTTCTATCTAATAATTAATGCACTAAATAACTCTAAATACCTTGTACAAACTGCTCAACGCGTGTATATAATTCTAAACGTTCCTAAAGAAAGTTTTTATCGACAACAAAAACGGGAGGTCACCGAATGTTTAAATAAAATATAAATGATAAAACTTAGAAAATTGTGACTAGCGGAAGAATTTTCGTAGCCGCGACTTTTCAGAGAAAATGTAAAAATGTCTAATCTACTAAATTTGCGGATTATTTCTCACACCAGTTTATCGTTGGCTATAATAATAGATTACGCATTATTTTTATTAAGCGGCACTGTAATTTCCCAATGATTCAGAAGGGCCCAGCTTATGTCTCCGCAAAATACGGCCCTCCATGAAAGGAACCTTTTGAATACTATACGCCAGTCTTTGGCCAGTGCTTGGTAAAAAAAAATCATCGCATAATTTCGGTGAATATCGGAAAGCTTTGACATTCTTCGGTCTATGGTACGGGCAGCTTGATTAGTGTGGATCACCATAAAAATTTTTATGTCTCCGACGCCGGACGGTCCTAAGCTGGGGATCTGACATCCATCACACCCGCGTGCGAGACTTTGACTAATTAAATATTCATTAACGTGCACTCGACCCAATTAATTTGCTCTTTTAGCTTAGCGAAAACACTTCGACCCAATTTGTCTGGCGCAAAGGGCCACCGGTGTGGATATGTTAGTGTGCGAAAGAGAGAGAGAGAGAGAGAGAAGAAGAGAGCGACAGATGGCGAGACAGGAAGAGAGCGAGAGATCGAAGGAGAAGGAGAGAGCGAGAGAAAAAGGAGGAAGAAAATAAACGAGTTTATTCTGGTTAAAACACATATTGCACGTTTACACAGCACGAACATGTATTCAAAGCATTTGTATATCCTCACAAATTAGCACTCCACCCCCGTAGATATATATGGCGAGGACCCTTTTAAATATTTTACAACTATGCTTCACTTTTCCGAGCTAGCGCAGTCTATCACAAACTTCTGAAAGTTCGAAACTCCACATTGTTCACACACATTTTTTGCCTTTTGATTTTGTACGAATAGTGGGTGTCGACATTAGTTACAGATAGATCTATTCGCACGTTCGACGATGATTTTCCTAAAGAAATAGCTTGATTCTGTGGCCCTGATACTATAGAGGGTTTATTTCGTTGACTAGCATACATATATTGCTGTTTCGCCTCCTGGTCAGCAAACAACGAACTTTCCATGTAGATCACCAACCCCTGAAGACTATTACCATTAGCCAAAAAAAAATCACTGCAAAATCTAGGAACTGCGGGCACTATATTCAGCGCTGTCCCATCAACATGCTTCGAACATTTTACCTTCTACCGACAAGTGCTGTAAATGTTTTTCGGATTCTGTAGCCATTGGGAATAACTTTGGTATGGCCATCTGGACGTCACGGAAATAATTCACGGAAATGGTATCTAGCGAGTTTTTTCCACCAAAATGATTGCGGTTACTGTTAGTAATTAGCTTCGGGAGAAAATGATTGAAAAGCTATTCAACTCGGCAAGATTGTGTCTGGCATATTTCCGACCCAATTCGTGTTTTTTTAAATTAATTTTACATGCCAAATATCGATGATAATGATAAACAATGAATTAATTTGGAAACTTGTTAAGAGTAATTAACTTTCATTTTAATCAAACAATTACCCGGGTATGTGAAAAGCTTTAAAAGCCTAGTTCATATTTCGTCCGATAACGACACGCACTTGACCGTTGTTTGATCGGAACCGCTCAACTATTGGTTCAATCAGAGTACTGTAATTGAACCATACGAAATTTGATCAGGATACGGAACATTAATCAGTTTCAAAAAAATTCTCAAAACACAACCGATCGTTTAAGAATTATTGTTACTACATTAATCTTTGTCCACTTTCAGATCCAGATATATGGTTTCAACGCGCAGCTTTATCACAATATGAGCGAGGCGCTGCACAAGAGCCAGGGACTCGTTGCGATTTCGGTGATGGTCCAGGTAAGCCGAAAAAAAATATTTACTCTACTACAGAAATAATTGCAATGACGAGTCTCGTCATTTTTGGTATATTTGTGAAAAAAAAGTAACAAGTTAAAAGGAAAAACAAATGCACAGTAATAAATTGCCCTATACTCTCTTCTTCGCTGATCGTAGATTTTCAGACTGCATTTTATAGCAGTAAGCAGTGACCGCGTTTGCAAACGTCCATTGGTCTCTCAAGGTACTCTATGTGCCGTAGTTCACTAGCGGTAGCTCCACCTGGTCTTCCCAGCGAATTTAGCCTCGCTTTAATCGAATATCTCAAAGACGCGTGAGATCCGTTAGAGTGCCTGAGGAGAAAGGCTGAGCTGTAATCTCTAGGACGTGGAGAATACAAGGCATTGCTTCGCACAAAGTCTTCCGGAGTAGCCCGCTGAGGTACTTCGCATTTGTGAAGAGCCGTACTCCGCTTTTTCTTGCTCAGTGGACTAGGAGCGTGTGGAAACACGCGGCTCGTTCGATGGTGTTCGCTTCTGCGCGCCGCACGAACTGCCCGCGTGCTCGCATACCAGCACGGCGGGTCGTCTAGTAGTAGGCGCGGGGCTGGGCGAGTCGAGCGGGTTGCGTGGCGGCAAGCGCGGGGCTGGGCGAGTCGAGCGGGTTGCGCGGCGGCAAGCGCGGGGCTGGGCGAGTCGAGCGGGCTGCGTGGCGGCAGCCGCGGGGCTGGGCGAGTCGGGCGCGGGACTGGGCGAGTCGAGCGGGTTGCGTAGCGGCAGGCGCGACTAGATCGGATTCCGAACGAAGATCGTCTTGAGAAGGCTCTAGCTGTTTTCGCCGATAAACGTTGGAGCATCGTGATTTCTTTTCAAGAGCTAGACACGCCCAAAGAAAACTCAACGGTACTTGAACGGAAGTACATTCTTTTTGCAGGTTTAGGTTGCGAGAATGACAAACTTTTTTAGGATTCTTTTTTAGATTTCTTATGCGGGTTTTACAATCTTTAACTGCAGAGAACCATTTTGGATGCTAACAGGAACTAAGAAATAATTGTTTTGTTTTTCAATTCGTTGCATTCCAACGGTGCGAGCTTCAACACTATGAGAATCTTAATGTTGACTTGATATACGATCTCGGTAGGGAATCGGTCGATGGAATCGAATTGACTTTTTTGCCGCGGATAAATGTTTTCTCGATTGTCTGCGCGAGCTTGGATGAAAGCTTGCGGAATGGATCTCAGTCGTACGTGCCAACGTTCGACTCAACAGGATTTGTGCGAGAAATACTGAGCGGTTTTCGCGTATTTTCTTTTTGCCGTTCGAGGACTTCGTTGATTGAGCAGGCGGAACGGGCAGGAGAATGGATCGGGTGTAAGCTACATGGACAACATAGCAATGTATAAACCACGTTCGTATGCCCGTGCTAGACCATCCGCGGTTCCGAATGATCACGCAATCATCGATTTGGTGTTGATCGTTGATCGGCTAGCCAAGCGAAAGGAAGAAAGGGGCGGGAGGGCAAAGAAGGGTCGCCCGGCAATTGGGACATGATCTTATTACATCGATTAATCATATTAGCATCAAGTAAACGTCTTTGTGTCGTGTTACAGCTTGGATACACCCTGAATTCCGAACTTCGGGCGATCACCAGCGTATTCAATAGCATACAACACAGAAGTGAGTTACTATTTTGATGCAATAATGGCTTACTACTTTTAATATTATGGCGAAACAATGAAGCTGCTATTTACAATATGAAGGCGAAATGACACGAACCGGCAGTAAAGAAATCCGTAAAAAGTTTTCGGATTCTTTTCTTCAACATACAGCTGCATGCAAAAGTGTCCGTCCAAAGATAATTTTATGATTAAGTCACGTTTAAAGGATGCAAAATGGAAACACAAATATATCATCGTAAAGTTATTTTATTATGCAATCAAAATATGTAATTAACAAATTGTTCATAACAATTAACAATTATTTGTTATAAAAACAACACGTTTTGCTGCTTCGTAAATGTCCGGGCAAATTCCAAAGAGATATAATTCGCTTCGCTTTGTTTACGTAATCAGTCGCGAAATTATGTTAACATTGAGAGCTCTGTTCCTTTTGCATTGTACGATCAGTAACACTCAGTCAAGATGTCCAAACGCACGTCTTTAGATATACGTAAAGTGGTTATCAAGTTGCACAACGAAGAAAAAGTTTCACGTGAAATAGCTGACATTTTGGCGATTGGAAAATCGACTCTTAACGATATAATAAATAAATTCAAGACTAAGGGTACTCTAGAAGATAAATACTGTCCTGGGAGACCTAGGAAAACAACTAATCGTGTCGACAAAGTGATCAAAAGAAAGGCTGTCGCAGACGTAAAACAGAATGCTGCAATCATCGCACGTGAATTACGCGAAGAAAATTTGGCTGACATTAGCCAAAGTACTGTTTCACGTAGACTGACAGAAGTAGGACTTTTTTAACGTGTGGGAGTTAAAAAACCGCTCATCAATAAAAAAAAAGGCCAGATTAGAATTCACGAAAAAATACCAGAGCTGGACTACCGAAGATTGGAAAAAAGTGTTGTTCTCAGACGAAACTAAAATTAATTTGTTTGGAAATGGTGGGAGAAGGTACGTTCGACGACCGAAAGGAACTAGAAATGATTCGCGATATCAAACGCCAACTGTGAAACACGGTGGAGGTAGCATTATGCTATGGGGCGCAATGTTGGAAAGGCGTCGGTCCAATCTTTAAAATTGAAGGCACTATGAACGCTGCTATGTATAGAAATATTATAGTTAAAAAAATGCTGCCTTATGGTCGTCAGAATATGCCGCGAGGATGGATTTTTCAGCAATATAATGATCCAGAACATCGATCACAGCTCCTTCAGCAGGTTTTTAGCAAGAAAATATTCAAGTTTTAGAGTGGCCGAGTCAATCTTCGGACTCGAATCCCATAGAACATTTATGGCAAGCGTTAAAACTAAGAGTAGAAACTGAAAAGTGTGCCAATAAAGCTGCTTCGTGGGGCAAAGTTCAAAAAGAGTGGAAAAATATATCTCAAGATAGAATTCATCAAACTTATTGAACCGCGATGCCTTACCGATGTGCTGCCGTGATAGCTTCGAAGGGCATGACTACCAAGTATTGATGAAAATCTTACATTTATTACCTTTTTCAATCTTTTTTCTTGAGTTACTATATTTTTTCTTTGCATATGGTGCGTAATTCACACTTGGCCGGATAGTTATGAAAAAGCGATAATTGTTATTTTGGTTATAAATAATTATGAACAGTTATATATAATTGTTCAATAACACGTTTCGATTGCATAATAAAAGAACTTTACGATGATGTGTTTGTGTTTCCATTTTGCGTCCTTTAAACGTTACTCCATCATAAAATTATCTTTGGCCGGACCCTTCTGCATGCAACTGTACATGCCTAATGCTTTGATATTTTCACAGTCGACGTCTAGTTACTAGAGGGAGTACAGAAAAAATACCGATTATTCACGATGGGAAATTGCAAATAGAAAATGAAATATCATTTGCATTCTGTGAAAACATAGCTGAAGAAAATTGTGAAAATTATCGTGAAGGTAATTTATGATGGATATGATGAAAATTATTATGGATATTTTGAAAATTATCGTGTTGATAATTGCGATGAAGCGCATATGCTGTTGAGACGTGTTACGTGTTAAAAACCAACAACGCAATACAGCAAGACAGGCATGGTGTCGAAATTTCTATGTCATTTGGTCTTGACGCTATTTGCCTCAAATAACTTACATAGATCAAGATTCGATTCCGGACGAGTCTCGACGGTATTGCAGAATTGGTAGTTTTCGGCTATGAGCTTCAAACTGCCGTCATTTTTCCCCGTCATTTTTTTTTATGAAATCAGTTTCAAACAACCCTCACAATGTGTCTTTTCACTATCGAGAGCCTAACGGTCTTGAAATGTGCGTGCATTCGGTGCAACAGTTAGTTATTCACAATTCGTCCTACGGTAACCACAATATATAAGGTTTTTTCAAAATTTGGAAAAATGTCGATCATTTATCAACATCTTTGTGCAACAATATCGCACATTGACGGTCAATTTCATCTCGACTGATTGTATCATTTGATCGAATTTCGAAATGGTAGGAGCGTGTGATAGATGGCCTTAAGGGGTTAGGCCACACTAACGGGTATAAAATCATGTGCGAATTAAAAAAATTTTGTATGAAAAAGTGTTTCTCTCATAAAATTAATTACACATCTATTTAGTATGAATATCAACCTGCTAGAATTTTTTTTTTTTCGATGTACAAAATGGCCATTGCCAATATTTTCTTTTGTTATCTTTTTTTAGGCGCTCCGCGGCGTGACATTTAGCATCCACAATTTTTTACCTAGAACCAAGAACAAAAATTCTCGTTAATCTACGTTAGAATACCTAGAGAAGTACGTACGGAATTTGAAAAAATATTGTTTTATTCAAAAGTTGTAGGTATTTAAACTTAAGAATGAATTTTCAGCGGAATTTCAGTGAAACTTCATATAAAACTGCCCATAAAGTTTTCGACTAATCAGAAATTCCGTACGTACTTGTCTGCGAAATGCAATTAGGAACATAACTTTTAAATTTGAAGTAAATCGAGTGAAAATTGTTGAAGTTATTCGTCACGCCAATTGAAAAAAAAACCTGTTTCGAGAAAAACGCGTTTAAAGTTTCACATATGCCTCTGGCTGTGCCAGAGCTGGGCTTACATTATACGCTCAAAGTCGGTGAGAAAAAATGTTCTTGTTATAAATCGAATAGTAACTTATTCTTATGATGATAAAGCACCGTTAGCGAGAAAAAAAATCTATTTTTTTTAAATTCTATTGCGGCCCTACCCCTTAAAGGGCAAACCAGAAACACTCTCGATACATTTCTCACACACATTACAATCGCATTACACTTTTTACCCACAATGTTACGAAAATCGAAAAAATATGTTGAATTTGTCAATCTCTCGTGTTTGCAGGTGACACTGCCTCGGTGAGGAACTTATCGTTGAAGCATCTGCTGCCCAAAACCGATAGTTACATGACCTACGAGGGTAGCACGACTCATCCGGGTTGCTGGGAAACGGCGATCTGGCTGATACTCAACAAGCCAATCTACATTACCGCTCAGGAGGTGAATATATTTCGCACGAGTTTGAAACCTCGCGAACGTAGTCGTTGAATTTTTTCGGTTACCGCGAAAGGATCATTTTTAGCTTTACGTACTGAGGCGGCTAATGCAGGGTCCTCCCACTTCGCCCAAAGCTCCATTAGGGAACAATGCGAGGCCACTGCAGGGTCTCCATCACAGGACCGTTAGGACGAACCTCGACTTTCGCAAGGTAACCACGCAAAAAAGTCCATTTTTACCGTTCGAGCGCACACCGAACGAATCTTAAAGTGCCCAAGAGTGCTCAATTTGACCCTAAGTAACCCGAGGTCAAAATAATGTAAAAAATACTTGTTATTCCATTTACGTTAAGGGGTCTTCTCACTTTAGACGCTAAAAAAGGCTATTTTCATGCATCTTTTTGATAGGTTCATATTATAGATATTGATATAAAAGTTGTTACACTTAATAAAAACACTTTCGAAATACGTTTTTTTTTTTAAATATGTATTTATGTAACCCAAACAAACTTTAAACGCGTTTTTCTCGAAACAACGTTTTTCGACGGGTTGCTGATAAAATCTTCGAAACTACTGAACCGATCCTTATGAAATCTTAGCCACATATTCTTTACAGCTATAGCGCATGTCAAGGATTTTTTTTAATTTGGATAATTACTATTTTTCTGCCAAAAATGGTGAAAAAACACGTTTTTTCGTAAAAAAAATCGTATAAGATGCGCTATAGCCATTAACATACTGAATCTAAATCCGTTTGATTTTTTTGTTTCGAATCTCCGAGATTTCATCAACAGCGTAGACCCACAATTTTTCAGGACATTTTTTTTTAACTACCATTTTCGTCTATAAATAGTGATTTAAGGCGTAAGACCACTGTAGCGGGGAAAAAAATAAGTATATTTTGGATTTTTTTTAGCGGGACAATGGAATAAATCAAAATTCTGAAAGACGTCATCATTTATTGTACATATCATAAACTGTATAAACGATTTTTTTTTTCAAAGTAATATAAAACAAAATGGCGGTTGCACAGCTTTTCTTCGACGAAGCTTTTTTTTCATAGGCACGCGGCCGGACCAACGGCACCTGCAGTTTTTAATTTACAGTGAATTGAATTTTTTTTTCGATTATCCACGTGAATAGCTACAGAAGTACGTAGGATTTTTTTGATATATCGATTTTTGCAAAAGCAGCGCGTTTTTTAAATAAAAGTTCAATATTCTCAAAAAAACATCGTCCGAAAATTGTAAAAAAAAAACTATGTAATATATCGAGAAAATGTCGAGATAATTGTGAAAAATGTAGTTTCGAGAAAAACGCGTTTAAAGTTTTCCGTACGGATTGCATCGGACTGAGAGGGACTGCGCCAAAACTCAAAATACAAGTATTTAGACATTTGTCCCACCTTGATCCTTTGAGTAAGTCATTTTTAAGATATTAAGGCATCTTTTAAGAAAAAAAATCGATTTTTTGAAATTTCTACAGTAGCCCTACCCCTTGAATAAATAAAATTTTGTTTTTCAATGTATTTCGAAAGTGTATTTATTAAGTATAACAACTTTTATATCAATATCTATAATATAAACCTATCAGAAAAAATCACGAAAATAGCCTTTTTTAGCGTCTAAAGTGAAAAGAGCAACACGGTCCTTCATTCCTTAACTTCGTCTTTGTTGTCTTTTGCCGCAGGAAAACACGAATTGCCCGTCGATGAAACAGAATACATACTACAGAGGTAATGCAAGAATGTTTCTTAACGATCGGACGAGACATTGATGACCGACCGAATATCCAAAAAAATGTATCTTCATGTGAATTCGAATACTATTTATGTTCACAGCGAACACGTGGCCGGATGATAGTTTTCGATCGCATGACGGTATCTGAGGAAACACATCGTCGGGCTACTGTTCTAAAATTACGTATGAGGTCTTCCACCTGAACCTCCAAGCTACGTCTGACGTCACTTCCTGGACAACGTTCTCTATTTTGTCATAGTATTGGTACAACGTTCAAAGACACGCGCGTTTTTTCCATACTCCTTTGTAAGATTCGCCCTATCTTTATTTTCAACATGTGTCCTCCAACCAAAATCCAACTGTCATCTGTCGCGTGCATTAGATTTTTGGATTTTTCCCTTCCGACGATCCTGTTTTTTTCCCCCCCAGCCTTTCGTGTGTGTATTGTAATGACCCAAGTCGAACTTTTTCGGAGTGTCATCGATACATACGGATTGGCGTGAACAAAAAAATGTAGCGGCACAATTGTTCTTTGAGAATTGTGACGGGGATAAAAAGAATGGACGGAATCGCATAATTGCTAAGTCGGACGTAGTTCGGCGCTTGGTATAAATTAGTATACATAGAATGATTTATAAATAAATATATATATATATATATATATGTGTATATATATATATATATATATATATATATATATATATATATACACAGGGTGTCCTGTTACGAATGGATAATCCTGCAACTGTCGATAGGTCAGATCATGGCCTGTTATATGCTGGGATTTCAGTTCAGAAAAATTCCCACATTTTTCGAGATAAAAATCATATGCTTTTAGTTTTTCACATGCCATTTCCACAAATGATAACTTTTTTAGGTAAAGAAAAATACTTTTGGTTGTTTTATACAGAATAGTTTTCTTTTTAATCTTAAATGTTAAGGAAACTTTATGAAAAATGATCTGCAGAATTTTCATACAACCAATTCGAACATCAGACTTTTAATATGACGTACTCGTATCGTGTCAATTACTTAAAAAAGTTACTTAGTTATTGTCGATTCGTATCATTTGTAGAAATGGCATGCAAAAAACCAAAAGCAGATGATAATTTTTTTCAAAAATAACGCAAGGTCCGAAATCTCGAAAACCGTAGACTTTTGCTAAACTGAAATTCCAGCACATAGTAGGTACATGATCCGACCTATCGACAGTTGCAAGGATTATCCATTCGTAACAGGACACCCCGTGTATGCGCGTATGCGTGTGAGTATGTGTGTATGTATGTATATAATGCTCGTGTCGCATAATTTCGAATCGACGGCAAAAGTGCAACACCGAAACTTCGAATTTGATTCGACGGTGGTGTATCGATCCTTCGACCGCTGAATGAAAACAGAGATTAGGATAATTCGCGAGAAGAGCGTTTATTTCCGTCGTTGTGAAAAAAATGCCCCTTCGGGACGACGATACTATAATCGAGTAAAACCAAAGAGGAAATATATTATTATGATATTTGAAAAATAATAACCAAGAGAGCTTTTCGTATTTCTGTAAATGGAAGAGACATCGGTCAAAAACGAAGAAATTGAAAGACAAATGTGACGATGGAGTGTGAGAACCGACATGGCGGACGAAGATCGAATGTTTGGAGTGGAAACTCAAACGCGCCCAAGATCCGTCGAACGATCTTGGGAATTGAGGCCTCAGGCCACTCTAGAGGCCGAAAACATAGGCTTTTTGGGGATGTTTTTTCAGAAAAACTACAAAATAAATCGAGATTACAAGAAAGGGTGTTTATCATACATATCAGTGACTGTATACAATCATTTTTTTAAAGGGGGGATTGTCTTTTTTTTCGCAAAATTTACCGCTTTTTGGGAATTTTTTTGTGAAGAAAGTATACAACGGAAAACTTGTGAAACTTGGCATATAGTTTTATTGATCTGTTTACTACATACAAAACATTTTTTAAACAATTTCATCAAAAAATGCGCCTCCCACCCCCCTCGACGCGCGATGGTCCTTTTTTGATGGTGTGCACGATTACAGCCTTCACGTTCATCCTGCAACAAAAACCCAAAAAGCATTTTACTTTAGACACATATAGCTATCGTTCGATGAAGGGGAAAAAAAAAATTGACGATTTGGTGACGTTTTGAACTTGAAGTATCGATTTTTCGAAAAAAATTGATCGATTTTTTGTTATAAATAAAAAACTATTAAACGTATTGCTTTTTTGCTTCATCAAACGATAAAAGGATGTCAGCTGAGCATTCTGTCCAAATTTGAAGGCAATCGGTTGAATAGTTTTTGAGAAATCGTGCACGCCATCAAAAAAGGACCATCGCGCGTCGAGGGGGGTGGGAGGCGGATTTTTTGATGAAATTGTTTAAAAAAATTTTTGTATGTAGTAAACAGATCAATAAAACTATATGCCAAGTTTCACAAGTTTTCCGTTGTATACTTTCTTCACAAAAAAATTCCCAAAAAGCGGTAAATTTTGCGAAAAAAAAGACAATCCTCCCTTAAGCGATTAATTTCAAAATGGCGGCAGTGCAGCGTTTATATCAAAACTGCATTTTTTAAGTTGGCCGGAAACATAACTCAGCCAATTTTCAACCGATTCACTTGAAATGTCGAATATATCTTGAAAAATACATTGTCTATGGAACTACGTAGGATTTTTTTTTATATTGCATAGTTCATTTGTTATTAACGATTTTTTAGGCAAATTTTTGAAAAGTGAAAAATCTGCCTAAAAAATCGTCAGATAATTGTTAATAACAAATGAACTATGCAATATGAAAAAAAATCCTACGTACTTTCATAGACAATGTATTTTTCAAGATATATTCAACATTTCAAGTAAATCGGTTGAAAATTGTCCGAGTTATGCTGCCGGCCAACTTAAAAAATGCAGTTTTGAGATAAACGCTGCACAGCCGCAATTTTGAAATTAATCGCTTCAAAAAAATTATTGTATACAATCACTGATATGTATGATAAACACCCTTTTTGCAATCTCGATTCATTTTGTAGTTTTTCTGAAAAAAAATCCCCAAAAAGCCTATTTTTTCGGCCTCCAGAGTGGCCTAACCCCTTAATGTTTTTTCTATAGCCAAAGGTGAACAGTTGGCATGAATATTGATATTCACGTGGTAACTTTCACCACACGTGTGTACTAACGAACCTCAATTTTCGCAAGGTAACCACGAAAAAAAAAAATGTACGTGGCACCTACGCAAAAATAATGTAAAAGTACCTATACGACTACTACCGTGGACGCGGTATCAAACACTACTAACTGCTAAGTACGAGGGCCGACGACTATCGGACCGCAAGTCAAATATAACTAAAAAGAGTGGTAATATAAATGTGTAATGGTGGATAAAAGGAGAAACTTGTAGATTATAGACGAGTGACGGTGTATAATCCATGGCAGCGCTTTTGTATACAATTCAAACTATCGGGCGGCATAATAATGTCTATAAAGACGCGATAACCAGACAGCGAAAGCGGGAAACTCTTGTGAGGGTGAAGGTACGAAGAGAGACACACATGAGCATGCAAATCATACGCGCGTTTTATTTAGTATGAACGATAATTAGAAAGGCTGTATAGGAATACGAATGATATATATATATATATTACTATAAGGTGAGGATCCGAAAGATTCGAAAAAATAAATTTATTATTGTGGTTAATAGATGACGGTAATAATAAACGGCACGTTGAATTGTAAAGCAAACAACAGAAGCGATTATTCTCGACAACCTATCTTCCGGACCTGCTAACCCGTAAATGGAATTGAGTTATGTTTACGAGTATTACTGATATTTTGGAAAAAACTAAAACTAATTACTAGCGGCCGAAAAATAGGCTTTTTGGGGATTTTTTTCTTCTTCAGAAAAACTACAAAATACATCGAAATTACAAAAAAGGGTGTTTATCATACATATCAGTGACTGTATACAATAATTTTTTTTTAACGATTAATTTCAAAATGGCGGCTGTGCAGCGTTTATCTCAAAACTGCATTTTTTAAGTTCGCCGGAAACATAACTCAGACGATTTTCAACCGATTCACTTGAAATGTTGAATATATCTTGAAAAATACGTTGTCTATGGAAGTACGTAGGATTTTTTTTTATATTGCATAGTTCATTTGTTATAAATTTGTTATAAAAAATGCAGTTTTGAGATGAACGCTGCACAGCCGACATTTTCAAATTGCTCGCTTCAAAAAAAAGTATTGTATACAGTCACTGATATGTATGATAAACACCCTTTTTTGTAATCTCGATTTATTTTGTAGTTTTTCTGAAAAAAAAAATCCCCAAAAAGTCTATTTTTTGGCCTCTAGAGTGGCCGAACCCCTTAAGGCCATGTATCATAGGGATCGTCCGTTAATCACGTAAGGTTTTGTGGCCACTTTTTGAGGCCCCCCCTCCCCCATGGTGATATGTGGTGAGGTTTCTGTTATCCAAATCCTCCCCCCCCCCCCCTATTTGAGCCTCACGTAAATTATGGACGACCCCACATCACCATGGGGAGGGGGGGGGGGGCTCACAAAGTGGCCAAAAAACCTCACGTGTTTAATGGACGATCCCATAGACTCCGAACGCTTCGAAATTTTTTAGCCTAATTTCAACGAAGCGATACAATCAATTGAGATTAAATTTATTGTGTACATGCGATATTGTTGCAGAGGGAACAAGACGGTCGAAATTTTTCCAAATTTTGGAAAAAACTTTACAGATTGTAGTTACCATAGAGTGAATTACTAACTGCTGCACGGAATTGGTGCACATTTCGAGATACATTTAGGCGACATAAAATGGCTGTTTTTCATGATTTGTTTTTCAAAGGGAAGATTTCTTCACCATTTTTAGACCTTTGGGTATATTTTATTACTATTTTTGGCGGTTGCATGATATTTTTTTATGAATTCTTGAAAATGGCGGAATAATGGCACGGTTTTCTGAAAAGGTTGCGGCAGATGTGGTCAGACGGCGTGACACGTAGCTTCGGCGGGATTAATCTGAAAAAAAAACTCGACGAAGATTTTTCTTTTATAAACACTCATACGCAGAATATGAACCCTGAAAAAGTGAAAAATGTTGAAAATCGATGAAATAGTACGCTTTGAAACAAAAAGATTGGAGTTTCCCGTAAGAGACTGAATATTGAAAAAAAAAATCTTGTTTTTTTAATTTTCGCAAACATTTAGGATTATGTTTTAGACAATAAGGTTAGGAAGATTTATAAGTCCACATTGGCTTGAATTTTACTTTATAGATCGTTAATTTGTTGTGCAACGACAGTTCTGAGTTTTTACCGATAAGCCAATACATTTTTCTGACCCTTAGATCCAGTTCTCTTCGTTTGGTTTCGATGTGTTTGGCCCATGTTGGGTCTTGTCACTATATTTTTTTAGAAACTAGACTAGAAACGTCACTATGTTTTTTGTGAGACAGAATGAAATTCTGTCATAGTACTTTTCAGTGAACGGACTCGCGCATTAATATGAAAATCACAAATTAACAGACATCTCATCGCTTCCCAAAACATTTCGAAAACTTTCTCCGTCGCGGGCACTGTAAACAAAGAAGTACGAGTGTCTATAAACACTTACCTGGATTTTGCTTAGTATAAAGTAATTAAAAACTTAAGCCTATACGTTGACACCGACTGACGTGATTGATACGACAATCGAGACGAACTAGATCGCGAGCGTGCATCGAAAGCGGTGGTAATCACTCAAGCACCTTACACAAACATATGTGTTTGCATGGTTTTTTAAATTAAATTTTGGGCTAAAAATATTGAAATTCATGTTAATTCAATTTTTTATGTTAAACCTTGATCATTAATTTTCAAATTTGGTGTGTAAGCTTATTTTTAATTCCACTATAAAATTATTTTCGAAAATTGCGGGACCCTTTTAAAAATAGCGATAAGTATGCAAAGCGCCTCCACCTGGATGAACCTGGTAGCCACCACTCGATGACTCCCCTCGAACTGTGCAACTTTTGTAGGAAAAGATTTCTCCTAAGCCCGATAGGCCTGAAAATATTTCTACTGCTAATAGTTGTCGCTTCATCCCGTATATTGTTGGAATAAATAATTCAGATAGGATTGTAATTTCATACAAAGACCATTTATTCAACACGTGGTGGGTTATACTAGTATGTCGCAGGACAGTCTCTCACCCTCCGTCCATTTCACTCGCCCCTCATTCCCCTTTCATTCGCGCCCGGTTCTCTCATTTTCTCGACGCAAAAATTTCAATTAAAAATATGTCCCCAATATATAAATGAATATATACATAATATCGTGGACAATGGAATATAATGATGATCCAAATCGTACTACGATAAGCGACGATTCGGTCGATAATGTATTATCGCTTATCAGAGTACGATTTGAATCAATCGGTTCAAAGTTGTGGTGCAGTTCATTAAAGGGTACCACACTATACCAGTGTAAACGCTGAAAATTTGGGTGACATTCGGGAATTTTTTGGAAGAAAAGTACTCAGTTAAATGTTTCGAAAAATTAAGAATATATTTGGCTATATTTGACCTATATTACATAATTTTTTCATAGAAAAATATTGAGATGCAAGCGACTTATGCGCTGCCTACGGAGGCACCAAAAAAAAAAGTTCCGCCACGGCTGACATGATTCCGGCCGATTGAGTAGCTGAAACCGAAAAAGTAAAAAATGTCGTTAAACTGGAAGGTATTTCCTGCACAATGACGTAGGATTTTCGAAAAATATCAAAATCTAACAAAATGGCGTAGTTATGAAAAAAGTCTATTTTCTTGCCTCTAAAATGGTCGTTTTTAAAATGCCAAATCGTCAATTTTCATTCAATCAAAAATATCCTACGTCATTGTAGAGTAAATATATTCAAGAGTACTCAGTTCAAATTTCAAGTCAATCGGATAATTGCTCTTTGAGTTACAATGTCAGCAAATTTGGAAAATCTCATTTCGAGAAAAACGCGTTTAAAGATTTAACTATCGATATTTTCAAGATAAAATGATTAGAGATACGGCCTAGAAATTTGTACAGGATATTCTTGAACGTGTAAACTGTCGAAGAAAACTAAAAATAGATTTTTTGAAAGTGTCACACTGGTGTAGCCCCTTAAAATTGTTGAATTGACAACTCAATAATACGCGTAATTCTAATCGTACGTCGTTTGGCCCAGAAAAAAAAACGGAAAGGCTGGTATATGCTGTCAGAGGAACAAAAAAAAAATGAATTAAGAGGTTATTCAACTGTGACGGCTAAAAAAATAAGCTATTTTTAATCATTTCTTTTTTTGAAAACTGTTGCATGTATCGGCACAAACTTTTTGTTCGCTTAAAGGTACACTCTCACAGAATAGAAAGCCTTTTTTTTGTTGCATATAAATGTATATTTATTTAACCATTTATAATCGTGTAAAGGCATGAAAAAAGTATGTTGCTGGCCTTGATGATTTGCCCTCGCCAGGTAATCGGAAACAAAAAATTCAAAAAGTTTCTTAATCTGTATCATTGTCGCTATCGCCCGCAATAGAATTTTTATTTTATATTTCAAAATAACAAAATGCCGTTCGTGTTTGCACAAGTTTTCGGAAAACTCGTTTTTCTCGTCATAATTTGGGCGAAAGTATAAGTTAAAATCAACATTTTTTAATTATTCTAGTTCGGGCGATAGCCCGAATATGCTGAATATGCAGTATAGATTTTAGCCTGATTGGTTAAGCCGTTTTTCCGAAATCGCCAAAGCCAGGTGGGAAAGTCGTTTCGAGAAAAACGCGTTTATAAAGTTTACTACACTATACTATACAATACTAACCAGTAGAGCGTCCGTTTACTCCCACAGTGAAAACAGAGACTACTACTATACAGTAAATGTATAGAAGTATACGTGTTATGTGTATACTCAGGTATACATTCAAAATAGCTGTTTCCAACTGCTGCCAGGGACGCGCAGCGCCCACCGAGTGTACTGAATCGACACAGTGAAAATCGACTTTACCAGCAATTGGCCATCAATTCTATGATGGTATAGAGTTGAAAGATGCTAAAAATAAAAATTTGATTTCTTCATCCCATCACCGTAGATTAGCCCTATAAGGGGTTAAGGGGAGGGTAGGGGTTTCAAAAAACACTTTTTTGCGAATTTTTTTCATCTATATGGATAGAGTAAATTTATTGCAACCTTTCGTATATTGTTAAGTTTCATTTCAAGAACATTCCGTGAAATTTGTACGCGAAAATATCCACAAACAAGCCGGTGCTGCGTTCTTTTCTCGAAACCACTTTTTCAAAGTCCGTGTTCACTGCCATTTGAAAACTACATGACCGATTTATTTCAAACTTGGTACACACTTTCTTCATATAAAATACCGAAGTTCAAATACCGAATTCAAATACGTAATTTCAACCCTGCCCCTTCAAAACGGTGTACACGACTTCTCGACATCTAATGAACGGATTGATTTGAAATTTGGTACACTCGTTCCGTGTAATGAAGGGTGTCTCAAAATGATTTGACATTTTTATTTATTAATAAAACGTATTATTTATTTGAAAAGTACGAATATTTTTATTTTCGTATAAAGTACAACCATGGAGGTTATGTGTGGAACGCAATATCCGATAAATGACATAAACGGCATGCACTTGGAAGACATATTCTCTCAACAAGGTGGCGCAACCTGCCATACGTTTTAGTAATAAATTGAAATGTCAGGTCATTTTGACACAGCCTATAGTGGTGTACTCTTGACCGACGTTTTTCTTCTTAGCGTTTTTTTTGTCATTAGTTATTAACAATAATGGTGCCATTTTTCCATGGAAAATTTGAAAAAAAAATCAAACATTTTTTTTGAAGATGAAAACACGATAAAAAAAAGTTGTTCAAGCCTCGGCAAATATTATCTATTTTAAGAAGAAAAAAAACTGATTTATTTTTATTTCGGATCGACCGGGTTGCGAAAATCAAGTGCACCGTTGAGCCCCTCACGTTCAAAGGTCCTTCGAGAGGTTGTTTATAACTTCTTGAATTATTAATATTTTTCCATTCAATATACTACACAACTTTGTAAATGTACATACAAGTAAATGTCCAAACGTTTTTTCAATCATCTTACCTATTTCTTCGAAATTAATTTTTTTTCATAACCCTGATTTTCGGGTCGTCACAGTAGCCTAACCCCTTGATATCCCAAACCAGCTCGTCCCTCGCAAGATCTTGTTAGTATGCATTTTTTCATTGCCTCTCTCATCCCGTCCTTTTGGTGCCCTTTTCGACTGACCCAATGTATATGAGGCCGCTCACGTCTAACCCTCTTCATCGCTTGACGACCACGATCTTTTCTCTTCCGCTTGAAATCCTCGCGCTTCTCGCCTTCCACCCATCTTCGTACGTATAATGAAACGCATGTACGACATAGCGTAGCGCAGGTACAAAAGACCAAACAGATAAGGGTTGGCTGCAGGCGCACCAATTTACGTTCGAATTGACACGCAAGGTGTTCACGCAAATGCGAGAGCGCGATAAAGCGCGCACAAGCAATCTAGCTCCGATAAGAAGCTTTGGGTACACAAAGCTCGTGTGTCTATTTAAAGGGCGAAGACCTCGAGAGACACTTGAGACTCTTACGAGCCCATGCTCGCTTATGAGTTTTCGCTTCACTAGACCATTATTTGATGTCAATCGGTCCATTCTCACGATTAATAACACTTCCGATCTCTTTCTCCACATATTTCACTTGCGTCCTTTCATTTTTATCCGTTTGTTTACATGCTTTGGATTAAGGAGGTTGGAGTGTTAGCCACGAACCAAGATTTAATTTATAAGATATATATATATATATATATATATATATATATATATATATATATATATATATATATATATATATATATATATATATATATATATATGTTATTGCCTAGTTTATACTGAATCTTTACGTTCAAAAAAAAAATCACCCCAAAACGACAGAGATAAAAAATAGTTTAATGTATGTAAATCTTACGTACGGTTAGATGGGCAAGACGTTTACGCTACACGGAAAAAAGAAGCGGCGAAAATCACAGTATAAACCGCATAAAAAACAGGGTGCCATATTTGATTTTACAGTAAAACAGAGTAATGTAAATCCTGCCCTACAAAAATGACGAATTTTCCTGTACACACTGAGATTTGTACAGTTACACTGGCTTATTTACAGTTCGGTACTGTGAATACATCAGTGTTTTCAGTAAAAATATTCATCTGTAAAATTTACATGAGATCACTGATTTTTACACTGTACGCAAACTGCAAGGATTACAGTGTACACTGTAATGCGTACACAGTGATTCATTAAATTGTACAGTGTGGCACGATAGTTTTACTTTTCTTTCGACAGTTCGTGACGTAATCTGTGCACTCTGAGATTTTTACAGTTACACTGATTTATTTGCAGTTTGTTATTGTGAATAAATCAGTGATTTCAGTAAAAATATTCAACAGTAAAATTTAAATGAGGTCACTGATTTTTATACTGTAGGTGCAAGGGTTACAGTGTACACTGTATTGAGTACAGAGTGATTCATTAAATTTCACAGTGTGGCACGGTAGTTTTACTCTTCTTTCAAAAGTTCGTTACGTTATCTGTGCACTCTGCGATTTTTACAGTTACACTGGTTTATTTGCAGTTTGATATTGCGAACACATCAGTGATTTCAGTAAAAATATCCAACTGTAAAGTTTAAATGCGATCACTGATTTTTATACTGTACGCAAATGAGGCACGAGGCCAGGACACAGAGGATTGCCAGTTAGTAGTGCGTGGTTGATGGGACGCGGACATCGAAATTTGTGCGACAGAATTCAAGAAATTATAAACAAGAGAGAATTATTTACAAAAAGGTACGTTCTTGTGTATGTGACTGAATTTTTTATATTCTCTACACATTTTTTTCAAACTTCTTTTATGGATAAACTTGTTTTTGTGTGTCTCGTTCACTTAATTCTATTCTTGATCTATATTTACATTGTAAGCAAAGGTTTCGCGTTTTCTTTAATTGTATTTTTATAATCAAATTTACAGTGTGACGTTGTGAACGGTATTCACTGGTTAGGATTTGTCTCACGCTCGGCGCGACCAGGACACAAAGGACTGGCAGTTCTTTCAGCGCTTCAATTGTTCTTTCAGCGCCATCTACTGTTATTTTTACCCCTAATTTTGTATAATATACGATTTGCGGCACTATTAAATTACGGGGTTCATCAAGTTTGAATTACAGTATTGAAACTAGATCGTTTCCCGTGTTTATATTGTAAAAAGCAACGATTGAAAACTTAAACTATATCTGTTGCTAACCCGTTTCTAGAACAGAGGACTTCACTGTTAAAACACCTACATGAACTCTGTCGATAAACTGGCGCATTCATTGTACATGATACAGATTAACCAACTGTCAAATTACAATTTTTGTTAAATTATTACAGTGTTAAACTGTCAAAATTTACTTTTGACTACACTGTATTTTGGACCGTGTCTTCCAGTAAAAGATACAGTAGAGCGGTTCGAGTCCAAAAAGGACAGTATAGGAACTTTAAGGGGGGATTGTCTTTTTTTTTTGCAAAATTTACCGCTTTTTGGGAATTTTTGTGTGAAGAAAGTATACAACGGAAAACTTGTGAAACTTGGCATATAGTTTTATTGATCTGTTTACTACATACAAAAAATTTTTTAAACAATTTCATCAAAAAATCCGCCTCCCACCCCCCTCGACGCGCGATGGTCCTTTTTTGATGGTGTGCACGATTTCTCAAAAACTATTCAACCGATTGCCTTCAAATTTGGACAGAATGCTCAGCTGACATCCTTTTATCGTTTGATGAAGCAAAAAAGCAATACGTTTAATAGTTTTTTATTTATAACAAAAAATCGATCAATTTTTTTCGAAAAATCGATACTTCAAGTTCAAAACGTCACCAAATCGTCAATTTTTTTTTCCCTTCATCGAACGATAGCTATATGTGTCTAAAGTAAAATGCTTTTTGGGTTTTTGTTGCAGGATGAACGTGAAGGCTGTAATCGTGCACACCATCAAAAAAGGACCATCGCGCGTCGAGGGGGGTGGGAGGCGGATTTTTTGATGAAATTGTTTAAAAATTTTTTTGTATGTAGTAAACAGATCAATAAAACTAAATGCCAAGTTTCACAAGTTTTCCGTTGTATACTTTCTTCACAAAAAAAATCCCAAAAAGCGGTAAACTTTGCGAAAAAAAAGACAATCCTCCCTTAATAATTTACTTTGAGCACACTGTATTTTGAGCACTGTGTTTCAGTAAATATAAATTTTTTTTTTCCGCGTACGGGTGATGTAATTTTTTTGGTTACATAGCACCACAATAAACGATTTTTAACAACAGATTAAGGGGTTACATGGGATTGAAAAATTCAAAAAATCCATTTTTTAAATTTTATTATCTAATAGTGTAGTTTATTATCTAATCTATAACATGTGTAGAATATTCTCCCGAAGTTTTAAGTCAATCGGAGTAAAAGTCTAGGAGAGAGAGAGAGCCTTTGGGAATTCCTCCGGTTGGGAAAGACCGGCCGGGAGCGACGCAGGTATATCGCATTTTTCTCAAAACACTATTTTTGAAGTCGGCGCACACGTTTTCCCAAAAACGAATGCACCGATCTTATTGAAATTTTGCACACTTCCTCAAAATGGGTACACAATAATACAAGGCTATACGTAGTGTAAATTGTACCAAAAATTGAACAATTTTGCATTCAACTCTGCCAAAAAAGCAAATTTCAATTTTTTTTAAAGATCCTTCGTTCAATCACGAGCTATACTTATCTACTAACAGAAAAAAATTGGTTTTTTAATTTCAGATAAAGCTGTCATGAGTTATCCTGACCGTCATGAGGACACTTCCTTTAGGGGTCTCCGGAAACCAGGCCCCACCGGCTAAATTTCCCAAATTTGTGGATGAATTTTTGTTTAAATACTGTTGAAATGTTGCTCTTTTATGTGCTTAACATTTTGAATAAAATAATTTATATATTATACTTTTTTAAATATAGAAAATATGCTTTTTTGGCTTCGAAACCCACATAACCCCTTAACGCAAACTAAACCTTTGTAAACATTTAGAACAAAAATCCCACCTTGCCCATTGTACACTATATATATTTAATATTGAACCATCAAGGTTTGATGAAGGGTTGCGAATCTCGGCTGAAGTATGAAGAGCTGACAACCTCAATGTCCGCGAAGTCGCCGTATTTCGGCAACACTTAATATTAATGAATGGTAATAATAAATAATCTCGTGACAATATAAATAATATAATAATAATCTCGTGACAATATAAACAATATAATGATATAACAATATAAATAGGCATAATTATAAATGACTCAACATTTCATTCTGAGTTGGATAAAGCATTCGCTGTCGCAGTTTTTTCATAACAATCGTCGATAATGTTGCACTTTTTTAAGTTAGTAGCAACCCAAAAGTTTTTCTTATTCACGTAATAAAAATATAAAAATGAATAATTTTGCCCTTTAATAATATTTTTTGTGAAAAATGAGCATATACAGAATAAATCTATACCTCGTACGCATTTTTTTTAAGTTCATCGAAAAAAAAATGTATAAAGCGTCATTTTAGCTCAACGGGACCGCTCCAACCTCCTTAAGAAGTGGCTTTATACCAAGCCTGTACCAACCCTTTATACCAAGCCTGTACGTTTATAAGCAGTGCCCAATTCCTTCGTTATCGTTTCGTTGCACTGTTCGGCGAGAAATAAAAATTTCGAAGATAAAACACGATGAGAGATGAACGGAAGCTGAACCACCTACATGTTGCCTCCGGCATCTACGGGCGATCGTCATTCATCGTTACGGGAAAGCTCATCTATCATTGTCGATGTTACATTACACGATCGATCAATCATCTTCATTTACCAGCTGTACATTAATTAAAAATGCAAAAATAAACAGCACAGAGACGTCATCGTGAGGAAAAAAATCTTGACCACACTGCATATATAATAAAACTCGTCGAGATGCATTTTTTCTTACTGCATTTTTTACTTATTTATCTCTTGTTATTAGTAATAATAAGAACCAATTCCTACAATTAGAAATAGGATTTCGTCCATGGAAATTACGGGATAAAATTGATACACGAAATATGAAATAGAACAATTCAGGGGTGTGCTTGGAAACTTAGCCAAATATAGTCGCTAGTATCGGCACAGGTTTTCTACAGTTTCCCTGTGCCCTCGTGCCATTGCAATATAGTGCGTTGGGAGAAAGTGGCTTCGGAAGAGAGTTCAGGGACGGAAAGTTTCATTCAGCAACTGGAAATATAGGGTGGCTCAAAATGACCTGAGATTTCAATTTATTAGTAAAACGTATTATTTATTTGAAAAGTACGAATATGTTTTTTTTTTAATATAAGGTACAAACATGGAGGTTATGTATAGATCACAATATCCGATAAATGGCATAAACGGCATGGACTTGGAAGACATATTCTTTCAACAAAATGGCGCAACCTGCCACACTGCGGGCGAAACAATGCAGTTATTGCAGACGAAGTTTCATTGGACTTCTTTCTTTGGGCTTTTATGAAAGGAAAAGTGTATGCCATTGATCCACAAACCATTCCGGAGCTCGAGGAAGCAATTGGACGCACCATTAAGGAGGTACGGTGATGACCATGCTAGTGAACTTAGAGTCTGTTTCACGCCGCAATACCGCCACGTTTTAGACATATGTATATGGCCTATTTTTCGAGAAATATTTGTTAAGTATTGAATTTCTAGTTTCCTATTATTTTTATAATATGTAAACAACCTTAATAATCTACTACTCGACTTCAGTAGTACGCCATATCGTTGACGTTTAGCATCGTCGCATTTTCGGTGGCTGTCATCGGTTCCACGCGCCCGGCTTATTATTTTTTGTAGCCGGTTAACATGGAGAATGAAAATACTGTGGAAGTTTATGAAAAGAGTAACGGGATTGTACCTGAAGTCCAGTTTAGAGACAAATGTAGATTCTGACGGACAAGAATTAGAAAATGAAAGGATAATATTGCGATTGCAAATAAAAAAACGTCGCGTTGAAGTTAACCTCAATGTCCAATGTCCAATCTGTTCAAACTCAAAACACATTTCATCGATTGTTATGTTATTTTTCCCTTTCCCAATTTTCACAATATTTGCAGGTATAAAAAGGACCGTTTATTTCATATGACGGTTCTCCCGTGCTGAATTTATATATAGATGCGTTGTATAGGTACATGTCGCCAGAAAAATTGAGATGCCTTTGCTGTACGTAAAAGAACTTCAAGTAAATATCGACGAAAGGCCCTTTATAATCCATTAAAAAATGTACGGCTTCGCACAATCATATTTTTAATTCGCGCTGAAAATATCCGATAGACGAATGAAATTTGCGCGGGTATCCGGCGTTGCCACGCGTCGAGCAAGATGGCTGCTGTTACGTCACGAGAAGTCTCGCTCTCCGAAAAATTCGGTTTTTGCGACTTTATTTCTAAATTTATTGCTTATTTCTGCGGTGAGCTTTCCAATTTAAGGTGCCTTATCGATCACAAAGATTCAACGAACGCAACCATCAGTTTTTTTTTAGTGTTTCTTGGCTCCAAGTAGCACAAAAAATCGATGTATGAGAGGACAGGCACATTTTGTCGTCTACGTGTGACTAATTCACCAACTTTAACAATTAATAACTCGGAAAGTGTACGGTAAATCTCGTGGAAACTCCGCATACGCATGGACGAAGGTCTCGAGAATGCTATAAAAAAATCGGGCTTTCATCTTGAACTCGCTTCAATCACCGTACCTCCTTAAGGTAATCCTATCGACAGGCGTCGACCCATAGGATTTTCATAACTTTTCTTTTGAGCTTCACTAAATATATTAATAATCGTCTCTGTAAAATTCCAGGGTCGGTTATCGACCTAATTACAGAGAAAAAAATTTAATTGTGTACTTTTGCAAAGAAATTCCGAGACGACATACAAAACCCAATTTCCGGTTGCTACAAAAGTGTATTTAATAGTAGAAATCCGTCAGATTCTTAAAAAATAATCAGATTTACATACTCAACACTTGTA
The DNA here is from genome assembly GCA_963210295.1 of Ophion ellenae. NCBI lineage: Eukaryota > Metazoa > Arthropoda > Insecta > Hymenoptera > Ichneumonidae > Ophion > Ophion ellenae. The sequence continues at coordinate 35,102,056 of OY723388.1, forward strand.
GTAATCCAATGCTCTCAGAAAAAATTACGCTTCTTGACTTAATTTTTATCCAATATCAAGTTTAATTTGAACTTCCGGTATTGGATTTATTACCATTTGCTACAATAAAGAGACGTGACAGCAAGGCAACAGCTGACTGTAGTCCTAACCTCATCTCACTCATTCGAATTTCCACACATATTTCATTTTTATCCGACATATTTCGCCGACACGAATTTTCCACGCTTTTTACCAGTCGTGGCCCGAATACAATGCTTTATATTTCCCGCGCCTGACATTGTTTTGACAGAGCGACGTTGAAAAGCATGGAGGTTAAACTCGCCTGGTTGAGTAAAACGAGGCGGAGATAGAACCAATATTGCCAAATATCAAACCTAGAAATACTGCGCGAATCGTTGGAATAACTATTTTTTTTTAATTATATGTGAACATTCATTGAACAGTTTACTCATGAAAAATTTCAGTTATTACAAATTATTTGTTTGCATATGTTAAAAATATAAATTGTACAAGTCTCAAGTATGATCAGTGGTCTGACTAGTGTAAAGCGATAGGATTATCTTAATGAAATTAGTCCGCAACTACGCCGAAATGTTATCGAACATTTCGTCAAAAGAGTGAAAAAGTGCAAACAGGGACGAGGCACCCATTTATCGGATATTATGTTCCACACATAACCCCCATGTTTGTACCTTACATTGAAATAAAAATATTCGTACTTTGCAAATAAATAATACGTTTTATTAAGGCCTTGCATACGCGAAACATTTCAAAATGTTTAATTTTCTTTTTAATTTTTTATTCCATTATCCTAAACGATTAGAAATATTTTAAGCTTTACAGAATAGAAAAATTCTAAAAATTCAAAAAATAAGGTAAAATTGCATTTATAATAAATACCGCGCGGCGCGCCTGACCGCCAACTTCAAAGCCGTTTTTCCACGATTCACTTTTTTTATCCTTGTGAAAGTTCTAACTCTTGCACGAAGGATCAGATCGCTTTGAAATTTTTATAACATATTCTTAGTATCATCACCTATCGTGTCAACCACAGAAACAAAAATTTCACTGACACAAAAAATATAAAAAATAAAATACCGACAGAAAATTGAGTACAAAAATGTTAAGTTTCGAATTTTTATTATAACAATTTCTTTATAATATTGTTGGTTCACACTGAAGTTACATTCATTATGCAATTGTAAATATGTTCACTTTTTTTCAGACACCCACATCGATGCCGAGAACTTTCCCTATCAACGCGCGCGTAAAAAAATACATTACTCTATTATGTTATATCTCCGCCATTGGTTAATATTTCTGATTTTTTTTTACATATACGTAACCATGTGCATAAATGATCTGTAAAAAAAACGTTGTGAATATATGCGTCATTTTTTTAACCGCGTCTAGAAAATAGCTTCGAAAATCGGCGAAATCGCGTATATAAGGCGTTAATAAATTAAAATGTCAAGTAATTTTAGTACACCCTATAGTACAGAGTTAAGTCTGGAAAAAGCGAAATAAATAGAAGCTCAAAACGATCGCAAAAGAATACATGACAAAATAACAAAACAACGAAAGCTCGAGATCTTTAATTACCGAATTCCCTATTCCATTATATCGGAGTACATATTCCTTATTTCAAACACCTAAATACATGTACGCCGCACGTTTCATTTTTCACCGTAACACGAATCAGGTTTTCGTCCAAAACTTCCTGAAAAAAAGTCCTACAGTAAAAAAAAAAACACGTTACCATTGGCATTCTCCGGCATTGAGAGTTTTGCGAAAACGCGATGCGAAGGAATAAGAAAGAAACGACGAAAGGTATCTTCCAACAGAGCGATAAGCACAGCTTTTCTTTTTCCGGAAACATCAGTCGTCTTGGAGAACACTTGCGATTTGTAAAACAGCGATCTGCCGCGCTTTCGTAGAGACTCAATCTGCGTACGTAACCCTCTTATGGTCATGTATCACACGCTGCGAAATTTCGACGCGACCACAACGGTATTGCAGAACTCGTAGTTTTCGGCTACGAGCCGCTGCAAACTACCGCCAGATGTCGCAGCAACCGTCTGCTACTCACAATACAGCAAAAAGCAAACGCCCAATATACGACGGTTGCTCCAAGTCCGTCTGCGATGCGTGTATACGTGTGCACGTTCACCATGCGGGATCGCCGCCAGTCGGAAAACTGATGCACTAAATTTTCAGGATTTTCCATAATATTTTGTCCTTCGTTGGTACAATTTTGTCAGTTCCATGTAAAAAAAAACTCCAAATCTCATGTTTGCGGTCATTTCGTTCATAAAATCAGTTGGAACAACGCTCAAACTGTGTTTTTTCACTCCGAGAGCCAAAAGTTTTCGAAATTTGCATGAATTCGGTGCATCACTTCGTAGTTGACAATTCATCCTACGGTAACTACAATCTGTAGTTTTATTTTTCAAAATTTGGAAAAATGTCGGCCATCAGTCACTTTGTGCAACAGTATCACATGTACGCGATAAATTTAATCTCAATTGAATGTATCATTTGGTCGAAATTAGAGTTCAAAATTTCGAAGTGGTCGAAGCGTGTGATACATAACCTTAACGGACATGGCTCACACGTCCAGTCGGTGAAAATCCTACAGCCGAGTATTCTCCTACTCGGCTCATATTCCGGGCAAACGAAGAGAAAGGCGTTGTTCGTCGTTCAACAGAGCGGAATGTGTTGCTTTTCTTTTTTTCCGAAATAACAGCCGTCTCGGAGAACACTGGGAATTTGCAAGTCAGCTGTCTTTCTCGCACTCGTGGCCACTCGGTCGGTGTCATGCTGCTCCTTGAGATAATATACTGCTTTCATTTGACCCCGTTACCTTAACTTCTCTTCGATCATAGTTTATCATTTGTACTGTCTGCTTTATTCATTTTGGCAGTTACCACTACTAATATGAAAGAAAATTAAGCAAAATACATTCCCGCTCTCAAGATTATATTTGGGTCGAGTAACCGACTGTGGACTCAAGGTCAACTCAATCTCTACATTAACCGATGAGGTCGAGACCGTTGAGTATGTTAATCGGCTAATGGGGCAATGTAACCGCAAGGCCTTTTCTTTCGTACAGTTTGTACTTTCAACAAAAAAAATTTAAATACATATATTTATTTATATGTTCTTTCTATATACTACTACTACATATTTATAAATATGTATCCATATTATATATATAATTAGGTGAAAAAAAGGTGAATTAAGGTAAAAAAAAAAGAAGAATCCTCGAAGGAGAACTCAAAAAAAATTATTTCGAACGGCGCATTGCATTTGAATATTTTCCATAAGAATAACACAGGAAATTATTGGCACTTGTGAACGTCGTAGTAAAACTCTTCAGAAAAAAATCCCACAAAAATGTCATTAAGATATTCTAGTAGAGAATTGAATTCCCTACAAAAAAAGTTCCTACGAACAATTAGCTTAGAACAACCGTTCAAGTGGTATCGCTATCTGAAATTAAATTTTATTATTTAAGCGACGTGCGCGCCATAGCACACGCTGCCAGCTGGCGGCAGCATGCGGTAGCTCGTAGTGCAAAATGACAAGCTTCACACTAGCGCCACGAACGGGAAACCGTGACATTTTTCCCCCATTTTGACCCCAAATCAAGATCCGTCACTGCTACAAAATTTCATTCGTTATTGCGAAGTGAATCCTGTAGTAGGGGAGGCTGCCTCGAAACAGCTAGTCACTTGTGGTACTTTAACGAGAAAATTGTTGCTTTGTCTTTTTTCGACAATGCTGTGCCGATAAGTGTGAAGGCAAAAATGGTACAAGCTCTGCAATCTCGAGAAAAATCAAAAAATCCTTCCGAGTGAATAATTGTTAAAAAAAATTATTGGGAAATGTTGCTGAAAAAAGACATAAGCGATTTCGTTACTCAAGAATCCTTATTTCTTTTCCAGCAATTCAATTTTCCTCGTGATTTTTTGAGAGTAAATATTGAATTATGGCCGGAAAATGCCACTTATTTGAGTTGCTTAGATTTTTTTTTAAATCCAAAAGTCGTTAATAACGTAGCCGAACGTGGTGTCACTTTGATAGAAGCATATAACGGTTCATCAACAAAAAACGAAGAGCAGCTACAATATTTATTGGGCGTAGTGCAAAATTATCGACAGAAATACCCTAATTGCAACAAACAGACTCTTAAAAAAAGGAACGATGATTATCAAGCATTATAATGTAAAAACAAATAATTTTATCTTATTAAACCAAATTCATTGAATAAATCTTTTCGAAACACGATCAAAGATGGATGTCGTTTCTTTTATATTTCTTGTTGTACTTGATTCTTTTTTGTATCGGAGAAATATTTTGAGAACGATTCCATGCAAATTGTATGTTAGAGCAGAACATTCTCTGCAAAAAAAACCCCAAAAAGTTTTTTCGTAAAGCGAAAAATTCGATGTTTACAGCCTTTTGAATTATTTTTTTTTCTATCAATTCAATTTCAGACAGCGATTCAACTTGAACGGTCGTTCCGAGCTAATTTTTCGTAAAAACTTTTTTGTTGGAAATTCGATTCTCCATGAAAATATGTTAATGACATCTTTGTGTGATTTTTTTCTGACGAGTTGCACTACCACATTCGGAAATCCCTATATTTTCCTGGGTTATTCTTATGGAAAATATTCAAATGCAATGCGCCATTAGAAATAATTTTTTTTTTGAGCTCTCCTTCGAGAATTCTTCATTTTTTATCTTAATTCACCCTTTTTTGGTGGATGCAACCGAAAAAAAAAGTATCGATTTTTTTTCGCACACCCTAATATACATACATACATACACACACACACACACACACACATATATATATATATATATATATATGCATGTGTGTGTGTGTGTGTGTGTGTGTGTGTGTGTGTGTATATGTGGCTTCTAAGCGAATAAGCAACACATACGCATAAAAATGACGCAATTGCCTACAAAATAGTTTTCGGAAGTTTTTCCATTTATTGGTCGAGTATGAAAATGCTTTTTCTATTATTACCAAGTCGGCATTCTCTTCGTTTTGCGATTGGCTCAATTGAAAATTCATTTACTAAAGTTTTCAGGTAAAGTTTCCCTGTGGTAAATTGACCTCTAATTTTTTTTTCCAAGAGACGTATATTCAATGGCTAGGCGTTGTTGCATTTGTTGCCAGACATCGCCGGTGGAAATTTCTAGTCATTCGGTCCAGCAATTTTTTAGAAAAGTTCAGTAAACTTTTTATGGGTCTCTCCACCGATGGAAACCTACATCATTTTGCCTTCTCCCAAACAATAAATATCGTACCACCTGCATTATTTTGATTTTGTTTCGGAGTTCATAAAAAAAAAAATTCGATTTTCTCGCGAGTATTCCTCCGATCAATAATCGAACTACATGCTACGCATTATGTAGGCACGAAACTGTTTTTTTTTTGTGCGCTCTGTCGTATTGTTCATACGTATAAAAATCGCACGCACCTCGTAGAATTTGCACAGTGTCAAAGTTCGCCAAACATTTTACTTTTTTTTAAACATTCTTCAAACCTGCATTCGCGGACGACGAATAATGTTTTTTTTTCTTTCTTTAACCACTTCGTATAATATTCGATCTTCCAGTGCCGCCGTAGAGTTTCGAGGTATTTCGAAGGGCGCTCGTTTCGTCCTAAAAACAAGAAGCGCCAACTATGATTTTTTTTTCCCTCGCACTCAGCTGAAGGGATAATTTAAACGCGCAAAAATTTCGCGACAAGGGTGTCTCAAAATGATGCGATACTTTAATTTATTGATCAAACGTATTATTTATTTGAAAAGTAGGAATATTTTTAGTTTAATGTAAGGTACAAACATGGAGGTTATGTGTGGAACACAATATCCGATAAATGGCATAAACGGCATGGACTTGGAAGACAAGTAATGAAAGAATATTTCATTACCCATTACATTGCATTCGGTAATGTAGAAAAAATTCCATTCCTCATTACATTATATTTTGTAATGTAAACAATTTCCTTCACTCATTACATTGGATTTTGCAATGTAAAAAATATCCATTACTCATTACATTATATTTTGTATTGTGCAAAATTTCCATTACTCATTACATTACATTTTGTAATGTGAAACATTTTCTTTACAAAATGCAATGTAATGTGTAATGACAAAAAAAATTCATTTCACATTACATTGTAATGGGCAATGGACATATTTTACATTACAAAGTGTAATGTAATGAATAATGGAATTTTTTTACATGACAAAATATACGGCAGTGAGTAATGAAATTTGTTCGCATTACTAATGTAATGTAAAAAATTACCATTACTCATTACAAGGTAATATGGATAATTATTCGTTTCCCATCGGGTCAGATGAACCCGGTGCAAAAACCGCTGCCCCTAATGGGAAACGAATAATAATCCTCATTACATTGTAATCAGTAATGGGGATTTTTTACATTGCATTGCATTGGTAATGTGAAAAAATTCCATTACTCATAACCTTATATTTTCTGAAGTAAAAAAATACCACTGCTCATTACATTACATTTCGTAATGTACGAAAAATCCACTACTCATTACGTTACATTTTGTAATGTAAAATACTTCCATTACTCGTTACATTGAAATTTGTATTGTACAAAAACTCCATTACCCATTACATTGCAATGGGTAATGAAAATATTTCACATTACAAAATGCAATGTATGGAGAAATGGAATTTTTTTACATTACAAGATTTAATTCAATGAGTAATGAAAATTGTTTGCATTACAAAATCCAATGTAATGAGTAATGGCAATGGTTCGCATTACAAAACGTGATATGATGAGTAATGGAAATTCGTTACATTACTAAATGTAATGTAATGGGTAATGATATTTTTTTTTCATTACAAAATATAGAATAACGAGTCATGAAAACGTTGATGCATTACAAAAAGTAACGCATTATTTGCAACCCTACCATTAATGAAATTAGTGCGCAATTATGCCAAAATGTTATTGGAATATTAAAATTTCGTCAAAAGAGTGAACAGGGATTTTGCAAACAGGGACGAGGCGGCCATTTTTCGAATAAGCTTTAGTATTAAAAATCGATTAAAAAAACGGAGTGTCTCCCCGTCCACACATAACCTCCATGTTTGTATCTTGTAAAAATAAAAATATTCGTACTTTTCAAACAAATAATACGTTTGATTAATAAATTCAAATGTCAGGTCATGTTTCGACACCCTATAAAAGCTCTCTCGCGACACGAACAGCCACTGAAAGCACTCGTGACTCGCAGACTTCAAAAAGCAACGGAACAGCTACATTTTCGGGACGTAAGCCGCTGGAAATGGGAGTAATAAAAAGTGAGCAGGATGAAAAAAAAACACACAAGATGGAAACGAAAAAGGATTGAATTCATTCAAAGTAGTCATACCTCTTTATACATAAACAATTGTCCATAACTGATCTTGTAATTGCGATATATCTTATCGTCAATCACACGCGCACCCAACCTTGGCTTCCAACATTCACCGTATACCCGATATATAGTCGTTTTTTTCCGACAATTAAAATATATAAACGTGTATATTAGGTACGATAACATTATTCCACAATGTATCAACATAATATCAAGACTTGTAGTGTATAGCGTTCAATTCGACATTAGAAAAGTTCGCCATGAAGGTCGCATTGGCGGTTGTAAAAGGCACCATCCTCGTACGCATGTCTTCCATTGTATACCGGCTGAGTCAACGACTATTAGCGGTGGAAATACTTTCTAACCCTGTTATCAGACTTAGGAGCAAAACCCAAACAAACCGGCAAAAGTTGCACGGTTCGAAGCCGCTCATCGAATAATGACTACGAGGTTCATCCAGGTGGAGGCGATTCAGACATTTCAAGGTCACCGTTATCTTTTTTTTCAAATGAGTTCCACTATTTTTATTTACAATTTCACCAAGGAAGTAAACATAAGTTCACACATCATGTTTCAAGGTGATCGATCAAGGTTTGGTATTGAAAATCGAATAAAAAAAAAACATTCCAATGTTTTTAGCCTAGAATCAATTAAGGGGTTGGGCTTCTGTGAAAATGACGAACGCTCGTTTGTCACTTGAGGCAACTGAAATTGAACAAGAAGGTCTAACATATGGTGCAAAAATCACAGATTGAAGGTAAACTCATGATTACAACGATAGAACTGCTGGTAAAACTTTAAACGCATTTTTCTCGAAACTGTGTTTTTCAAAACGTTGTAAACGATTGATATTTGGTACACTTATTCAGTGTAATAGTAGTTTCGTCTTGAACGACGTTTTTCTTCTTAATTTTATTTTATCATTAGTTGTTGACAACAACAATGCCATTTTTCCTCGAAAAGCCGAAAAAAACGGTAATATTTTTCTTATGACTGAAACACGATAATATAAAGAAGCTCGGTCAAGTCTTATAGTAGCCAATATTATCCATTTTAACCCCTCATTGACACACTTATATTTGGATAGTACTTCTTCCACCTGCTCTTAAGGAGGTTGGAGCGATTCAGCTGAGTGACGATTTATTCATTTTTTTCTATGAACCTCAAAAAAATGCATACGTATGCTCTTTAATCATATATTTAAAAAAATTAGCATATACAGAATAAATCTGTACCTCGCTAATTTTTTTAAATATATCATCAAAGAGCAAACTTGTGCATTTTAATATTTTCATTGCGTAAAGTAGAAAAACTTTTGTGTTACTACCAACTTGAAAGAGTATAACATTATCGATGATTATTATGGAAAAACTACGACGGCGAATGTTTCATGCAATTCACAATGAAATTTTGAGTAATTTACAATTATGCCTATTCGTATTGACGTCACTAGAATATCGGCCCATGATTTGCGATGGGCAAGATGAGGATTTTTTTTCTCTAAATGTTCACAAAGGTTCAGTTTGCGTTAATCCGTGGTTAGAAATATTTTGTCTTGGTGCTAGATAACAAACAAAAAATGACATAACCTTTAGTGTGAAAGTCTTGCCCGTCTAGCCGCACGTTAAGTTACATACATTAGACTATTTTTTATCTCTGGTGTTTGGTGGTGAAAAAAGTTGAAAAAATTCGCAAAGACTCAGTATAGTCTAAACGATAACATGTATTTTTTTTGTATTAAATTCAACCTTGGATTGTGGCTAACGCTCCGACCTACCTAACAACCCTTCTGTCGGTTTTGATTGAAAAAAATCAGATACACTTTAAACGTTTCTTAATATGTCTGCATAAAATTCGGATATTAAATTGAATATAAAATTGAATTGTTGCGAAAAATTGTTGAAAACTTTCAGTTTTAGGAAAGAGAGCATTTTATTTCAAATTCGTTCGGTTCAAAATTAACCAGTGTGTCAATGAAGGGTTAAGAAAATAAAAAAAATCGTTTCAGATTAACAGGGTGGCCAAAATCAAGACCCTCGCGTTCAAAGATCCACGAGATTGTTCATAACGTCTTCAATTATTAATATTTTTTATGAAATTTGGTACATAACTTTGTTAAAGGGCCAGTCCGCTTTGAAAATTAAAAAAAATCGATTTTTTTTTACTGTTTTCGAAAGTACATACAGAAATCAGAAATATTATGTCAAAATTTTATGAAAATTCGAGGTCTCCAAGTATTTTTTTTTACCTGAACGTCAGGACCTCGCTTCGTCTACCTGAGCGCGCTCGGCCGATTATAGTACAAACTTCAAACGCGTTTTTCTCGAAACAACGTTTTCAAAATCTAGCTCCATCGTATCTCCAAAACTAATAAAACGATTCTCTTGAAATTCGAACCACATCTTTCAAACATGATTCGCAACAAGATGACCCTCGATGGTTTTGACATTTTGATTTTTACTCTTTTTTTTGTTGCAAAAAACTGCGGAAAAAACGCGTTTTTTTTACGTTTTTCGTTTTTCATCTGCCATTTTTTTATTTTTTGATAAAACTTTATATCCGAGGGTCACTTTGTAGCTGGTGTCATACTGAATCTAATGGACTTTGATTTTTTTGTTTTCGACAAAGCGTTGCCAAGTTGCGATGGAGCTATACCTAGCCCACCCATTTTTGAGGCGTCACGTTAAACTATAGTTTTTGTACTTAAAAATGAATAAAAATTAATTAAAATTATTTTTTTACGTATTTCAAGATTTTATTTATCAAGCCCAACAACTTTTTTATTCATATCTTTTATAAAACCCCAAAAAAATCCCCAAAATAGCCTTTTTTCGTGGCTCCAAAGTGCACTCGCCCCTTAATGTACATACAAATAAATGTCCAAACGATTTTTCAATCTTACTTATTGCTTGAAAATTAATTTTTATAAATAACACTGATTTTCGGGTCGTCACAGTAGCAGAATACCTTTAAAAACCGATACCAATAGTTTTTTCAGCATATTTCACATGACTAAGTGTTTCCACCGTCCTTTTAATCGATTCTGGGTCAAATCATTGAAATTTCTTTTTTTTATCGTTTTTTAATACTAAATCTTGATCGATCATTTCGAAATGTGGTGTATGAGCTTATTTTCAGTTCCTTAATGAAATTCTGAATCTGGTGCCATATGAAAATATGAAGATGATCTTGAAATCTCCGAAGCGCCTCCACCTGGGTGAACCTCGTAGTCACCACTCGATGAACCCCTTCGAGCTACGCAGCGTTCTTAGGAAAAGTTTTCTCCTTAGTCTGATAGGTTGGAAAATATTTCTGCTGCTTATGGTTGTTGCCTCACCCTATATACATATATATAAAGATTACAATAATAATAACAATAATTATTAGGTATAATATAGGTAATAATATAGGTATTTCTAGAAAGCTAGAAAGCAACTTGCCAGCCACAATACATTTATCGATGTCGTGACATTCTAGAATACGAGACATTTTTACTAAACAAACAAAAATAGATAAATATTTCTCCCTACTTCATCCGTCTCTGTTTCTCCCTTCGCAGTTTTTTCTTAAATTAACTGTCAAATTAAATACGAAAAGTTATTTTAGTCGTTACCGTAGTAATACTCGGAGCTAAAAAAAACGTAAAGAGAGTCGTCACCGTTTTTTTTTGTAAACGGTGATTTGAGCACTTCGCTTTTTTTCGCCTTATTGTTTTAGTACGAAAGGGTTTCATATCTACACAATTACATATGCATATTGGTTCGCAACCATATATATATATATATATATATATATATATATATGGGATGTACGAATTAAAAAGGCGCGTAATTAACAAATAATTTCTCCTATATACTCGCATCTCGTCGTTCATCCTCGAAATAAATATATCTTTATATATATATATATATATATATATATATATATATATATATATATATATATATATATATATATATCTGTAGATAATGTATACCTATATACATATTCTAAAATAAATTGAAATCACATATAAATAAGATGACGTTGAAATTTGCATCGTTGGAGTGCAACGAATTTTTTTGTTGTCTTTTCTTATTTCTTCCATCATCGAGAACTCTTAATTGAGTAAATAATGAGTAAATCTCTGATGAGAATACGTAAAAGAATTCCAGCGAATTTCATACCCAGAATCGGGCGGAAATAAATTTTCCTTAATTGAGAAGAATTAATGTTCGTATCGTTCCATCGATGCAAACTTCAAGATCATTAAAAACGCTATCATTGTATTTTCGTGTTGGCGCTCGAAGCAATCTTCACATTGAAACGCGACCTAACCTCGAAACTCGCTTCCCTTCTCTTACATTTGGTACAATTATTTTGTAAAATACAATTCGAACGAGTCCCAAACCAACGGATCCTCTTTTCTCCAGCATAAACACTTGGCTGGAGTAAAAAAATCGCCAAAGAATTAACCTTTTCGAAAAACCCGCAAACCTCAATTTTTAAAAACTAGGCCAATTTTATACAAAGCTGACACAAATGGGTAGTTCGAGAAAAAAAAAAAAAACTAGTAATTGCTGCGGATCTCGAAGATCAGGTATCGAACGCATAGATAATTGATTGGGGTTCGCAATAATTAACGCCCACGACGATTGAAAGAATTTGAAAAAAAAAAAAAAAAAACGGTCGAACACAGCGTACGACGACGGGACGAATGATGGCGGACTTTTAGCGAACTATCACGTCGGTGCGACATGCGTACTTTTGGCGCCTAATTGGTACAGTTCGTTGCCATTGGTCATTGCGAGGCCTCCGCGCTGCGCAAGCGAGAAAAAAAAATAATATAAATCGTTAAACCGCGTAAAGAAAATCATTCGTAGAGGTAAGAGGCATTTTTTGTTTAATCGTGAGAATAGAGAAGCCATTGGTGCACGTTGTGAAGTAAAACGAGTTGTCGGTGAAAAAGTGGATGGAAAAATGATTTAAAACCGAAAAAAAAAATGAAGGAAAAAAAGCGTCAGATAAGAAGCCCACTTCTCTCGAGCGCGATGAAAGACAGAAAACTTGATTGCCGCGGCTGTACGTTGTGCACGTTGATACATGGTGGATTGACGCGTCTCAATGCTACAGGCTCGTTATATCGGCGGAACACAGATATGAAAAATGGACAAAAAGCGGTGCCCAAACAAACCTTTCGCTCCTTTTTCATACTCGAGAGTTTTTCGTGAAAAGCCCCAAGCCGACGCACCGTCGTTTCGAAGATAAATCAGAGAGAAAGCCAATGGAGCAAACGCAATGCGGAAGAAAGAATATTTTTCCTCGAATTTACATAAGCGAAGCGTTAAGGGGTCAGGCTACTGTGAAAATTTCGAAAAATCCTTCGTCGCTCGAGGCAACGCGAATCGAAGAGGAAGGTCCAATATATGGTGCATAAATCGCAGATTTGAGGAGGTACGGTGATGACCATGCTAGTAAACTTAGAGTCGTTTTAGATATATGCATATGGCCTGTTTTTCGAGAAATATTTTTTAAGTATTGAATTTCGAGTTTCCTATTATTTTTATAATATGAAAACAACCTTAATAATCTACTACTCGACTTCAGTAGTACGCCATGTCGTTGACGTTTAGCATCGTCGCATTTTCGGTGGCTGTCATCGGTTCCACGCGCCCGGCTTATTATTTTTTGTAGCCGGTTAACATGGAGAATGAAAATACTGTGGAAGTTTATCAAAAGAGTCACGGGATTGCACCTGAAGTCCAGTTTAGAGACAAATGTAGATTCTTACGGACAAGAATTAGAAAATGAAAGGATAATATTGCGATTGCAAATAAAAAACGTCGCGTTGAAGTTAACCTCAATGTCAAATGTCCAATCTGTCCAAAGTCAAAACATATTTCATCGATTGTTATGTTATTTTTCCCTTTCCCAATTTTCACAATATTTGCAGGTATAAAAAAGAACGCTTATTTTATATGACGGTTCTCCCATGCTGAATTTATATATAGATGCGTTGTATAGGTACATGTCGCCTGAAAAATTGAGATGCCTTTGCTGTACGTAAAAGAACTTCAAGTAAATATCGACGAAAGGCCCTTTATAATCCATTAAAAAATGTACGGCTTCGCACAATCATATTTTTAATTCGCGTTGAAAATATCCGATAGACGAATCAAATTTGCGCGGGTATCCGGCGTTGCCACACGTCGAGCAAGATGGCTGCTGTTACGTCACGAGTCGTCTCGCTCTCCGAAAACTTCGGTTTTTGCGACTTTATTTCTAAATTTATTGCTTATTTATGCGTCGAGCTTTCCAATTCAAGGTGCCTTATCGATTACAAAGATTCAACGAACGCAACCATCAGCTTTTTTTACGTGTTTCTTGGCTCCAAGTAGCATAAAAAAATCGATATATGAGAGGACAGGCACATTTTGTCGTCTACGTGTGACTATTTCACCAACTTTAACAATTAATAACTCGGAAAGTGTACGATAAATCTCGTGGAAACTCCGCATACGCATCGACAAAGGTCTCGACAAAGCTGTGAAAAAAATCGGGCTTTTATCTTGAACTCGCTCCAATCACCGTACCTCCTCAAGGTAAACTAATTATTACGATAGAACTGCTGGCAAAACTTTAAACGCGTTTTTTTTTCTGGAAACGATTTTTTTCAAAACGGTGTACACGATTTCTCGAAATCTAATGAACGGATTGACTTGAAATTTCGTACACTTATTCAGTGTAATAGTTAGTGTAGTCTTGACCGAGGTTTTTTTCTTCTTAACCCCTTAAGGGTTAAGATTCCTTTGGGCGAAGGAAAAGTTGCTGATTTTCGTGATTTTTTTTAAAGGCAAGATTTCGTCACCATTTTTTAGACTCAGGGTATGTCTTATTACTACTTTTGAGTGTTACACGGTATTTTTACAAGCTTTTGTTCAACTTGACTTTCTGTGAGATGCAAAACGGAAAATCGATATTTCACCCACTTCCCGACTACTTGGAGCTCTGAAATGTTGCAGACATGCACCTTAAAGGACAATGCGTGATTCAACTTTTAAAAAATATCCATAAAATTTGCAACTTTTGATGTAGATTAGCGATATCTGATCAACCAAATAAAATCTCATCAACACATGAGGGATTCTCCGTCAATTCACCGACTTTTTTTCGACCATCTCAGATCTGCCCCATAATTGGTTATATCAAAGTACCACTAAAAGGCATTCTATGTGAATTTTTTCAGATTTTTTAATTCAACATTTTATAAAATGCCGTTTTTTTTCCAAATGAATATTTTTTTATTCAAAAGCAGCCGTTTTTTTGGCTGAAAAAATTACAGAGTCGTCCAGTATGTCTAACGATATCGCAAAAAAATCGCCAAAGTGGCACGCATCGAGGTTCTAGGGTGAAAAAAATGAAACCACACAAATTAATTTTTTTATACCGGAACCTCGCTCCGTGCCACTCTGGCGATTTTTTTGCGATATCGTCAGACATACTGGAAGACTCTGTAATTTTTTCAGCCAAAAAAACGGCTGGTCTTTCAATAAAAAAATAATTTTCCCCTTGTTGGTAAAAAATCAGCGTTGCCGGAACGTAAAAATTATTTCAAATATTCCGCTCGGAAGCTAACACAAAACTACAACCTTTATGTGCAGACATTTTTCTTCAGTAATTTCAAGTTTCCGAGATATATTCATTTTGAAAAAAAAACGGCATTTTCTAAAATGTTGAATTAAAACATGTGAAAAAAATTCACATAGAATGCCTTTTAGCAGTACTTTGATATAAGCAATTATGGGGCAGATCTGAGATGGTCGAAAAAAAAGTGGTTGACTTGACGGAGAATCCCTCGCATACAAACAAATTCGTAGCCGACTGTGTTTGTATGTGAAAAGTTTGTATGCAACAATTAGTCGTAAGTTCAATCCCAATTACAGTCTTTGTTATTTTTACAAGCATTCCATGTTCCTAACCTACAAACTCGTAAACTAGTAAACTACTAGTAAAATCAATTTAACACTGAAAAATAGAAAATAATTTATATGTAAACGAATATTTAAAAAAAAAACAAGCTTTTATTTAATGTACTGAAAAGTATAAAATAGTTTTTTTTACCAAATCACCTATACGTGACTATAAATAAAAGCTTGGGGCGCTCAAAATTTAGACATATAATCTTTGATTTACTTAAATCCGTTAACATATCAACTGTATTTAATTCACTGTACAACAACCTTAGATTTCTTAAATAAAAATCCTAAAACTAAGTATAAACGTGTGATAATAATTTCTCTAATTGCTGTTGTGCCAAATTAAATACGGCTAATGACACTAAATTGTTCAAATTTATAAAACATTAAAAAAGTTGAGCGCCCCAAGCTTTTATTCACAGTCACATATAAGTGACTTGATAAAAAAAATATATTTTCTACCTTTTGTTACATTAAATAGAAGCTTGTTTTTTGAAAACATTCTTTTTACTTACAAATGCTTTTATTAATCTTAAAAATGGCGGACGTATGACACGGTCTTCCGAACGGCATTTTCAAAACTGGCGTGACCTACAGCTAAAAAACTAATCGACCGATGCTGATGAAATTTGGCATAAATCTTTCTAACCTTATTGTCCCAAACATGGCCCTAAATATTTTGGAAAATAAAAATAAAAAGTACTTTTTCATTGCAAAATGTAGTCATTTATGTTCGGAAAACTCAATCTCTTGTTTCAAAGTGTACCATTTAATCGATTTTCAACATTTCTCACTTTTGCTTGGTTCACATTCTGCGTATGAGTGGGAATGGAAGAAAAATCGGTAAATGTCTAGAATCGGGGCTTCTGATCAAAAAGGTGTTGAAAATGTTTTCACCGAGCTGATATTTTTCAGGGTACTTTCTTATGATTATACAACTCGGCGGAAGACAACTTCCACCCTTTTTTTAATCCTTAGAGACTTTTTTGCTTTTACCGAAGACATTTGCCGAAAAATCTTTGTTGCTTTTTTTAGAATAATCTCGCTGACGCTACGTATTTAGAAGACCGTGCCATACTTCCTCCATGCTTAAAGATTGATTCAAATAATACCATGCAACAGCCAAAAGTAGTAATAAAACATACCCTGAGTGTCAAAAATGGTAAAGAAAGCTTAGCTTTTAAAAAAAAATCATGAAAATCAGCAATTGTTTCCTCGCCTCAAGGTTCCCCCCATAACATTGTTCTCTCCACCTTTTAACAATAATAATTCATGTCCTAAAAAATCGAAAAAAAGTTTCTCAATTCTTTTTTCATTATTAAGACAAGATAACAAAAAAAACCGCTGTCAAGTCTTACCCAATATGATCTATTTTAAGAAAACACTGTTTTTTTTTTCAGATCAACCGGTTAACCAACACCAAGTACAACGTACAAGGCTGAGGGCCTTTCAAAGGTCCTTCACGAGATTGTGCATGACCTCTTTAATTGTTAATCCGTTTCTATGAAATTTGGTACACAAACGATTTTTCAATCGCCCCACTAATTTCTTCAAAGTTAATTTTTTTTAATCCTGATTTTCGGGTCGTCACAGTAGCCTGGCCCCTTAAGAAGAGCGCATTGTGAAGGATTTCTTTTCGAACACGGTACGTTTCAGAGTAAATGTGACGATTTTTCGATCTAGCGGTGGAGTAAAATTTGGAACGAAAATATCGAACATCGCTCGAATGTCAAAAGATTTTTTCGAGTGCGAACATCGATATTTGAGACTTTTAGTGCCTTTCGAGTTCATTCTTTGCCTCTCTCTCTCTCTCTCTCTCTCTCTCGCTCTCTCTCGCTCTCTCTCTCTCGCTCTCTCTCCGCCATACGTCAAACGTAGCAAAGCTTTAACGGTCGTTCGGAATGATAAAAGAAAAAGGTGTCGAGGGACCGAAATTGTTCGAGGCGAGGGGTGAGTCTCCAGGGTGTCGGTGAGGGATTTGGAGATCTCTCTCAATGATCGGTCCTCGTCGTCGTTGCTGTTCCAGTCGGTCTCCCATCGTCGTAAAATCCGTCTTGTCTCGTGCTCCAGCGCATCGTGGTGATGCAACAGCCACTAGGCGCTGAACGTCAGCCCGTCACGGTCGTATACTGTACAATCAGCGGGGAACGTTTGCTCTTTGCAACGTGATGTTTCTAATCCCATAAAATAACGAAGCACCCGAAGGACTGCCCGAGAAATCCCATAGCGATGCATATATAGCGAGTGCGCGATGATTTTCGTTTCAAATCTATCACCGAATCGTGTCGGCACTGCCGTTATTCACCTGTGTTGCAATTTCCGCGTCATACTCCACCGCTCTTCGTTTATCCGCTTTATCCGATGAGATTTCGCGTTTCTTCAACAGACCCGCGACACCGTAAACCTGAAACGAACATGTTATTTTATTGTGTTATTATCAACATAATAAACGTTTATATTAAATAAACTAACATGTTATTATTAACATGATTACAAGCAAATCGTTATTATTAACATAATAAACGTTTATATTAAATAAACGAACATGTTATTATTAACATGATTACAAGTAAATCGTTTTCGTCTTTTGCTTCTTTCGCTAGTGTATTTTCATTTTTTTTTATGGTCCTACATTATTTATCCAATTTTCCAGTCTCTGCCAGACCCCAATTTTCATGGTACTGAAGTTCGAATCGTTGGAATGCAAGGAAATTTCTTTTTTTTCTTCTGATTTTACTTTTTTGGCAGCTTAAAGCTACGGTAAAGTTTTTTTGGAAGACGATCTTCAGAGACTCGCAACACCCAAACGGCGGAGAAAAATATTTTGGACAACGATGGAAATGGCGAGGGAGGAATTGAAAAAGAATTTCCGGTGCGTACCGACGATGCAAACTTTCATTCAGCATTCATTTTCGATGTTTTGCTCGTACTTCCTTTTTGCTATGGTCGGTTTTTTTAAGCTCGTAATCACAACGGTTAATTGTGGAATACTTTTTCCGTAAAGCGTCAACTCATTTTTCAAGAGTATGCAATATTGTTTCAGGCTCGTTTTTCACCTGTGTAAGTTCAGGCGGGACGAGACTGTGACGGATAAAAAAATCGATTTTTTTTGCGTTTCCTCAAAGTATACATATTCGAGAATGAGTGAAAAAAATGTTTACGTCATTTTAACACATTTTAACGTATTTAATTAAAATATTGAAAATTGACGATTTATACATTTCTCTAGCTATAATTGTCCGATTTTCAATTTTTTTAAACGGAAATTCCGTAATTGCGGTAGCTATCGTCATACGTCTTCGTCTTTTTTCATTTAATATTTTTTAAACCCCCAAATGTAAGTAAAAATTTCGCCAAAGTTACACTTTTTTTCAACACCTGCCATTTTGTGAATTTTATTTTATTTTTTCGAGAAACGGCTACGTACAACGAGAACTACACTTGTATAGATGACTCAACTTTTTCATTGTAATTTCTCAGACCAACCATTGTCAAGTTATCGAGCCGGCCATTGGACCACATTTTCTATGCAGAGGCTCTATAACGTTGTTGATGTTTAATTTTTTAAATAAAAATTTACACGGAAAAAGTTCAATGTATGCTTAATAACATACCTTCTTTTCCAAATTCCAAATAAATAATTTAGTGGAAAAAAAAATTGGGAGAAAATACCGTTTTTGGCCCGTCACAGTGCCCTCCCTTAACGTAGAAAATGACTACGGTCATCCAGAGTCGACTAGCACGGTTGCTGCTTTTCCAGGATATAAAAATGGATGAATTCTTTCCGGAGAGTGCCTTTTTTCCCTCATTCATTTTTTCGTGTGTAAAAGTCCGAAATTCAAGCTATAAAGATACAGACGAGAGGCACTCTCCATTAATTTAGTCGCTCGCTCTCGTCAAACGTCTGCTAGCGTTGGTATAACTATGCGCGCGCTTTGAACCGCGCACGGCTCATGTTAAGAGAGGATTTTTATAGCGGCTAAAGTGCGCGTGAGCAACCCGATCGTTGTACTCCAAAGTGCCACACCGGCACGTTGTGTCCAAGCTCGAAGTCTTTCCACACCACGCGACGGCCATTGGAATATGACTGGTACGTGTTCGTACCCGAGGAATTTGAGGAATTTAAATGTTAAGTTAGCCTACGGTGAAAAAAAAAAATCGTTCGTTGCTTGAGGCAACTCAAATTGAAGAGAAAGGTCCAACATATGCTGCAGGAATCGCTGGTTAAAGGTAAACTTATTATTTCAACGATAGGAATGCCAGGTAAAGATCAAACGCATTTTTTAAATTGAAATTTGGACTTGAAATGAAAACTGAAAGACGTGAAATTTTGTACACTTATTCAGTGTAATAGTAGTTTAGTCTTGTCCGATGTTTTTATTCTAAACATTTTTTTATCACCTATTAACAATAGTAATACCATTTTTCCTAAAAAAAATCGAAAGAAAATTCGAACCTTTTTTTTATGATTGAAACACGATAACAAAAAAAGCTCAGTAAAGTCTCAGCCAATATTATCTATTTAAAAAAAAAACTCGACCGTCTGGACCGATGCTTTTATTCTAAACATTTTTTTTAACAGTTATTAACAATAGTGATATCATGTTTTCCTAAAAAATCGAAAAAAAAAAAATTCAAACCTTTTTTTTATGATTGAAACACGATAACAAAAAGGCACAGTCAAGTGTCAGCCAATATTATCTATTTTTCAAAAACTTGTTTTTTGTTTCAAATCAACCGGATGGCCAAAATCAAGTTGAGCCCCACACGTTTAAGGGCTTACATACACCTGAATAGGTCAAAAAGATCGATCTTCCGAAAAGGTGCTCATTCGAAAGTATCATCTTTCGAGTGTCTGCCCTGAAAATGTCATAAGGAAATTCGCAGTAATGACGAAGTTATAGCGTTTTGTAACTGACCGGGTGAGCAACGACTAACGGCCCGAGCAAACTTTAAGGGGTTACCCCCACTTGCGATTTAAAAAAAATCGATTTTTTTTATTGCATTTTTTCGAAGTATAAGTATCTGAGAATGTGTCCTGAAAATTTCAAGTCGATCCGAACAAAATTGACTGAGATATGAGCGTTGAAAGAGAAGAATCCGTTGTGTAAACGACCGGCTAGTCTGCCGTCTGGCGCGCTCGACCCTCCCTCCGACCTTCAATGCATTGTTCGATGAAAAGGGTCGTATACCTGGCATTCACAACGTTCATATAATAGACTGGAATTTATAAAAACGGGCCCGGAATAGATGACTCTATGTAAGTTTACAAAAAAAAAGAAATATTTTCTTCGTGTAAACTGAAATTGAAACTTTAAACGCGTTTTTCTCAAAATGGCATTTCTGAAGTCGGTGACCAAGATTACTCGAACACTAATGAACCGATCTTCTTGAAATTTTGCAGGCTTATTTAATACATAAAAATGTAGTCTTTAATCGTTCGATTTTTTTTTTCGAAAAAAAATGGCCGTTTTATAGCCCCCAAAAACGGCCGTTTTTTTCATTAAAATCGAACCATTAACTTTGACTGTCCGCCATTTTGTGAAAAATGAATATTTTTTAAAATCCTTCGATTAAAGACTAGTTTATACTTATATTTGACTAAATCCATCCGCATTTTTTTTCAGATGATCCACTTCGCCGCAATGTTGGTCACCGCAAACCGTGTATATAAAAACATTATTTCATTGACGGCCATTTGCCACTAAACAATGTAATATTTTTCGATAAAAAAATTACCGAAAGTTCTTCAAGATGTGTTCTTTAAGATGGTGTATTGATCGATTAAAAAAGTTTTGTAGTTTTCTTTAAAAAAAATTCACGAAAAAGGCCTTTTTTTGCGTTACAAGTGGGGGTAACGCCTTAAACGCGTTTTACTCGAAGCAGTGTTTTCAAAATCGGTACCAAAAATATCTCCGCAACTACTGGACCGATCGGGATCAAGTTTTGCACAGTCATGCTTCACACAATAATCTAGTACTTATCGAGCCGTTTTTTTCGATACCTGGCATAGTTTATTTTTTTCATCATGAGTACTGAACAATTTTAAGGCGAAAAATCGCCTGTTTTCTTCTAGTGACGGCCATGACCGGAAAAAATTAATTTTTTAAATTCCGACTCGATAAGTACTAGTTTTATCTATCTACTTTAAGAAAGAAATATATTTTTTTAGATAAAAAATGGCAGAGGCACGTCTGGTACCGCAAACGCTGTCGACAAAAACACGTCCCAGGAAAGAGACCGTAACTTTTTTACCGTTTGAAATTTTTTAACTAAAATTTCACACAATGTAGACAAAATGTCATACTTTAAAATGTATATCATGGTTGTTCAATAAAATTCAGTTGTATGCACGAAAAAAAAATCGTAAACATAACCTTACTTTTAGCCGTCTCAGGTGTCCCTCAAGGTCCACCCTCAAAGGTCCACCACCAGATTGTTCATAACATCTTCGATTATTAACATTTTTTATGAAATTCGGTACACGACTTTGTTGATGTACATATAAATAAATGCTCCAACGATTTTTTCAATCATCTTACTTATTCCTTCAGAATCAATTCGTTTAAATTGACCCTGATTTTCGGATGGCCGCAGTAGTCTAACCCCTCAAGATGGCAATACTCGACAATGACACGGTCGCGATTATTAAATTCTCGACGCTTGTTTTTTTGCAACACTAACCATTATCAGAGCGACGAGCGTCCCCAAGCTCATACCAGCGAGCACGTCGCTCCAATGATGCTTGTAGTTCGAAACTCTCGTCATAGCGGTGAACCACGCCATCATTAGGCACACGAATTGAAGAAGATGCTTCAATAGCTTGCTTCCCCTCCACGTAAGTCTCAGTTCCAAATAAAGCTGCCGACATCGAAAAATAAGAGAAAAACATCCCCAACCAGAGAGGAAGAGAAGAGATTAATTTATCGATTGATATATCATACGATGTTGAAGTTTTCATCGTTGGAATGCAACGAAAATTAACTATTTTTAATTATTCAAATTTGTTTTTGACCCATTCAGCCGGTGAAAATCCCTCAAGAGTTTTCACGTTCTTTTATTATACATCTACGATGTCAATTTGCAGGAAAAAAAAACGGCGTTCGATAAGAATTAAAAACGAAGAAATGGAGGATGAACCAAAAAAAAAAGTTGCATTCTAACGATGCAAACTTCAACGTCATTGAACTCTGCACCGTTGGGATGCAGCTGAAGTTATTCCCTAATTTTTTATTTCGCCATTTTCTTCATCATCCAAAATCTTGGCTTACGAATTTGGGCCGGAGATTTCTAATAAGGATCGCTAAAAAAACGTTTGAGTGACGTTTCGTGGCTCAATTTTTTTTTGAAGTTCGAGATGTTAAACTTCCGTTGCGTTTCAACGATGCAAACTTCAATATCATTATATTAGGTGAAGGAAAAAGTTCGTGGCGTTTTTCCCAATAGATCTATTGGGCAAAATAGATAAACCTATAGATAAATAGATAAATAGATAACGCTATCTTAAAAAACGTTTTCCTTAAAAAATAAGGAAAAAGGAACTTTCTTAAAAACTAAGGAAAAAACAATTCCTTAAGGAACTTTTTCCTTAAAAAATATGGGATTTTTTTCCTTCACCTAATATTGTGCCATAGTTTATTATGCCAGAAGCAGACGATACAAATATAAATCCCATAGCTTTAGGCAAAAAGTGATGCAAAATTAGAAATTAGGGAAGAGTCATGACAAAGATCATAGAACGTATGAGAAGTAATGTAGGAATGTAGTGGACGATTCTTCGTTCTAAGCAAACGTCAACCAAAACCAATACTTGGCTGTCTGATCACTCAGCCGTGCACTCGTTCTAAAAACCACTTCGGCCGTTTCAATTGGCATACATTCCGCTTCAAATTCATTTTTTTACAGCTCAATACGATATATTCTCAGCGATTTATCGACAGCCAAAATAAAACAAACGCCTATTTCGACTTGGAAAGTTAAAAAAGCTTTCGAATCATCGACAAGGAAAGGAAAAATGAGTATGTCCTGCAAAACCTACCGGAGAAAAACGTTTATCCAAATTTTTCTTGTTATTGTTAAACGCGATTGAAAAAACGTTTTTTTTCCCACCAGTTTTGTACGAAAAAACTCAGCATTCCAAAATTCTCCTTGTGGATGCTGCGCGACCTTTTTTCTCCCGGATTGAATCTTCCAAAGTCGAAATATGCATTCAATTTGGCGGTCGACAACTCGGTCAAAAAAAAAAAACTCAGACACAGCTCGCTAGAAAATAGAATTTGAAGCGAAATGTATGCTCCTTGAAAATGGTGAAGCGGTTTTAATAAAATAAAAATAAAATAAAAACAAAATACGTTTCCGTGTGCGCAACCTGCTTGCGCGAATTTTTTTGAGTGTCTGCTTTTTCTCGTTCAGCGCACAACTTTATTTTGAAAGATGCGGAACATTTTCTGACGGCGACTTTTCAAAAGGAAGATTCACGTATTCAAAAGTTGTTTTTCATTCTCTTGTGCCCTTATTTTCCTCGGAGATACAGCGGTTCAAAAAAGATCGAAATTGTGAGGAAAAAAAGTGATCCTTCAATAATTGCCCTTAGGGTATCTATAAGAAATAAGGTTCTGAACCCCCCCCCCCCTCCGCCCCTCCGATCTATCTGAAATTTTGAACAAACCTCCCTTTTAATATTTTACGACAACCCCTTCAGGGATTTTTGGCGACTCGCAATAGTTTTCGAGATATTGAATTTTTAAGTTTTTTTTTTTTTCAAGGGTAAGGTTCCGGCCCCCCCCCCCCCCCCCCCCCCCCCGATCGAGCTGAAATTTTGCACAAAGCTCCCTTTCAATATTTAAAACAACCCCTAAGGATTTTTAGCGACTCGCAATAGTTTTCCAGATATTCGAGGCTTTGTCCAAACAAACCCAAACCCAAACTCAAAAACTATTGCGCGTCGCCAAAAATCCCTTAAGGGGTTGTCTTAAAATACTAAAAGGAAGGTTTGTGCAAAATTTCAGCTCGATCGGGGGGGGGGGGTCGGAATCTCTCTCTCTATAAGGAAGTAAATCACAAGTAAGCATAATTATATGGGAATGTACGCAAACGTGCATGCAACCAAAACGAATAAGTGTCGATTGAACACGAAATAATAAATGGTACAGGAACAACGCCAGTGAGAAAAAAAATGAAAATGTCAATGAGTGCCAAAGACAGGGATGAGAATTCAGTAATATATAATATCGCGATTGAATCTCGGCGAATCTTCTTCCGGAATTGCACTTTGCTCGAGGCTATTTTTTTCTCACGCGACAGACATTTTTTTCCATTTTTTTCATATCGCCATAAAATTTGTTCACGAGACTTACCGCTAGCCAAACCATGACGAAGGCGGAGAAGGCTGCGTGGCCCGAGGGAAAAGATAATCTGCAACGTTCGATAAGAGACATTTGTGTCAAACGATATATCAAATTTATGATCCTCCAATTATCGGGTTGGAGAAAAATTTGACGTATGCGTATTGTTGTTACGACATATGTGTATATACGTGTCTGTGTGTGTATATATGTGTATTATTTTTCGTCTCAGGCACACACAAGCGAAACAGTACGATAATGGGCTGTCCACCTCGGGCCAAAGACTCAGAGAATTTATCATGGAGATAGAATAATACATCGTCATTAATTTCGTGTCCGCTCGGAGGCTGCCTCGCCCCAGGACTCTTACAGGTGCATACGCGACTGCGTTAAATCATTTGAAGACGGGACACGAGATACAGAGATACGATAAATCCCGAACTGGGCTTTGGTAGAAAAAAAAAAACTCGTTCCGTTTCTGACGAGAGAATAGTCCATTTTCCGAGTATCGGAAAATAAGATTTCCAAGATCAAGATCAAGGGAATGCGAGAAAAGTTTTCGAAACTTTGCTCAAAGACGATTGGACTGTATGCTGTTGAAGTTCACATCGATGGAATACAACCGAATTTTTTTTCATTTCCTTCTTTGCTTTTTTCAGTGCGAACGAAAAAAAAATTTCGAAAGAAAAAAATGTTCGTTCAAAATTCGAACGAAAAAAATGTTCGTTGCATTCTAACGATGCAAACTTCAATATTGGACTGTTTGGTTATTAATGGCAGGACTCTTCAGAAACGGAAAAAAAAACAATACAGATCAATTTACTCTGAAAAATTGCAACAGTGAAGAAATCGGAAAAGACCGTTCGATTGAGCTGATTGGTAATCGAAGAAAAGCTCGATCTAGCCACGATAGGATGGTGTTGAAGTTTGCATCGTTGCAATGCAACGAAAGTCACTTTTTCTTCCATGACTCACATTTTTTCGCCGATTCAGAGCACGGAGATAACTCAAACGATTTTTTAATCCTCTTAGGGGATCCACGATCTTAAGGCGGTCCTCTAGTTTCTCGGGTCGAAAAAATCGATTTTTTTTCTTCATAAATCACATCTGCAACGTGTGTAGAAAATGTGTGCCAAAGGATTTTTCGATATTCGAAGTGGTTCACAAGTTACGGCCCTGGAACGGAGCAGGTATACGGAGCAGGTATACGTTCAAACGCGTTTCTCTCGAAACACCATTTTTCGAAACGGTGACCGCGATATTTCAGAAACTACTGCACCGATCTTGTTCAAATTTATACAGCATCTTTAATATGTTATAAGCCAGCGATTGAACTAGGATTATCATGATTGCTTCGATAGTTTTTTTTGTACGAGCGAAAAACTTAAGAAAAAATGAGTAAAAAATAGAATGTAATTTTCAAAAGTGTATAAAAAAGTCAATTTTTGTAATTTAGAATTCACTCTAGTTCAATCGCTAGTCTTAAAAATGAAGATTAAAATGCCGTTTGGTTTTTTTATTTCAGATAAGCAGAACAGCCGGAATCTTGGTCACCGTCAAGCACCTCTTTTACTTGATGTCTTCCTGTCGGCCACTATAACTTTTATTCCATTATATATTTTGACTTCAAAAAATTTGTAAAGCCTATTTAAATGTTAATAAAGGCTATGCAAAAACAATGAGATTGATTATTTTGATGCTTTGCCCGTAAAAAATTATTGAAAAAGCCGTAAAAAAACAGCCAAGAAACTAAAGGACCGCCTTAACCCTCCGAGTGCACTCCGGGTCGTTTTGGTCCAGTGATTTTTTTCGTGTACATACGTATTTTTCAACGTATGCCCCACTTTGTTCGAATGTTTTGGCGTTTAATTTCCATTTTCGTCGAAAAATAAATATAGGGCCATAAAATATGGATAATTTAATACGAAAAACGTCTCTACAAAAACAAAAACAAAAAATGCATATTTACCGGAATTCAACGAATTGAAAGAAGCCTTGGGTCAGATTGACCGAAGATGCACTTATAGGTTGGCAGCGGAGGTGTGCACTCGGAGGGTTGATATATTTAAAAAAAAAACATTAACGATTATAATATAAATGAGAAAATTTAACAAATTAAAAAGAAAACTTTTGTTGCATTCTAACGATGCAAATTTCAACGCCTTCGGGATAGAAACATCCACCATGATTTCCGAACAATTGGATTCTGTGAAAAATAACTGAAGTTTCGAAAACTATCGTATAGGTGGAATTGTTGATGCTTGCCTGTCAAAATGCATGTGTTTTGCTCCCTCACATCCGCTACAACCCAAGCGCGTCGTCAAGGGAGGGCAGGGATCGGCAGCTGCACCCCCCCCCCCCCCCCTACCCAGAGATTCGAAAAAATGTATATAAGAGTCTAAAATGTCTACAATTGATATTTCCCCTATTCTTTCTCTCTCTCTCGTCTTGCTCCACCGCCCTGGCCCATTAGCTGGCGACGTACTTGCTCTATTCCGTGCAAAAGTTGTCGCAAGAATCCAATTGGATTCCCATACTTGTTCATAGTGTTGAAGTGTGCATCGTTGGAACGCAACGAATGTTCCATTTTGCATTTTATTTTCCATATTTGTATTATCATAGGCGACCTTTTTTTGTAGATTTGATAATGCAGATGGCTAAATAAATTTCTTGAAAAATGGTTGAAGGACTTTCGTAGGCAAAATCTGACAAAGGAAGTTGAATTCGTTGCAGTCCAACGATGTAAACTTCAGCATCGTTACTTGCTCCCAGTTCCCAGATAGGAATCAAATGTACGAATCCAATTTCCGAAATCCAATCCGAATTTTGCACGAAAGTCCAAAACTCCGAAAATCTGAACACCGTCAAAATAATTCGGTTATAGACGTTTTAAAAGTTTCAAAATTCTCAATAAATCGACGGATTATTTCAAGAATTTTTTTTATTAAGAACTTATCTCACGTCAATTTTGAAATTTGTCTGGACAATGTTATGATCTTGACGAACCTTGTAGTTTCGAAACATTAAAATTAGGAATTTTAAAAGCGTCGGCGCATTCAAAGTTCGCGATTTCAACTCGGCCCCCATGTCAAGATCATGCCAGCGAAAGTCTACACAGTTGACTGTAAATGATGCAGAACGTATAACATTGTCTAGACAATTTTCAAAATTAACGCAAAATGACGTCTTAATTTTTATAAAATCTTGAAATAATTCGTCGATTTATTGAAAATTTTGAAACTGCTAAAACTTCCATAGCCGAATTATTTTGACGTTGTTCAAATTTTCGGAGTTTTGCTCTTTCGTGTAAAATTCTTTCGGAGTTTGGATCTTTCGGGGTAGTATTCTTTCGGAGTTTTGAGCGTTCTGATAATTTAAAGTTCGGAATTTCACCCGGCCCCATCTTGAATTTCGGAATATTGAAATTCGGCATCTTAAACCGTCGGCGCATTCAAAGGTCGGAATTTCAACCACACTGCAAAAACAAGGCGTGTTTGACGTGTGTTCAAAGTGTGTAGAAATAACACAACATAAATTCTAAACACGCGTTGCCATGTTGATTCTACACACTTGTGCATTCGGTATCACGTAATGCGTTATAATTACACACGTAATGCGTTAAAATTACACACGTGAGTGTGTAATTTTTACGCATTTAATTATTACACACCTTCGTAGCGTCCCCATCAATAACACGCTTATGCGAACACACATAAAGCGTGTAGAAACAACATACAAGACGCATATTTACACACATTGGACTAAACAACACGCGTTGATAGCAACACACGAGCAAAAATAACACGGGAAAAGGCAACACAGTTTACGTGTGTTAATTGCGAGTTATGGATCCTATTTTAAAAATTACCATGGTTACGGCATCACGTCAAACTCATTTGTTGGTTTGACGTTGATTGATTGACAGGTTAACAAAACTACATTTGGTCTTCGATTAACCGATTAACCCGTTCAATTAACCCGATCAGGTTATCGCTTTTTTCGGCCTCTTGTCAGGTTATGGTGGGTCACTGAAGGACCGAGACATGTTAAAGGACGTAATTTGCAATGAAAAATTCTGATAAAATTCCTGAACACTCTTGAATACTTCTACTTTAAGGGTACACCATAAATATTGCAAAACAATTTAAACAAATATTTTATTTTTCGTCATAAACACACCCACCTCCCAAAAATGCGGACATTAACTAAAAATGGCTCGGGTCTCCAGCGACTAACGATAACCGAATCGGGTTAAGATCTTAGTATACACACACACCCTCTATAATCAATATACTCATTATATATTTCTGACTGTTGATTATGAATTTATTTACTTACTTATATGGAGGATATACATTTTATTTACATGGAGGATACATATATGTAAATAGTATTGTAAAAATACGATTGACAACTTTTATTTTATCCGAAAAATTCATCACGTCCGTGGTTAACTAAACTCATGTACGTTGCGTCTTTCAGCTTGAAACAAAGAACAGGGTGAGGAAAAATCAAATAGCTGTAGACCCTTTTTACACGTTTTAACGTGTGTAAGAAAATAACACACGTCAATGTGTTGTTTGAACACATCTATCCGTGTTATGTCCACACGGTTATTTTTTACACACGTTAAAACGTGTAAAAAGTGTCTAGAGCCATTACACACCTAAAATGTGTAAAAACAACACACTTGTTTTTGCAGTGCAGGCCCCGATTGTTGATGGATCCCATCACATTTCTGTACGTTGCATTTTCTCAACAATATATATAGATATACAAAATAAGTAGATCTTAAAAACGTATAAATCTTATTTCAAAAAAGTATAAATCGCTTAAGGGTGAGATCCCTTAAGGCGAGGAAAAAATTTGCTCATTCTCATAATTTTGTTTTAAAAGATAGATTTCTTCACTATTTTGAGACTTCGGGTAAGTTTTAATACTCCTTTTGGCTGTTACATGGTGGTTTAAAAAAATAATCTTCAAAAATGACGGAGGTATTCCACGGTCTTCTAAACTGCATTTTCAAAGCTGTCGTGATGTATAGCTAAACAACTAATCGACCGATTCTGACGAAATTTGGTATACATTTTTCTAACCTTGTTGTCTAAAACCTGACGTCAATTTTTTTTTTAATAAAAATGATTAAGTATTTTTTTATCGCAAAATGTAGCTATTTTGCCGAAAAATGCAATCTTTTTGTTTCCAAGCGCACAATTTCATAGATTTTCAACATCTCTCACTTTTTTATGGTTCATATTCTGCGTGTGAGTGTTAAAGAAGGAAAAATCTTTGTTGTGTTTTTATTCAGATCAATCCCGCTGATACTACGTGTCACGCCGTCTGACACCATCTACCGCAACCCGTTTAGAAGACCGGGCCATACTACATTAATTTAAAAAATACCATGTAACAGCCAAAAATAGTGATAAAACATACCCTAAGCCTAAGAAATGGAGAAAAAGTCCTTCTTTAAAAAAAAATAATGAAAATCAGCATTTTTTCCTCGCCTTAAAATACTTCGCCCCTCAACCAGATGGCGTCTTCCCGCGCGAATTCGAGTCGAAGTTAAAAAATGTCGAGGGAAAACCCACTCCACTGTTCACCGACAAAAAAAATCGCTCGGGTCAACGAAATTGTTAATTCACAGGTGACCAACAAAATATTGATATGAAACTCGAAAATATTCGATTATCCCGACCATTTGTTATTACGACGAAATAAATCATTTTCACAATAACATTTTTACAATAACACATACTCCATTTTTTTCCATAAATAACTCGTTGTCATCCCCTAATGACGAATTCCATCAGTCCAAGCAATGTTTCTTCAGCGTACATCAGAGTACCTCGTGATGTACTTCTACGCCGCAGGAGTAGCAGGTAGGCGGCGGCCTTACGTTGGTTAAAGCCGACGCGCTACTACCGCCAGATATACTTCGTCCACATTTCTCAGGGTGTATCATTCCGTCTTAAGGGGTCTTCTCACTTTAGACGCTAAAAAACGCCATTGTCATGCATTTTTTTTTGTAGGTTTATGTTATAGATATTGATATAAAAGTTGTTGCACTCGATAAATACACTTCCGAAATACATTTAAACAAAAAATTATTCACTCAAGTCACTATTTATAGACGAAAATGGTAGTTAAAAGAATGTCCTAAAAAAGTTGTAGCTCTGCACTGTTGATGAAATATCGGAGATGGATCGTCCGAAACAAAAAAATCAAACGATTTTAGATTCAGTATGTTAATGTCTATTGCGCATATCATAGGATTTTTTATATATGCAAAAATAACAAAATGGCGGGCATTTTTCGAAAAAAACGTATTTTTTTCACCGTTTTTGCAAAAAAAAAAATAAACATCAAAATTAAAAAAAATCCTTGCTATGCGCTATAGCTATATTTGTAAAGAATATATGGTTAATAATTTCATACCGATCGGTTCGGTAGTTTCGAAGATTTTATCAACAAGCCGTCGAAAAACGTTGTTTCGAGAAAAACGCGTTTAATGTTTGTTTGGGTTATTAAAAAAGATTTATATTAAAAAATTAAATATTAAAAAATGTTATATTATATTAAAAAATTGATTAAAAAATTATATTAAAATTAAAAATGATATTAAAAAATTATATTAAATTTTTTTTATGTATATCTGTATTAAAAAAAAAAATTTTAATATTTAAATATTTAAAAAAAGAAAAGTTTAAATATTTTCAAATGGTTTAAAAATTTTTAATAGTTTAAAATTTAAATAGTTTTAAAAAATAGTTTATATTTTATATATTATTAAAATATTATTTGAATATTTAAAATAATCATTTAAATTTTTAAAATAGTTTAAAAATTTAAATAATTAAAAATTTAAATAATTTTTGACACTATTTGAATATTTAAAATAGTCAAAAAAAAAATTTTTTATATTTAAATATTTATAAAAAAGTATTTAAAATTTGTATGTATTTTTATGTATTTATATTAAAAAATTTTTAAATGTATTTCGGAAGTGTATTTATTAAGTGTAACAACTTTTATATTAATATCTATAATATAAACCTCTAAAAAAAAATCATGAAAATAGCCTTTATAGCGTTTAAAGTGAGAAGACCCCTTAAGGCCCCCATTCTCGCAGACCGTTGATCGCGAGAACAAAGTTTGCCGCGAAAAAAGAAATTTCTACTTTTTGGTAGATTTCTTTTCCCGATAAAAAAAAAAAGCAGCTTGATACTTTCCAATATATGAAAGTCATGGGACGGTGGCAATTTTTTTTTCCCTCCGATTGCTGAATAATATTCCTCGGGTATTTATCGGTTTAATATTCCATACAGTCTCGTACGATTCCTCCGGTCGAGAGATAGCAAGACGAAGCGGAGAAATAAAAGAGTCGAGCCGCGAGAAACAGACGCAACTGTGACGATTTTTTTTTGACCCGAGGCTATATTGCCTGACAGCCGTTCTCCCTAATACTTCTTCCTCCTCTTTTTCAATATCCTCTCATTTGGAATAGCGAGGCCGCCGAAATAAAAATTGCTCCCTTCCATCTCTCGTATCGCCCTCTAGCTAATATCGTTACGCTCTCTATTCCTCTCGTTCGTTTCCGATTCCCTCTTTTTTTCTCCCTTTCTATAAACCCGCACACATGCATACGTACATATTTATATATGAACCTAAGTGCGATTTTGCCGTTTAGAAAAACGTCGTACGCCGAGTGCGGATGGGGCCCGCACACCAAAGTAACTGGGGAGGGGGGGGGGGGGGCTGAACTAATGAATGAACGCTCTGTAGCGTTTTATCGGCTGTTCGTAAAATGTCACATCACGCGATTGCAGCCCGTAGTTTTGTGCCTTCGAGATTTACGCGTATACGCGCCATCCCGCGCAAAATCCACGGCTATGTGGAAACGACTCGATGCTTATTGCTTTTCTCGATTACGATTCGATATGACGAAACATAGGAAAGGTGACTTCCTGTCGGCGAATCTTTAAGGGGAGATATACACCTAGATGGTCGAAAAAATCGATTTAGAAGCTATGAACATTGCGTCGACCGTAGAAGACCTACACTATGTGCCTGGTATCGATGATTCCATGTAAGTTGACAAATTTCATGATTTATTCATTTCCAAATTTTCAAACGCGTTTTTCTCAAAATCACGTTTTTCAAATCGGTACCCAAAATTTCTCGAAAACCAATGAACCGATTGCCTTGAGGTTTTTTGTAGTTATTCTATACACCATTATCTAGTGCTTGTCATAGGATTTTTTTTTCCCGTTGCTTAGTTTTTGTTTTATAGGCAAAATAATAACTAATTTTTGGCCCAAAAATCACTATTTATGTTCAAACGTCCGCCATTTTGTCATAAATCGATATTTTCAAAATCGGCTATGACAATTACTAGATTATACTATCTAGTTTAATAATCTTTTTGGTTTTTTTTTTCAGATGATTTTTGAAGAAACGCCAGTGGGTACCGTATACGCAGATTTTTTTACGACGCTCGAAGGATTATACAATATCCTTGTATATTTTTGATATTTTTAAATAAAGAAAATTCAACATATTTTTGAATGTATATACTTTTAGATAATTCAAACCCCAATCCGAAATTTCAAATAGTTTTTCTTGAAGAAATTCACAAAAATGACCTTGTTTCCGTCTCCTAGATGTATACCTCCCCTTAAGGTCCGAAAATGAAGGAAAGTTCGAGCAAATGGGGAAGTGAACGTTGAGGAGATGAGAAACAATTTGTTTTTCTCGCGTCTTGTTGTCAGCGCCGCTATTGCTATCTTCCATCGCAACATCTTTAAGGGGTTACGTAAGTTTGAAATTTTTTTTTAATCCATTTTTTTTTATTTTTCTTATCTAATAGTACAATATGTCTAGAATATTCTCCCAAAGTTTTAAGTCAATCGGAGTAAAAGTCTCGAAGAGAGAGAGAGCCTTTGGGAATTCCCCCCGTTGGGAAAGACCGGCCGGGAGTGACGCGGGTATATCGCATTTTTTTCAAAACACTATTTTTGAAGTCGGTGGACGCGTGTTTTCCCAAAAACTAATGCACCGATCTTATTGACATTTTGCACACTTCTCCAAAATAGCATTGACTGGTGATTGAACGAGGTTTTTTTTTTATTACAACTAATTTTACGAGGCGTAGTGTAAATTGTACCAAAAATTGAACTATTTTGCATACAACTCTGCCAAAAATTAAAATTTCAGCTTTTTTAAATCCTTCGTTCAATCACGAGTTATACTGATCTACTGACAGAAAAATTTGGTTTTTTAATTTCATATAGAGCTATCATGAGTTATCCTGACCAACACGAGGACACTTTTTTTAAGGGTCCCCGAAAACCAGGTCGCACCGGCTGAATTCCCTAAATTTTTGGATGAAATTTTTTTTTATGTTGTTGAAATGTTTCTTTTATGTGTTTAACATTTTGAATAAAATAATTTATACATTATATTTTTTTAAATAGAGAAAATATGTTTTTTTTGGCTTCGAAAGCGACACAACCCCTTAAGGAGTTTCGGGACAATTGACGATGTGTTACCATTTGATTCAAATTTAAACAATAAATTTTTCGTCATATGCTTGTTGTCACACTACTTCGCGCGTGAAACTGTCATTCAGCGTCGAGCGTTGGCATCTACGTCGATCCATGAAGATCATCACAGCGTAAAATTTTCAGAAAATCGATTTTTTTTTTTGCGTCATCCGATATTATTGACGGTTACAAACATGGACCTGGCATCGCCGATTGATCATGAGTAGACAATTTGTATGAAAATTCCGCACTCGAAACTTTAAACGCGTTTTTCTCGGAATGTCGTTTTTCAAAACGGTGTACACTCTCAAAGGAAGAGTTCTCGAGCTATTCGTCTCAAACTTTGACACAACATTCTTCACGCCATTCTTCATTTTGCCATGGAAGCTGTTTTTGTTTTGAAATCTTCATATATATCGTTAGCGAAAAACTGTCGAAAAAATACGCTAAATTCGATACTTTTGTTTCAAACCGCCGACATTTTTGTCAATTTTGATAGAACAAAAAAAAACCTCCATAGCAAGATAGCGGCTTTCATACTGATGAATTATGTTTTTAGAAATTTTGTTTCAGATAATATTTACGGCCACAACCGTATACACCGTGAAGACTCCTTTTTTTCGATGACATTTTCAAGCGTTAAAAAATGTAATAAAATAAATAAAAATAAGCGATTAAAAATTTAGTTTCTTTCCTTCATGAGTGCTTTAATTTGACATGAAAAAATCAGACTGATTAGCGTATTTTAACCACCGTAAAAAATCGCGATAATCAGCTACCTTTCGACCCATTACACTGTGATGATTCCCTAAGAAAAAAAACTCGTTTTTTTTGTTTCCGATCAACCAGGTGGGTAAAATCAAGTACACCGGCGAGCCCCTCATGTTCGAAGAATTATTAAGGGGGGATTGTCTTTTTTTTCGCAAAATTTACCGCTTTTTGGGAATTTTTTTGTGAAGAGAGTATACAACGGAAAACTTGTGAAACTTGGCATATAGTTTTATTGATCTGTTTACTACATACAAAAAAAATTTTAAACAATTTCATCAAAAAATCCGCCTCCCACCCCGCTCGACGCGCGATTTTCGTTTTTTGATGGTGTGCACGATTTCTTAAAAACTATTCAACCGATTGCCTTCAAATTTGGACAGAATGCTCAGCTGACATCCTTTTATCGTTTGATGAAGCAAAAAAGCAATACGTTTAATAGTTTTTTATTTATAACAAAAAATCGATCAATTTTTTTCGAAAAATCGATATTTCAAGTTCAAAACGTCACCAAATCGTCAATTTTTTTTTTCCTTCATCGATCGATAGCTATGTGTGTCTAAAGTAAAATGCTTTTTGGATTTTTGTTGCAGGATGAACGTGAAGGCTGTAATCGTGCACACCATCAAAAAAGGACCATCGCGCGTCGAGGGGGGTGGGAGGCGGATTTTTTGATGAAATTGTTTAAAATTTTTTTGTATGTAGTAAACAGATCAATAAAACTATATGCCAAGTTTCACAAGTTTTCCGTTGTATACTTTCTTCACAAAAAAATTCCCAAAAAGCGGTAAATTTTGCGAAAAAAAAGACAATCCCCCCTTAATCTATTTAAATGAAATTTGGTACACAACTTTGTTAACGTGCATGAAAATAAATGTCCAAACGATTGTTTAATCATCTTACTTATTCGTACAAAATTAACTTTTAAAAATAATCATGATTTTCCGCTCGTCACAGTAGCTTACGCCTCAAACGCCTTTTTACTCAAAACCGCGTTTTTGAAATCGGGAGGACGCATGATTCGGGTAGTTTTCATCCGATTGCTTTGAAATTTTAACTGTAGCTTCTTAGATAGATTCTCTAAGCAAGTACACACGATTTTTACGATTCATCAACAATTCTCGTTTTTATAAAAAAAATGAAAGCCGATTTTTCAGCGGAAAAACAAGAAAAATGTATTCAAAAGGGTGCCATTTTGCGGAAAACCCCATATTTTTTTTTAATCGTGCGTACTTTTACAGCAAAACTAATGTAAATGGCGAATTTCGTTTTCCTCGTTCTAGGTGCCAATCCATAAAAGTTCTGCGTCCTCTCGCGTCTAAAAAACGCTCTTAGTGTACCTACGACTGAGCCGCCATTTTTTATTTTTTTTTCCATACGTTTTTTTTGTATACGTCAACACATGTAGAATAAACCCTTCAAACCTCATTTTTATAGCTTCTTTTAGTATCGTCAAAAAAAAAAATTCCAAATCAGTCTCATCTTTCGATGAGCCACATAGATGTAACGCCTTAAGGCGGGATATACATTTAGACAGGAAAAAAATAAGCAATATTGAGGGATTATTTAAACTAAGAAATTCCACAAGAAATTCCACAATTATCAAACTTTAGGTATTAGTAAATTTCAGTAATTTCCTAAAATTTCCTTCAATAGTAAATTTCAGTAATTTCCTAAAAAAAACAACATTTCACGCAACATTTCTGTAAAATGTGGATTGAAAAAGTATCTTTTTTTTCCAATCTTTCAAAAACATTTCTCGTCAAGTAGAAGGTACCAATATTATTTCTTTATTTTCACGCTTATGCAAAGCCTTCTTTTTTTGCAAATTGCGCTCTTCAATTTTTAATAAGAATACGTAAAAACTTTTCAGCGATCTTCAAAGCCAAAAAAAAAAATCCAACAAATAAAAAAAGTTCATTTTCGTT
This sequence comes from Ophion ellenae, assembly GCA_963210295.1. NCBI lineage: Eukaryota > Metazoa > Arthropoda > Insecta > Hymenoptera > Ichneumonidae > Ophion > Ophion ellenae. Next base: position 35,139,022 of record OY723388.1, read on the forward strand.
GCGTTCCAACGAAGCAAACTTCAACGTCATCAAATGAATCCTCCCCGGACAATAATTGGGTCTGCCATTTGGAGTGGGGGAAAAATCGTAAACAGTAGTTTCACACCAGCCTCGGAAATGAAATATATCACCGCCTTGAATGAAATTTCGCAATACTCAACCGACTGTATTTGTTATCGTTTATTCGACGCTTTTCTCACGAGTTTTTTCTTCTTTTTTTCCGAAGCGCCGCGGCCCTCAAAAACATCTGTTACATAAGTCGAGTGTTCTCGAACGCGAAGACCCACTCTCCCACGAGAAAGAGAAGGAAATTAATGTACGACGTATTATAAAGCGTGAAACGAAAAACAAAAAGTTTACGCTGGGTAAGCGAGAATAATTTCGATCTGTTATGTAACGAGTATAGACAAATATCCGGAATGCGGAAACTGCCGAAAATAAACGCTGAAAATTGCCCTCGAGCGTTGATCGATTTTTCAGGGTACTTGTTTTTCGCCAATTTTTAGGTACGGATTGTTTTTTCGTCTTGATGCGCTTTTTCTATCGTCGTCGATAGATTGAAGGCTCACACCTAGTTGAACTTTTTGAAAATATCGTTTTTGGTTTTCGACGGATTTCCAAAATATAAAATGTCAAAAATATTCTCTGAACATTTGAAAGCTATTTTTGTCGGGCCTCTAGGTAGATGTAGCCCTTTAAAAATATTATCCGATACAAAATTTTCAGAACATACTTAAAACATACCCTTTAAGGGGTTAGGCCACTCTGGAGGCCGAAAAAATAGGCTGTTTGAAGATTCACTTTCCAAAAATTTGCCTAAAAAATCGTCAGATAATTGTTAATAACAAATATAAAAGTTAATAGTTAATAATAATAATATAGTATAGTAATATATAATAATATATAATATTATATATTATATTATATAATTATATAATATACTATACTATATTATATAATATAATATAATAATATAATAATAATAATAATATAGTTAATGATAAAATATAAACAAATATAAGTTAATACCCTTTAAGGGGTTAGGCCACTCTGGAGGCCGAAAAAATAGGCTGTTTGAAGATTCACTTTCCAAAAATTTGCCTAAAAAATCGTCAGATAATTGTTAATAACAAATATAAAAGTTAATAGTTAATAATAATAATATAGTATAGTAATATATAATAATATATAATATTATATATTATATTATATAATTATATAATATACTATACTATATTATATAACATAATATAATAATATAATAATAATAATAATATAGTTAATGATAAAATATAAACAAATATAAGTTAATAACAAATATTTAAAAAATCCTACGTACTTTCATAGACAATGTACTTTTCAAGATATATTCAACATTTCAAGTAAATCGGTTGAAAATTCACTGAGTTATGTTTCCGGCCAACTTAAAAAATGCAGTTTCGAGATAAACGCTTCACAGCCGCCATTTTGGAATTAATCGCTTCAAAAAAATTATTGTATACAGTCACTGATATGTATGATAAACACCCTTTTTTGTAATATCGAATTATTTTGTAGTTTTTCTGAAAAAAAAACCCAAAAAGCCTATTTTTTCGGCCTCTACAGTGGCCTAAGGCCTTAACGTTAAAAAAAAAATGAAACGAAAACGGGCAATTGGTTTTCTAGAAAAAATTCACGAAAATTCCTCATTTTCGGCCACAAGCTAGATGCCAAGCATTGAATTAAATACAATGCATCGAAAATATCGTCAATAATTGTTTTCCTCGGACTGGATCTTCCGGATATTTCAGTCATGGCGACCTGTCGTGATTAAAAAAAAAAAACTCAGTAACGATGATGATAGTATGGATTTTACTAAGAGCAATATCGTATTAGCCGCGAAACTCGTGCGCAAGGAATAATTGATATATCTGTGTTCGCTTCCCTTTTCTTTACCTTAATTCTTTCAACAGCCTTGGCGATATATTATTCGCGGTGCATGTGAAATTCTCGATATACCGATGTTGATACTCAGGTAGCGAGCAGTTGACGTTTGGCCTGCAAACGTCCATGAAGTGTGGTCTGAGACGTCCTATACTGTACTTTGCGATGTCAGTGGTTAGCATGGTCGTGCCCACACCATAAAAGAACAGACCGATCTGCAAAAAGTCATCAACAGTCGTGAGATCTCTCATCCAATTCAGCTGACGATTTTTCTAATATTATCTTCAATGTTCCTTCGTATGCCCTTTTGGGCTTTTACGATCCTGCCAATTCCACTTTTATCACACACTTGTCACCTCATTTTCGCTTCTCCCTCACCAGACCCTCGCCCCCCACCTCCTGGCGGGCTGGTCACTCTTTCCCAATGCACTACGCAGCATCCCATTATTATTGTTCTCCCGGATTATGTGACTATAAACGAAAGCTTGGGGCGCCGAAAATGTAGACGTGTAATCTTCAATTTACATAAATCCGGTAACATGTCAACTGTGTTCAATTTACTGTAAAACAACTTTCTCAAATCAAATATCCTTCTCAGATAAAATCCTTTTCTCAAATAAAAGGATTTCTCAAGGGGTTAGCCCCACTTGCGATTTTGAAAAAATCGATTTTTTTTTATTGCATTTTTTTTTAAGTATAAGTATCTGAGAATATGTCCTGAAAATTTCAAGTCGATCCGAACAAAATTGACTGAGATATGAGCGTTGAAAGAGAAGAATCCGCGTTGAGAGAGAAACTTTAAACGCGTTTTTCTCAAAATGGCATTTCTGAAGTCGGTGACCAAGATTACTCGAACACTAATGAACCGATCTTCTTGAAATTTTGCAGGCTTATTTAATACATAAAAATGTAGTCTTTAATCGTTCGATTTTTTTTTCGAAAAAAAATGACCGTTTCATAGCCAAAAAACGGCCGTTTTTTTTCGTTAAAATCGAACCATTAACTTTGACTGTCCGCCATTTTGTGAAAAATGAATATCTTTTAAAATCCTTCGATTAAAGACTAGTTTATACTTATATTTGACTAAATCCATCCGCATTTTTTTCTTCAGATGATCCGCTTCGCCGCAATGTTGGTCACCGCAAACCGTGTATATAAAAACATTATTTCATTGACGGCCATTTGCCACTGAACAATGTAATATTTTTCAATAAAAAAATTACTGAAAGTTCTCCAAGATGTGTTCTTTGAGATGGTCAATTGATCGATTAAAAAAGTTTTGTAGTTTTCTTTTAAAAAATTCATAAAAAAGGCCTTTTTTGCGCTACAAGTGGGGGTAACGCCTTAAGTAAAAATCCTGAAACTGAGTATAAACGTGTGATAATAATTTCTCGAATTACTATTGTGCCAAATTATCGGGTATGTTCGGGAAACATGTTCGGGTCATCACAGTAGCGTAACCCCTTAATACTGTATGATTTTCTCTTGCCTTGTTCCAAGCCTTCGCAACGCAATACGGTACGACTCTCCCGAACATCAAGAACGACGATTTTCCACCAGAGGCTTTCCAATGAAAATATTCACCACCGATCATCTGTAAAAGAAAAAAAAAATCGAATTGTTGATTGAAAATTGATAAAAAAATAAAGCTGGTTTTGAAGTTTGCATCGTTTGAATGCAACGAAATTTCTGTTTTTATTTTTCCATTTCCTTATTTTTATTACTGTACAAAATATTCTTTTACACACTTTTATTCTCGATCTCTAAATAAGCGAATTGAAAAATTATTGAGAGATTTTCGTAACGAAGATTCGCCAAAAGGAATACGAGTACGTGAAAAATTATCATTTCCACTGCATTCCAATTACGCAAACTATGACGTTGAAGTCTACATCGTTGGAATGCAACGAAAATCCTTTTTCCCCAAATTTCCTCAGGTAGATTTGAGCTGGTAATCACGGAAACATTTTTTGGATTCTTATTTAGCGATTTATGAACTAAATCTGCGAAATATGACTTAAGATAACAATAAACATAAGAATGTTAAATAGAATTTTCGTTGCATTTTAATGATGCAAACTTCAACCTCGTTGCAAACTTCAATCTCATCAATGGAGCACCTCAGGAAGAGCGTGCAATACTTCTAGATTCTAGATTCTAGGCTAATTAGGGCATAGAAATTTCGATCTTTCACGATGTTATTTCCAGGAGATTGCGATGGATCATCAAGAATGATTAGTTAAAACGAATCGAAGAAAAATTTATTGGTACCTGTACCATTTTGATTGCCGTGGCTGTGAGTGGTACGTTTGTTGTTTTTTTTGTCTAGAATTTTCTAAAATTTCGTTTTTGCGATCAAAATATGGCTTCGTTTTTGCGACAAAATATTATGAGATGCTATACGCGCTCATGACATTCGAATAAACGTTTTTTTTTCATTTCAAAGCTGCACATTGCTTTCTCAATAATATACTTCGCTCGCCGTTTCCCGATCAACAGGTGCTTTCTCCAATGGTGGCTTCCTTATGGAGAAAGCTTCGCCAGTGAAATTAAGTAACGAGGAAGCAATGTGCCACTTTATAATTTGCATATTTTTTTTAAACCACCTCTACGTAATACGCTATGCAATGAGATTGAAGTTTGCATCATTGGAGTGCAAGGATTTTTTTTTCTTCAACTTCTCAAATTTCGCTCAGCACAACTGGGCTGCGAAAATCACTCGAACGCTTTTTGAGTATTCTCAGTAAAAACATGTACAACCTAAATCTACAACAAAAATAAATGATAATCAAATTCATGCAATAGTAATAAGAAAGAACCTCCATTGCATTGTGACGATGCAAACTTCGCCGCCATTCTACTACTTATGTTTAAAAACAATTGCATGATGTCTCGAAATTGCAAAAAGTACAATGTTTCGTACATTTTTCGTAACACTGACAATTTTTCGAAATACGGAAATTTTGCGAAGTTTTATGTGTTACAATGAACTTTGGAATGCAGAACCGAACCTGAATATCTTTACAGATTCTTATGAGACTCGATACTGATTCTTTTCTTTTCAAAGGTATTTATCGTTCTTATTAGTTACATAGTTAGTTTAGTTTTCTTGTCCCTAGGGTCTCTAGACTATTATGGTATAGAAAGTAAGTGCGTCGTACATGAGTGTACGCATTATGTTCTTGCTGTTTTTCGACTTGCGTGTGTCTGTGTTTGTTTTTCAACATTATTTTTCCTTAACTCTAGCGAGGTCGGGTGATTGGATAAAAATTTACAATGCAATGAGGTTTATTATGAGATGAGTTTTATTGATGGTGTTGAGGTATTGGGCAAAGGACTTTCAACTTTAGCTATTCTTATCAACACTGATTATATTGAGGATCTAGTATATTTAGGGACACTTCGATCCCAATACTTAAAAGTTTCCGATTGTTATATCGAACACGACATGAAAAATGTCATGACATCAATAAAAATGATCATTTTCAATGTTTTCTCATATGCTAATCACTTTGTCAATGCTAATGCTTATGTCAACAAGTGCAATTTTTTTAAATTACAATATTGTTTACTACCGAAATCAATGTATCGATTTTTATCAAAATTATATAGAACAAGTCTCAGGCATTCTGTCAACCACGCGCTTAACGTTCAGCTCAATAGCCAGAGCCATTTACAAGGTCCATAGAATCATTTTTTTTTCTTCAAATCATACACTCGCATAGACACATACCCTTCTAGGCCCTTTTTCTAAATACGATTTTCTTATTGTTAACAAAATTTAGATTACTTTGGCATCAAAATCTCGATATATTTCGTCATGAACACAAACCTCCCTCCGTCAAATGTACAAAGGAAAAAAAATTCGACAACTACACTTCACAAAATGTCAACTTGTATGCGCGTTTTTTCAAATGCATTTATCTCCTAGTTAACAAGGTCCTTTGGATTATGATTGTACAATTCTACAGCCCATTTTTCCTATAAAATTATTTCATTTAATTTCAATTAATTTCTCTATTGCAACTTTAATCTATATATATATAAATGGATGTTGGTATATATCTGTTTGAGATTTATAGACTCCGGCACCGTTTAACCGATCGCCATGAAAGTTGGCACATACAAGTGCTTTTTCATGGAGAAGGTTTTTATGCTATCCACTTTGTTGTAACGCGCCACTAGATGGCGCTGCAGCACATCAACTTCTGTACCGTTCAACGGATCGCCATGAAAATTGGTATATATAGGTACTTGAGTATGGCGAATATTTTCGATTATAGATTCATTAGTTAGTCATTGATAACTCCAGATAATAATTCAATCACTGAATAATGAATAGCTAGTCATTGATTTCGCGCTATCCATTTTGCTTTGACTCGCCACTGGATAGCGCTGCAGAACAACTTTTTGAAATCACATTACCATGCGCATGTATACAAAGCATTATGAAATTGAAGATGCCGCGGCACCAACAACAACATTGTTTTCGTTTGCATTACAACGAAAATCATATCGATGGCAAAACAAAATAATTTGTGATTTTTCTCAATAATAACAAATAGCGATTATGACTGTGATTAGTAATTGGTGAGTGAGTTTGAAATGGAATACCATTTCCATTCGAATTGTGTTGAGTGCTGGGCGTTGATATGAATAACCATTCTTCCTTTGTTTACAGGCGAATGACATTTGTGTCACACACAAATAAACTATCTTTGGACGCCTCATCTCTCACCGAACATTAAATACTGGAGATTTATTGAAATGCCACCAACTAAAATCAATCGTTGGAAGATCAACCAGACATGCGCGGCAACTGTCAGCCAGTAGAGCTGCTGACAATGATAGTAGATAATATGATTATCACTATTACCACATAGTATAAAGTCAGCCTGCGTCTGTTTGAAAGCGCTCATCTCAAAAAGTGCTGAACGGATTTTATTCGAGTTTTCACCAATGGATCGAGTGTTTCTCGGAGGTTTATGTGTGTTTACGAAATTCTTCCCTCAAGGGGGTAAAATAGAGGATGTATGTTTGTATTAAATCCGTCCTTTTTAAAGTTAACCTTTTAAGGACGAGGAAATTTCCATTAAAATCGACTTTTTTTACATTAAATATATCAATAAAATCGATGAATTTCTCAATTAGAGTCCCAAGCCTAACTGTCAAAGCCCCGTCCGCAACGAAAAGTCCAATTCTAAAAATGTATTTAAAAAAGTTTGAAAGCGTATTCCTATGTAATTTGATGCGCTGAGTACGGGAAAAATAATAAAAAAAAATCCTGGGGGCATATTTGACCTTGAAAATCGCTATTTCAAGGTCATTTTTTTTCTCTGCTAGTTTGGCCTGAAAATGTATATACTCACATTGTGGATGCACTGAGTACAACAAAATAGGCATATATGTTGTAAATGTCACCCTGAAGAATATTTCAAGGACGCCAGTTATTATAGAACAAGCTTCGTCAGTGAACATACTCACTGCCCAAAGTATGCTGCCCAAACAATAGTACCACGATACGTGGTACTATTGTTTTCGTATTCAGCGCATCAACAGAGGTAAGTACGCTAACTTTCAGGCCGTAAAAAATGACCTTGAAATAGCCATTTTCAAGGTCAAAAAAACATTCAGACATGTTCACAATATTTTGGCCATGTTCAATACATAAAATTTTCCGTGAAAAACACAAAATATTATGTGCCCCATGGCTGGTCGATATATCGACCACTGCCATCCTTAAAAGGTTAACCGATGAAACTTCGTATTGAGGCTTTTGGTTGAAAATTAAGAATGACGTGTTTCGGCGTTTTTGGTAAATCACCCCTTGAGGGGGGTAAGATCGTGAGTGCAATTGTGTATGGGAGTTCCGTCGTTTGTTCAGAACCATTAAAGTTGCTGCTCAGCCTATTGGCTATAAACTCAGAATAACGTATTTCAGCGGTTAGAAAGAATCATCCCTTAAGGGGTTGGAAAGTATTTCAACAAAAAATTCGAGATCCACGCCGACGAAGTCGAAAGCTTATAAACATAAATATATAAATTATATACAACCTTACATGACTTATACGAATTACTTAAGAATTATATATTATTAAAATTGGAACGAAATATAAAATTTCGATATATTGCTCTCGGCCTTAAAAGCGAAGTTTCGAAGAGACAATTCCCACTATTATAGCAATAATAAAAACGATAATGCCAATAGATGACATAAAAAACGACAGCAACGATGACGACGGCACCAGCAACAACAATAACTTTCGTTACTCCAAACAAACTCCGAAGAGTTACCGGGCCATTGAATAGACGCGACTAGATGTTTTCATAGACCTCAGAGCCGCAACTTCGATTGCGGAGGTCTCTCGAGGGCTCTCCTTTGCATTGTTGATTCTCAAACCGAAAGGGAAATAGATCTGGCGAGCCGGTTTTTGTTCGCATGTTCATACCGCGTCGGCGTATTATACCTTTTCGACGGATTTGTCGTATACGAAGTCTCCCGTTGTGTATTGCACAGCCTCGCAAGAAAATCTCTGTGAAGGAAAATAAAAGCAGCCCTGCCGTATAATGTGGACAGCGACGAAATTCACGGTGGATTGGCTCGCGTTCTTTGAGCGTCTTGCATCGAAGACGACTGCCGGGGTATATATGAGGAATGTGGAACGACCAGCGAGTGAAAACAACAATGCATCCTACCTGCTTGTTTTTTTGGCCAGAGGGGGATGAAGGAGAAGAGAGAGCGAGAGGACTCAGCGCGGTGCCTAATGTACATTAATTTTTTTTTCTCCTCCTACAGGGTGTCTCAAAATGGCCAGAAATTTTTATTTATTAATAAAAACGTATTATTTATTTGAAAAGTACGGATATTTTTATTTTTGGGCCTTAGGCCACTCGAGAGGCCGAAAAAATTCGCTTTTTGGGGATTTTTTTTTTCAGTAAAACTACAAAATAAATCGAGATTACAAAAAGGGTGTTTATCATACATATCAGTGACGGTATACAAACTTTTTTTTTAAGCTATTAATTTCAAAATGGCGGCTGTGCAGCGTTTATCTCAAAACTGCATTTTTTAAGTTGACCGGAAACATAACTCAGACAATTTTCAACCGATTCACTTGAGATGTTGAATATATCTTGAAAAAACCATTGTCTATGGAAGTACGTAGGGTTTTTTTTTATATTGCATAGTTCGTTTGTTATTAACAATTATCTGACGATTTGTTAGGCAAATTATAGGAAAGTGAAAATCTTGCCTAAAAATGGTCCAAGTATTAATATTTTAACGAATAATGTACATAAAATCAATATCGGATATATTGATTTTACGTACATTATTCGTCAAAATATGAATATTTTATTTTAATTTAAAAATATTAAGCAACTGTCTGAATTGGTTAAAAAATATGCGAAAGTAAAATTTGTTTCTTGCACATTTGGTTGAAAAAATTCAACCAAATCATGGCCGAGCGCCACCGAAATTATAGGTGAGGAAACTCATAGTTCCCGGAGTAACCGCTAGAGGCCGCACGCGCGCTCGTTTCTCGTAAGCGTAGCGCGAACCGAAAATCTACTTAAACGCTGGAGAAACTCTCAAGAGTATCGCTTCTTGGCCTGTGGATAAGATCAAAGTGTAGTATCCGTTCTAATCAGTTGAATATCTGATATTCCCTCCATGAATATTCCATTGGATATCTGATATTCTCTCCACTAATATCGTGGATGATCATTCTAATGCTCACTTTTTATTTAAGATTTAAAACAAATTGAAAAACTTACGTCCCATGGCATATTCGTTTCGATGTAGTAAAGAAATAATTGATGCTACGGCTTATATTTTTGTACGAAATAAAAAATGTTTGTAGCAACCGCATAATTATTTCATCCAATACATCTACGGATTGTATATAGAATGATTCCAATAGAATATAATTTTATTTGAAGGATAATGTAGATATTCAGAGAACAGAAGAGCTTTTTTCAAATAAAATAATATGTTATTTGAATCAATCACATTTTCCAATATTGTATAGTATTGAAACAATCTCATATATCGGTGGCACTCCGCAGCAGCACATTTATTTGGATCACCAATATATTTTTTTGATGCAATTGATTTTTTTTCTCAGCGTAGAGTGGCCTAACCCCTTATTATAAGGTACGAACATGGAGGTTATGTGTAGAACACAATATCCGATAAATGGCCGCCTCATCCCTGCTTGCAAACGTTCACTCTTTTCACGAAATTTCCAATAACATTTTGGCATAATTGCGGACTAATTTCATCAATGGTGCGTCCGATTGCTTCCTTGAGTTCCGGAATTGTCTGTGGATCATTGGCATACATTTTTCTTTTCAGAAAACCCCAAAGAAAGAACCGTAACGACCATGAAACTTCGTCTGCAATGACTGCATTGTTTCGCCCGCAGTGTGGCAGGTTGCGCCATCTTGTTGAGAGAATATGTCTCCCAAGTCCATGCCGTTTATGCAATTCATCGGATATTGTGTTCCACACATAACCTCCATGTTTGTACCTCATATTAAAATAAAAGTATCCGTACTTTTCAAATAAATAATACGTTTTTTTAGTAAATAAAAATGTCAGGCCATTTGGAGACACCCTTTACAATCGTGAATGTCAAATTGGATTTCTCAAACGTATGCACAGTCTAATTGCAAACATACTTTCGATAAGCATTCGATAGGCATGGACAAAAGTTCACAAACAAAAGAACATCCGGGACGTATATTTCTATTCTGTAATCTGAAAATGAGTTACTTTCGGTCCACACAAAAAATACACGTAAAATGTACAAAACAATGGCTTTCAAGTCCGTGCCGTTCAATTCATTGCATAAAAAGTTGGTTATCATGCCACGATAACAAACACCATTGGCAGTAACCGCATTTCCAGCACGTGCGGACTTTTCGAACCATCGCTGCAAAATTTTCACCATTTTTGTAGCGAATTTTCACAATTTCTATGCGTTTCTCGATCGTCTAATTCTCCATGACTAAACCTCAATACTTCCTGATGCCAGTTGTCTAAGATTAGAGAGAAGTTATAATTTCCCGATTTTTTCAGCTTTTTCTTAATTCACCCAGAAAAAAAAATATATGACAACTGAAAACTTTATTGGTTTTTCGTTTTCGTCAAGAATTACGGGCTGCATCTTTCCCGCCGATTTGGGACTGCAGTGGCAAGACGCACATGGAATAAGCTGATAAATCTGCAGTAATTAAGTGTTTCATGAGAATTTTTTTTTTATACATTTCAAATATACATAAAAAGATACCTCAATATTTACTGGGCTCACTTGTTTTTTGCCCTTCTAAAAAAATTCCCGAAAAAACGCTCTTTTTCGACTTTCTAATAGAGGCTCCCGTCTTAAAAAAATTGAACTTTCTAAAATTGATCATTGATTGACATTTCCGAAATTTTACAAATTTTTCCAACATATATACGTTTTTTTTTAATGTACGTAGATATAACCTCGTACGTTTTTCGCGCAATTCGGGACCGCTCGTTACCGATGAATTAACGCTATCAAAGTTTGCTTCGTTGGAATGCAACAAAAATATTTTTATCTTCCTATAACCTGATTTTTTCTGCTCATTTAGGCTACGTAAATCACTGAAACATTTTCGAACATTCTTATCGAAAATCCACATCCTGCGCCTGCAAAATAAGAGTTTGGATAGTGGTGAAAATAAAGAATTTTCGTTGCATTCCAACGATGCAAACTTCGACACCATAAAAATTATCGCCGAGTGCATTCATCATTCACAATATTAAGAATAAATTAAAAATTATCGAGCGACGCAACAAAAATCTTTTTAAAAAAGCGAGATATATCTGAAAACGCGAGGAGACGATAACATCAATCTAAAAGACATTATCGTCCGTGTATCATGAACATCGTGACCTATCCATTGCTGTGCAGTTGATTTGCAAGATATATATATATATATATATGTGTGTGTGTGTGTCAAAACGAGATACTCGAGACATTGCAGATCCATTTGGCGCCAGCATTCTTCCTTCGGGACTGAAACACCCCCCGTCACTCCCCCGCCCCTCGGGCTGCTCTTCCCGCGAATCTTCTCCCGTCTGCGTTGGTCGCATGTACGCGTGTGTGTGTGTGTGCGTGTGTGTGTGTGTGTGTGTGTGTGTGTGTGTGTGTGTGTGTGTGCGTGTGTGCGTGTGTGTGCGTGTGCGTGTGCGTGTGCGTGTGCGTGTGCGTGTGCGTGTGCGTGTGCGTGTGCGTGTGCGTGTGCGTGTGCGTGTGCGTGTGCGTGTGCGTGTGCGTGCGTGTGTGTGTGTGTGTGTGTGTGTGTGTGTGTGTGTGTGTGTGTGTGTGTGTGTGTGTGTGTGTGTGTGTGTGTGTGTGTGTGTGTGTGTGTGTGTGTGTGTGTGTGTGTGTGTGTGTGTGTGTGCATATATGTGCGCATGTGTGTAGCGAACTCGAGAATCTCTCGAATCGCGCCTGGAGGGTGCAATTTTTTTTCATTTTTTTTTTTACTCTGCGCCTCTTCACTCACTTTCCGAGACGGGCGAGACTCCGGATAATCGATTCTCCTCGTTACACGATACTTCTCGTATTATATATGCACGGGTATTTTTCATCCGCGGTTTCTCGTACGCGCAACCCAATATTTCTACGAGATTACGTATATCGCTAAGTAAGTAAGTACATGGAAAGGAAATGCTGGGCTGAATTCTGAATATCAAGCCTCGTATTTTGAAATATTGAGCTCGCGTGCTGGAAGAATCATATTGAAGTTTGCATCGTTGGAACGTAACGAAAGTTCAGTGGTCCGAATTTTTTTTTTTACAAATTTGTTTTTGTAAGCGTCTATACCAGTGTGAACGCTGAAAATTTGGGTGATTTTCGGGAATTTTTTGGAAGAAAAGTACACAAATTAATGTTTCGGAAAATTACGAATATATTTGGCTATATTTGACCTATATTACATAATTTTTTCATATAAAAATATTGAGATCCAAGCGACTTATGCGCTGCCTTCGGAGGCGCGAAAAAAAAGTTCCTCCACTGCTGACATGATTCCGGCCGATTAAGTAGCTGAAACCGAAAAAGGAAAAAATGTCGTTAAACTGGAAGGTATTTCCTGTACAATGACGTAGGAGTTTCGAAAAATATCAAAATCTAACAAAATGGCGTAGTTATGAAAAAAAAGTCTGTTTTCTTGCCTATAAAATGGTCGTTTTTTTCAATGCCAAATCGTCAATTTTTATCCAATCAAAAATATCCTACGTCATTGTAGAGTAAATATATTCAAGAGTGCTCAGTTCAAATTTCAAGTCAATCGGATAATTAATCTTTGAGTTACAATGTCAGCAAATTTAAAAAATCTCATTTCGAGAAAAACGCGTTTAAAGATTCAACTATCGATTTTTGCAAGATAAAATGATATTGATGTACATTATATAAATGATAATGATATTCTTGAAAGTATAAACTGTCGAAAAAGGCAAAAAAAATCGATTTTTTGAAAGTGTCACACTGGTATAGCCCCTTGAAGGGTGGGAGGAGAAACGAAGTTCCTATGCTAATACATTGTGTCACGTCACCAGTGCTAACTTATTGTAGCAAAATATTAGTTGACTTAGGTCGACTAAAAATATTAACGTTACGTTGACTGCAGTGACTGTCACAGGTCGCAGCTGTGATGCGCGCGTTTCTTGCCGTTCGGCGTTATCAGAGGTTATGTCAGAGCAAAAGGAGGGAACAAATTATTCAGAAAAAAAATATTAGTGCGCCACAAAGTTTCCACTGGAAAAGACGATCTGTCAGTGCTCGTGTCCACAAGCATCGTACTATGCTCACCGAGGCTACAAAAAAAAAGGAATACGTCATAATAAATAAATGAATAAGTTCCCCTTAGTTGCATTTGACTTTAACGTATTTTAAATCGGCGCACTCGGTTTTCGATTCGTTCTGCTATTCTCATAGTTCCCAAAAGGCCTTACTTTTTCGTTAACTGGTCGCATATTTTTCATACATTTTCATTAATTAGATCGGTAGCTGTCTATTTTTTTTCGGTAATATTGTTCTGTGCACTATCCTGCAGCCAGTTTTATCTATCTACTTTAAGCAACAAATACTTTTTTTTTAGATAAAAAAATATCAAAGGCATGACTGGTACCGCAAACGCTGTCAACAAAAACACGTCCCAGGAAAACGACTGTAACTTTATTACCGTTTGAAATTTTTTAACCAAATTTTCACACAATGTAGATAAAATGTCATACTTTAAAATGTATATCATGGTTGTTCGATAAAATTCATTTGTATACACAACAAAAATTCTTTAACATAGCTTTACTTTTAGCCGTCTCAGGTGTATGTGAGCCCTTAAAGAGCTTTGGGACAATTGACAAAATGTTACCGTTTGCTTCAAATTTATACAGTACATTTTTCATCATATACTGAATGCACCCTCCAAATTTTAAATCGATCGTCTGCACCGTTCCTATAAAATTTACGATTGAATAAACGCGTTTTACCACAGGGAGATGCATATGATCAGACAACATAAGAAGCACATTATGACACTGATGACGACGTTGTTATAATGTACTGAGTGATGTGACAGTTTTGCATAACGTTTTAAACATCTTTTCACACTGTTTCGTGCGTGAAACTGCCATTCAGCGATAAGCGTAGGCATCCCCCTACATTTAAAAGTGTTTTTTCTTCTTCAATTATACATTTTATAGTAACGGTGTAGACGATCGATTAAAAATTTGGAGGGTACATTCGGTAAATGACAAAGAATTTACTGTAAAAATTAAAATCAAATGGTAATATTTGTCAATTGTCCCGAAACTCCTCGAGGGGAGATATACACTTAGATGGTCGAGGTCGAGGATTAAGAAGCTATAAACATTCCGTCGACCGTAGAAGACCTACACTATGGGCCTGGTATCGATAATTCCATGTAAGTTGACAAATTTCATGATTTATTCATTCCCAAATTTTCAAACGCGTTTTTCTCAAAACCACGTTTTTCAAATCGGTACCCAAAATTTCTCGAAAACCAATGAACCGATTGCCTTGAGGCTTTTGTGGTTATTCTATACACCATTATCTAGTACTTGTCATAGGATTTTTTCCTCCGTTACTTCGTTTTTGTTTTATAGGCAAAATAATAACTAATTTTTGGCCCAAAAATAACTATTTATGTTCAAACGTCCGCCATTTTGTCGTAAATCGATGTTTTCAAAATCGGCTATGACAAGTACTAGATTACAGTATCTAATTCAAGGGGTTACCCCCACTTGCGATTTTGAAAAAATCGATTTTTTTTATTGCATTTTTTTGAAGTATAAGTATCTGAGAATATGTCCTGAAAATTTCAAGTCGATCCGAACAAAATTGACTGAGATATGAGCGTTGAAAGAGAAGAATCCGCGTTGAAAGAGCGTTGAAAGAGAAACTTTAAACGCGTTTTTCTCAAAATGGCATTTCTGAAGTCGGTGACCAAGATTACTCGAACAATAATGAACCGATCTTCTTGAAATTTTGCAGGCTTATTTAATACATAAAAATGTAGTCTTTAATCGTTCGATTTTTTTTTCGTTAAAATCGAATCATTAACTTTGACTGTCCGCCATTTTGTGAAAAATGAATATTTTTCAAAATCCTTCGATTAAAGACTAGTTTATACTTATATTTGACTAAATCCATCCGCATTTTTTTTTCAGATGATCCACTTCGCCGCAATGTTGGTCACCGCAAACCGTGTATATAAAAACATTATTTCATTGACGGCCATTTGCCACTAAACAATGTAATATTTTTCAATAAAAAAATTACTGAAAGTTCTTCAAGATGTGTTCTTTAAGATGGTATATTGATCGATTAAAAAAGTTTTGTAGTTATCTTTAAAAAAATTCATGAAAAAGGCCTTTTTTGCGCTACAAGTGGGAATAACGCCTTAATAATGTTTTTGGTTTTTTTTCAGACGATTTTTGAAGAAACGCCAGTGGGTACCGTATACGCAGATTTTTTTACGACGCTCCAAGGATCATACAATATCCTTGTATATTTTTGATATTTTCAAATAAAGAAAATTAAACATATTTTTGAATGTATATACTTTTCGATAATTAAAACCCCAATCCAAAATTTCAAATAGTTTTCCTTGGAAAAATTCACAAAAATGACCTTTTTCCGGCTCCTAGGTGTATGTCTCCCCTCAACGATCACTGGACAAGACAGTGTTCCCGCTCGGAACGTCACACGGACTATATCTGAGGAGCGACCCATCAAAACCGGACCTGTCTAAACTACATCAATTTTTTTTTTTTTCGTGTTCTTCGAGCACACCTTCATTAGCTTCCGGAATATTTTTAATCAAATCCAGCTATAAACACCTCAAAATTTGCTAAAAACTGCTTTTTCAAGCGAAAGGGGCAGTTTTTATGCGCGAAAAAGATAAAAACACAAAAAATTTGACGTACTGTAGACGAGTTCGGTTTCGTTCGCCAGCTCCTCATTTATAATTGCTCCAAACGAAGACACACCAACCATAACAAAGCATCAGTTGCTCTGAACAGAAATGGTGGCGGTTTTCCTCAAAGTTGAAACGTATAAAAACAAAACCTCATAACCACGAAGACGAAGAAAAGTGATTTTGTTTTAGTGCACATTTGCAGTAGCAGCGTCTGGTGTATTTTTGTTGGTATCTCGGCTCGTTCCTCAGTGAAGCGCATTGCGCTTTGCCGAATTCCCTATTTGCATCCTCTCCCTGTCCATCTTGTCGACCAGGCGAGAGATTAGTCCCTTTCACGCTGTTCTCGATTGCGCCTCGTCCACGAGGCCTTTCAAGTCGAATGGACCCGAAAATTGTTACGTTTTCCATCTCCTCAACCAATCCAAGATCGATCGAGTATCTCTTAAATCTGGGCCTGTCGACCCCGTGTCCAAAATATACTCAGTGGAGTTGAAAAAAAAAAACTACGAGTGTGCAAGGGAAACAGGCGCGACTCGATTCCGCGAGGAATGGACGATAGGAGCGGGGGGGGGGGGTTCATATCCGCCTCAAGTTTTGACGGAGCGAAACACACGCGGATGCGATTTGGAACTATGCGAGGGTCGACCGAAAAGCGATGGTACAGATTCGGCTTTTCGAGAAACTCGGTCTATCTCGGTGTAAGTTCACCATGTGCCCCCCTCGTCGTAATGCTCGCTTTTTTCACTCTCATTTTCAGCTTTCGGCATACGGAGGAAAAGAACATTGGAAAGGAACCCCTGCGAAAACAACCTCGTCGCGAGCATTAGGAAGATGTGGACGAACGAGACGAACGTTTTTTCGAAGCACCAGGATCGTGCAAGGGATATGCCTATTGGTAAAAGTCGAAAAATCACTTTTTTCACAACCAATATATTTCGACAGTATATCATCTCATAAATGTACCCTGAAAATCTCAAGGTGATCGGATGAAAATCGAAGAGCTGGCGAACAAAACTGGACTTGTCCATATAACGTCAAATTTTTTTGTTCAAATTTTATTCATTTTTGTGCCTAAAAACTACCATTTTGGTCAAAAAGGCACCTGTGCACTGGTGCAGAAATCGCAGATTGAAGGCAAACTAATGATTACAAACTAAACAAACTTTAAACGCGTTTCTCGAAACGGTGTACACGATTTTTCGACAGCTAATAAACGGATTGACTTGAAACTCGGTACACTTATTCAGTGTAATAGTGGTTTAGTCTTGACCGACGCTTGGGGATATTACGATATCTGTGGCCCCAAGTTTTGGTCATGCAGTCTTTATATTTGGCCCAAAATAAGACTTTTTTCAAGAATACAAAAAATCGAAATTCGGCTTTTAAGGGGGTGAAACAGAGGTTTTAAATTTTTAATGAGGCGGAGTATTTTTTGGGTAGATTTCTTTAGAATTCGGCGTAAACATTCTAGAAAATAAGTAATTTTCAAAGAGTTAGGTAGTTCATTGAAACACGATTTGTAACGGGATAAACGGGAGCTTGGAACGTTGTTAAACATGGGGATATTACGGTATCTGTGGCCCCTAATTCTGACCACGCAGCCATCATATGTGACCCAAAATAAGACTTTTTTGAAGAGTGGTAAAAATCGAAATTCGATCCTTAAGGGGTTGATACAGGGGTTTTAAAGTTTGTATGGGACATCATATTTTTTTTGACAGATTTGCTTGAAACTTGGTGTAAATACTCTACAATACAAATAATTGAACACGTATTTCAGCATTTCCTAAAAGTGGACCCTTAAGAGAGTTAAACGGGAGGGTAAAAGTTTGTATGAGACAACATATTTTTTTGTCAGATTTACTTGAAACTTGGCATAAATACACTAAAATACAAATAATTAAACACGTATTTCAACAATTTATGAAGTTTAACCTTTAAGGGGGTTAAACGGGAGTGTTAACGTTGATAAGAGAAAACATATTTTTTTACCAGATTTACTTGAAACTTACTAAATTTATTTGATATAGAACACTAGATGTTTTCCTCTGTGTTTGGTGCGTGTAGACAGTCAAGTAGTACTTTTTTAGCCCCTTAACTGTGTTTGTTTCAGTTGGCATAAATATACCAAACAAATACATGTGTAATTATTTGTATTGCAGTGTATTTATACCGAGTTTCGAGCAAATCTGACCAAAAAATATGTTGTCTCATATAAACTTTGAAACCTCCGTTTCACCCCCTTAAGGGTCGAATTCCGATTTTTACCACTCTTGAAAAAAGTCTTATTTTGGGTCAAATATGAAGACTGCGTGGTCAGAATTAGGGGCCACAGATATCGTAATACTGCCCGACGCTTTTCTTCTTCGCATTTTTTTTTTCATTAGTTATCAACAATAATGATGTCATTTTGCTTCGAAAAAACCGAAAAAAATGCAATTTTTTTCTTTCTTGATGATCATTACACGATAACTAATAAAGGCTCGGTCAAGTCTTAGCCAATATTATCTATTTTAAGACAAAAAACTGGTTCTTTGTTACAGATCAACCGGGTGGCCAAAATCAAGTACACCGTTGAGCCCCTCACGTTCGAAGGTCCTTCACGGGATTGTTTATAACTTCTTGGATTATTAATATTTTTAATGAAATTCGGTACGTAACTTTGTTAATGAGCATACAAACGATTTTTTAACCCTTCGACTGCACACTTCTGCCACGACCCTCCGACTGCATGCGGGGTCGATCGGACCCCAGACGTTTTTCAGATCGCTGTATTTCGGTAAATATGCATTTTTTTGTACAAACGTTTTTTGTAGTCTATGATCCTTATTTTGTGGCCCAAATATATTTTTTTAAGAAAAACAAAAATTAAGTGCTTCGAAAAATACGTACTTGCACGAAAAAGAAATGGGGTCAAACCGACCCAGTGTGCAGTTGAAGAGTTAAATATCTTGCTTATTCCTTCGAAATTAACTTCACATTTTTTTTCATCAGTTATCAACAATAATGATGTCATTTTTCCTCGAAAAATCGAAAAAAAATATTTATTTTTTTTTAAATGATTGACGTCCGACAACAAATAAAGGCTCGGTCAAGTCTTCGCCAATATTATCTATTTTAAGACAAAAAACTGGTTCTTTGTTACAGATCGACCGGGTGGCCAAAATCAAGTACACCGTTGAGCCCCTCACGTTCGAAGGTCCTTCACGAGATTGTTTATAACGTCTTTGATTATTAATATTTTTTAATGAAATTCGGTACGTAACTTTGTTAATGAGCATACAAACGATTTTTTAACCCTTCGACTGCATGTGGGGTCGATCGGACCCCAGACGTTTTTCAAATCTATTTTTTTTAAGAAAAACAAAAACTAAGGAGGTACGGTGATGACCATGCTAGTAAACTTAGAGTCTATTTCACGCCGCAATACCGCCACGTTTTATATATATGTATATGGCTTATTTTTCGAGAAATATTTTTTAAGTATTGAATTTCGAGTTTCCTATTATTTTTAAAATATGGAAGCAACCTTAATAATCTATTACTCGACTTCGGTAGTACGCCATATCGTTGATGTTTAGCATCGTCGCATTTTCGGTGGCTGTCATCGGTTCCACGCGCCCGGCTTATTATTTTTTGTAGCCGGTTAAAATGGAGAATGAAAATACGGTGGAAGTTTATCAAAAGAGTAACGGGATTCTACCTGAAATCCAGTTTAGAGACAAATGTAGATTCTGACGGAGAAGAATTAGAAAATGAAACGATAATATTGCGATTGCAAATAAAAAACGTCGCGTTGAAGTTAACCTCAATGTCCAATCTGTCCAAAGTCAAAACATATTTCACCGATTGATATGTTATTTTTCCCTTCCCCAATTTTCACAATATTTGCAGGTATAAAAAGGAACGTTTATTTTATATGACGGTTCTCCCATGCTGAATTTATATATAGATGCGTTGTATAGGTACATGTCACCAGAAAAATTGAGATGCCTTTGCTGTACGTAAAAGAACTTCAAGTAAATATCGACGAAAGGCCCTTTATAATCCATTAAAAAATGTACGGCTTCGCACAACCATATTTTTAATTCGCGTTGAAAATATCCGATAGACGAATCAAATTTGCGCGGGTTATCCGGCGTTGCCACACGTCGAGCAAGATGGCTGCTGTTACGTCACGAGAAGTCTCGCTCTCCGAAAACTTCGGTTTTTGTGACTTTATTTCTAAATTTATTGCTTATTTCTGCGGTGAGCTTTCCAATTCAAGGTGCCTTATCGATCACAAAGATTCAACGAACGCAACTATCAGTTTTTTTTTACGTGTTTCTTGGCTCCAAGAAGCACAAAAAAATCGATATATGAGAGGACAGGCACATTTTGTCGTCTACGTGTGACTAATTCACCAACTTTAACAATTGATAGCTCGGAAAGTGTACAGTAAATCTCGTGGAAACTCCGCATACGCATGGACGAAGGTCTCGACAATGCTAAAAAAAAATCGGGCTTTTATCTTGAACTCGCTCCAATCACCGTACCCCCTTAAGTGCTTCGAAAAATACGTTTTTCAAAGTTTTACAAGACAACAATTATTCCTTCGAAATAAACTTCTTTGAATAACCCTGATTTTCGGGTCGTCAAAATAGCCTAACCCCTTAACAATATATGACTCGTAAGGGTCTTTTGAACCAACGAACTTTGTTTAAATGGGCTTTCCGCACCAACAACCACTTGTCTCGTAGATTGGAATTGCATGTCATGATTCAATGCATTGGATATTATAGCAAGATTTCGCAAAAGCGAGAAACAAAAAACGCTGTCGTCGAGATTTCTCCGCGGAACCGTGTAACGAATATAGGAAACATTTTCCTCCTGCCACTTCAATGTTTCGAATTCCTTCACCTTACAGATTAAAAGCAGGCACTCCGTATACAGCCATTGGAGCTACACCTGAGCTACATACTTTTTTAATAGAGTTGAAAAATGACGTAATCTCTCACACGTTGCTCTTTTGTTACTTTACTATGAGTCACATACCGAGACAAGGCCACACGTACTAGGATTTTCGCTTTTTTTGCTGCCGTTTTTCAGTTAGAGGAAATACTGCAAATCGGGAAATGTTTCGAGGAACGGGATGAGCAATTTGTATCGCCTTCGAAAATGGTGTTATTTTATCGGTATTTTTGCAATTGCGTCAGATGGACGATTGCTCGGAACATCGAATATTGATGACGTTGAAGTTTGCATCGTTGCAACGCAACGAATTTTTTATTCACTCTTCGTTTATTTATTTTTAACCTTATGCAAGCCTTCTTTTTTTTGCAAATTGAGGTCTTAAATCTTCAGTAAGAATACGTAAAACTTTTAAGTGCTTTTTACAGCCAAAAAAAAATTCCAACAAATAAAAAAGTTCATTTTCGTTGCGTTCCAACGATGCAAACTTCAACGTCATCGAATATTGCCTCATGTTTTTTTTTTTCGTTGTTCGACAGTCTCGTTGCTATATTGCTATATATACGACGGAGAGAAAATGCGAAGATTACAAGATCCGGCAGCTTTCTCACGAAATTGAAGTTTGCATCGTTGGAACGCAATGGATTTCTTTTTTCCTTATTGCAAATTTCTTTTTCAGTTCGAAACTGCGGTAAACTTCTTTTAAATCCTCATTAGAGACCTACAGCTTCAGGGGTCTTCTCACTTTAGACTTGACTTTAGATTGATTGAAATATTATAGATATTGGTACACTTGATTGTGTACCAATATTGTACCAATATTGTTTATTGATTGATAAAAATATTATAGATATTGATACATTTAATAAATACACTATCGAAATACATTTTTTTTAAATGTATTTATTTAAGTCAGTATTTACAGACGAAAATGGTAGTTAGAAAAATGTCCTAAAAAATTGTAGGTCTGCGCTGTTGATGAAATCTCGGAGATGGATCATCCGAATCGAAAAAACAAACGGTTTTAAATTCAGTATGTTAATGGCCATAGTGCATACCATACGATTTTTTGTATATGCAAAAATAACAAAATGGCGGACATGTTTCGAAAAAAGCAAAAAAACCGGTTTTTCACCGTTTTTGGCAAAAAAAAATATCAAAAATTCAAAAAATCCTTGATGTGCGCTACAGCTATAGTTGTAAAGAATATGTGGTTAAAATTTCATGAGGATCGATTCAGTAGTTTCGAGAATTTTATCAACAAGCCGTCGAAAAACGTTGTTTCGAGAAAAACGCGTTTAAAGTTTGTTTGGGTTACATAAATACGTGAAAAAAATTTGTTTGCGTATTCCGAAAGTGTATGTATTAAGGCCTTAGGCTACAGTAACGGGTATAAAATCATGAGCGAATTTGAGGGGTTACCCCCACTTGCTATTTTGAAAAAATCGGTTTTTTTGTTATTGCATTTTTTTGAAGTATAAGTATCTGAGAATATGTCCTGAAAATTTCAAGTCGATCCGAACAAAATTGACTGAGATATGAGCGTTGAAAGAGAAGAATCCGCGTTGAAAGAGCGTTGAAGGAGAAACTTTAAACGCGTTTTTCTCAAGATGGCATTTCTGAAGTCGGTGACCAAGATTACTCGAACACTAATGAACCGATCTTCTTGAAATTTGGCAGGCTTATTTAATACATAAAAATGTAGTCTTTAATCGTTCGATTTTTTTTTCGAAAAAAATGGCCATTTTATAGCCAAAAAACGGCCGTTTTTCTTTCGTTAAAATCGAACCATTAACTTTGACTGTTCGCCATTTTGTAAAAAATGAATATTTTTTAAAATCCTTCGATTAAAGACTAGTTTATACATATATTTAACTAAATACATCCGCATTTTTTTTTCAGCTGATCCACTTCGCCGCAATGTTGGTCACCGCAAACCGTGTATATAAAAACATTATTTCATTGACGGCCATTTGCCACTAAACAATGTAATATTTTTCAATAAAAAAATTACTGAAAGTTCTTCAAGATGTGTTCTTTAAGATGGTATATTGATCGATTAAAAAAGTTTTGTAGTTTTCTTTAAAAAGTCATTACTATCATAAAATTCTTTAAAAAGTCATTACACTCATAAAATTAATTACACATCTATTTAGTATGAATATCAAGCTGTTAGAATTTTTTTTTTTTCGATGTACAAAATGACGGACTACTCGAAACTTCTCGAAACAGCTTTTTTCCAATTGGCGTGACAAATAACTTCAACAATTTTCACTCGATTCACTTCAAATTTAAAAGTTATGTTCCTAATTGCATTTCGCAGAGAAGTGCGTACGGAATTTCTGATTAATCGAAAACTTTTCATTTTATGAGCAGTTTATGAGCAGTTGTAACGAAATTTTTCACCGAAAATTAATTTCTTAAGTATAAATACCTACAATTTTTGAATGAAACAATATTTTTTAATTCCGTTCGTACTTATCTAGGTATTCTAATGTAGATTGACGAGAGTTTTTGTTGTTTGTTCTAGGTAAAAAATTGTGGATGCTAAATATCACGCCGCGGAGTGCCCAAAAAAAAATGTCAAAAGAAAATATTAGTAGTCGGCCATTTTGTACATCGGAAAAAAAAATATATTTTCCAACAGCTTGATATTCATACTAAATAGATGTGTAATTAATTTTGTAAGTGGATCACTTTTTCATACGGAAAAAAATTGTTAAATTCGCATATGATTTTATACCCGTTGCTGTGGCCTAAGGCCTTAAGTGTAACAACTTTTATATCAATATCGATAATATAAACCTGTCAAAAAAATCGTATATAATTTATATATCAATATCGATAATATAAACCTGTCATGAAAATAGCCTTTTTAGCGTCTGAACTGAGAAGACCCCTCAACTTTATCGGAAAATATTCTAGATAGCTTTAAAAATGGAGAAAAATGAAATAAAAAAGAATTTCCGTTGCATCCCAACGATGCAAACTTCAACAGCATACTTTCTCACTGCAGCCGTATTATTTCCAGTCGTGCTAAATCAGTTGCAAAAAGCGAATGAACATTTTTCAAGTGCCACAGACTGATACTGATCTTTTTTATCGTACGACAGTTAATGTACAAGCTCGATTGGGGAGAAATATATTTTTCGAAAAATTAAACGAGATGTAGATCGACGCGCTCGACTCACCGTGCAAATAGGAAGAAAGAGGCCGCCCATGTAGAGCATCGCGCGCGTGACCGTGGAGTCCTTGTAGCGATGATAGAGAGACTCGTCGTTGCAAAAGAAGCCGCGATGATAAGGCTTGCCGAATAGGTAGAACATCAGAACCGAGAGCATGACTGAAAAAGAACGAAATGAGAGTAAAACTCGAACGCGTTTAAGGGGTTAGGCTACTGTGAAAATGTCAAAACTCTCGTTCATCGCTCGAGGCAACTCAAATTAAAAAGGAAGCGGTGTACACGATTTCTCGACATCTAATGAACGGATTTACTTGAAATTTGTCATTTTTGTCATGTCATTTTTCCTTGAAAATTAGGAAAAGAAGTTCAATTTTTTTTTTATTATTATTGAAACACGATAACAAAAAAAAGGTCGGTCAAGTTTCAGCCAATATTATCTATTTTTTAAAAACGCGTTTTTTTGTTTCAGATCAACCGGATGGCCGAAATCAAGTACACCGTCCTTCACGATATTTTAGTTTATAACTTCTTTAATTATTAATATTTTTTAATAAAATTTGGTACACAACTTTGTTAATGTATATACAAATAAAGCTGCAAACAATTTTTAAATCATCTTCCTTATCCCTTCAAAATATTTGTTTGTCAAATAACCCTTATTTTCGACCGAGTTGAAGTTTGCATCGTTGAAATGCAACGCAAGTCAATTCTTTTTAGTGGCTCAAAGATTTTTTTGGCCGATTTAGACTACGAAAATCCCTCAAACATTTTTACGTGTTCTTATTAATAATCTACGACTGTAATTAACACGAGAACCTTCCGATAATGAGGGGGGGGGGGGGGGGGGGCGAAAGAATTGAAAAATGGAAAAATGTAATTGAAATATGAAAAAAAATAATTGAAAAATGAAATAAAGAAATTGAAAAATAGAAAAAAGGAATTGAAAAATGAAAAAAAAGGAATTGACAAATGGAAAAAAAGGAATTGAAAAATGAAAAAAGAGGAATTGAAAATGGAAAAAAAGGAATTGAAAAATGGAAAAAAAGGAATTGAAAAATGGAAAAAAAGGAATTGAAAAATGGAAAAAAAGGAATTGAAAAATGGGAAAAAAGTAATCGTTGCATTCCAACGATTCAAACGTCAACATCGTGATTTTCGGGTCGTCACAGTAGCCTAACCCCTCAAACAGATTTCCCTATAAACTTATCGCTGTGACATAATTCTCGTCTATTTTTATCCTCAAGGAAAGCCCATAGATATAGTGAAAAGTAAGATAATAAAAAACCAATTACAATCACTCAAAGTACATCGACAAAATACAACGGAATAAAAACGCAATAAAGTTCAATAGCAACAAACCAATAAAATACGAATACGAGTAAACTCTTGTAACTCCCTGTTACGTAAAGAAATATAAACTCTGCAGGATAGTATAGACAGTCGTTATTTTTCCGTGTTGACTTTCGATGGAACTTCGCAAACTCGTTTACAACGTAAAATATGAGGAATAACGAGAATATTGCAAATTTCCATACAAGATCCTGTTAGAGATGATTGGATAAATACAACGATGATCGTTCATATCTTTAGTTTTTTTATTTCGATCCGCGTAAAGATTATTCACATTCTCTGTCTCTCTCTCTCGCCTCTTCGAATATACCGGCGCCATTTTCAGTCGCGACGGAAATACTTATTGTGTACTCCACCCATTTATATACATATATATATATATATATATATATATATATATATATATATATATATATATATATATATATATATATATATATATATATATATATATATATATATATATATATATATATATATATATATATATATATATATATGCGTGTATAATAACTCGTCCCTTAGTAATCGTTTCCTTCATCGACTTCTCACCGCACCTATAATAATTCACGAAGCGAGTATGCCCGCGTGGAACCTCGCCGCGCGATCGTAAGCGCAATCTCGACGATCAAGTCTTCGGCAAAATAAATATATTCGAGCTCCCTGAAACTGGCGTGTGTGAGAATTACCCTCGGCGGGCTCGTACATTTGACTGCACGAAAATGTGTGTACGCGTATATACGCGCGCACACGACTCATACCGGACACTTTACGAGGAACGTTAGACTTTTCAGAAAATATCGGCATTGTGTGTATTCCGCATGCACCGTAAACTAATTCGCGTATTTATTGCTTCAGCCGTTTATTCGTTCATTATTGCCCGAATTTCTCGGTGAAAAATTTCAACGATAACTGTCATGTTTTAGTTGTTGTTTAATGCTATGAAAAGAAGACGAAATAATGAAAAAAGGGAATATAATAATAAGAAAAACTGAAATGAACGACAAGTAGAAATATGGCCAAGATATGAAAAATGGGGCCGGGTTGAAATTCCGAACTTTGAATGATCAGAACGCTCGCAACTCCGAAAATATACTAACCCGGAAGATCAAAACTCCGAAAGAACACGAAAGACCAAAACTCCGAAAATCTGAACACCGTCAAAATAATCCGGCTATGGGAGTTTTAAAAGTTTCAAAATTTTCAATAAATCGACGAATTATTTCAAGAATTTTTATTTATTGAGAAGTGATTTCACGTCAATTTTGAAATTTGTCCAGACAATGTTATACATTCTACATAATTTACAGTCAACTTTGTAGACTTTCGTTGGCATAATCTTGACGAACCTTATAATTTCGGAACATTGAAGTTCGGAATTTCAACCCGGCCCTCATGTCAAGATCATGCCAGCGAAAGTCTGCACAGTTGACTGTAAATGATGTAGAACGTCTAACATTGTCTAGACAAATTTCAAAATTGACGCAAAATCACTTTTTAATAAAAAAAAAATTCTTGAAATAATTTGTCGATTTATTGAAAATTTTGAAACATTCAAAATTTCCATAGCCGAATTATTTTGACGGTGTTTAGATTTTCGGAGTTTTGGACTTTCGTGTAAAATTGTTTCGGAGTTTTGATGTTTCGGGGTACTATTCTTTCGGAGTTTTGAGCGTTCCGACCATTCAAAGTTCGGAATTTCAACTCGGCCCCTGAAAAATAATGGACGGCTATTTTGATCACCGAAAATCACAGAAAATTGAAACGAAAAAGGATAAAATAGAAAAAAAAAAGTACATTCGGCAGTGTGATTTTTTCAGAGTTATTCCATAACTATAAACCATGATTTAAATAATAATAAATAATTGTTCTGTAGACCAGATAAAAATGTTATTGAGACTAGCATTGATTGGCTCTTCGTTTTACATTTTTGGAGAAGTATACTAAAAATAAATAATTCGGATAATTGCCCGGAACTATTTACAACGAAAGATGAAGTATAGGGTGTCTCAAAATGACCTGACATTTTAATTTATTCATAAAACGTATTATTTATTTGAAAAGTACGAATATATATATTTTTTAATATAAGGTATAAACATAGAGGTTATGTGTGGAACACAATATCCGATAAATGGCCGCCTCATCCCTGTTTGCAAACGTTCACGCTCTTGACGAAATTGTCAATAACATGTTGGCACAATTGCAGACTAATTTCATTAATGGTGCGTCCAATTGCTTCTTTAAGCTCTGGAATGGCCTGTGGATCATTGGCATACATTTCTCCTTTCAGAAACCCCCAAAAAAGGAAGTCCAATGGCGTCAAATCGCACGATCTTGGTGGCCAATTCAGATCGCCGCGGCGCGAGATAACACGACCATGAAACTTCGTCTGCGATAACTGCATTGTTTCGCCCGCAGTGTGGCAGGTTGCGCCATCTTGTTGAGAGAATATGTCTTCCAAGTCCATGACGTTTCTGCCATTCATCGGATATTGTGTTCCACACATGTACCTCCATGTTTGTACCTCATATTAAAATAAAAATATTCGCACTTTTCAAATAAATACTACGTTTTATTAGTATATAAAAATGTCAGGAGATTCTGAGACAGCCTTTAGAAACGACGAGAAAAACCTTTGAAAAGGTTTGGAAGAAAGTGCGAATGTATGGGACGTTTGAGGAGTTAGCCTGCGGTGAATATGGCGAAATCGGCCAACTCTTTTTTAGTTGCAATTTTGTTTTTAACAATGTAATTCTCTATGTTCAGCAGTGCCATATGAGAGAATCGTTCCTGAAGCATAGTGCTTCTAAGCCACGTTTTTAGCCGCCTCATGACAGAAGAACTCCCATCACAGCCGGCGGAGCTCACCGGGAGTGCGAAATATGGAAAAGTTTATACAGGATGTCCCAGAACTGATGACAGTCCCTGCAATGGGGGTTCGGGCGTGAAATTCTGAGTCGATTGATATCAGGATGTATGGGTCTCAGATCAACCCCTGAATTATTATGAATTTTTAAAGGCGGGCCAATCAGGTGCGCCCGATGAGCCAGCGTACGTCGGTGAGCGATACGGGCGTGGGTGGTGCCGGTAGGTGCGGTGCTCTCGCCAGCCACCAGTGCACGCGTGCATCGCTCACCGACGTACGATGGCTCATCGGGCGCACCTGATTCGCCCGCCTTTAGAAATTCATAATAATTCAGGGGTTGATCTGAGACCCATACATCCTTATATCAATCGACTCAGAATTTCACCCCCAACCGCCCATTTCAGGGACTACCATCAGTTCTGAGACACCCTGTATAAGTTAGAACAGTACTCCCTTTTAATGTGCTTTCTCAAATTTCCAGCATTAATTTCATCATTTTTAAATGAAAGTATGTTTTTTATGACCATCGCTTCAGCTTCTAAGACTGACGTGTCAATTATTAACATTTTTTTATAATTGTTGATAAAATCCTCTCCGTTCTTCATATCCAATTTCAAAAATGTGTCAACCGCATGAGCTAACGGTAGATTCTCAAATCGGTGTTTTAGATTTACAATGATATTATCTATTACTTGGTACTAAATGTTGATCTTCCAGTATTCTTCCAGTAGTGTATTAGATGGCAAATCCAATGTATTGCTTTTGCCCACAGTTAACTTAGTTGTAAAATTTGAATATCTATTTCATTTACGTAATAAAATAGCTACTGTTTATTCAAATTACGAAATGACGACGAAGGAAATAGTTCAAGTTATGCCATACTATTTCTTTGTGCTTGCTTGGGTGGAACTTAAATAATATATAATATATAATAAGCGATTATTTGAATTTATGATTATTTTATTACTTCGAAAATCAGCTTTTTTATAAGTAAATAAAAATTAGGACGGTTCCATTAAAAATAATGCACGTTACGATGCGATCTCAATACTGCATTCACGATTTCTTTATAACATCTCTATAAAATATCCCTCTCGAAATCGTAAATCTTTTCAGTGAAATGTTTTTTATCCGAATTAATTTTCGCTATTTGTTTGCGGTATGCAATTAAGGATTTTTAGGACAATTGACGAAATGTTACCATTTGATTCAAATGTATACAGTGAATTCTTTGTTATATAATGAATGCACCCTGTAAATTTTGAATCGGTCGTTTACAGCATTTCTATAAATTTACATGAAAAAAAAACACTTTTTAACATAAGGAGATGCCTACGCTTCTCGCCGAATGGCAGTTTTACCCACGAAATAGTGTGGAAAAAGGTTTTAAATGTTAAGAAAAATTGTAAAATCGCTCACTACATTATTACAATTTTGCCATCAGTGTCATAATGTACTGGGTGAATAAAAAGTTTTTCGTAATATTTTAAACATTTTTTCACACTATTTGGTGCGTACGACTACCATTCAGCGATGAATGTAGGCATCTCCATATGTTAAATTTTTTTTGAATTGTACATTTTATAGAACCGGTGTGGACGATCGATCTAAAATTTGGAGGATGCGTTCAGTAAACGACAAAGAAATTACTGTGTAAATTGGAATCAAATGGCAACGTTTCGCCAATTATCCCGAAACTTCTTAAAGCGGGACTTTCTATATCGTCACACACACACACACGCACATATATTAGAACAGGATGCGGCTATAAATAGCAACGAGATTCGCATACTCTTGCACGTGACCGTCTATCATAAACTCGACACGGGCAATTCTCCCTTTTAATGGTTTCGTTACCTACTCGACTTTTTTTCCCGATTCGCAACGCCCGTGAGTGATATCAACCACACGTGTTCCAATATGCTTAAGGCGGGACATACATCTAGACTGGGGAAAAATGAGCAATTTTCAGGGATTTTTTAAACTAAGAAATAATTATTCTACATTAATCAAACTGTAGGTACACGTTAATAGTATATTTGAGTATACAAAAAAAAATTCCAAATTCATTTATTATCAAAATAGCGGAGCTGTGGCAGAGTGTTAGAGCGTACCAACTGATTTGCAAAAAAATTCAATTTTTTTTTCATCAAGAACATGTATATTTTCTATGTAACAGTAATTAAAATGAAGAAAATGCAAATTCAAGAGAATGGCACGCATTCACCAAACAAATTAAAATTTCTGTAAAATTTGGTTAAAAGAAGTAGTTCTTCTTCTCATTTTTCAATAACAATTTTCGTCACGTAGAAGGTGGCAATATTACCGATTTTTTAATCGTTGTAAATTTATATCCCGCCTTAAGCGAGGAGGTGAATCGCAACGTTTTTTTTTCTTCGCTTGAGTCACCGCGTGCGTTTTCTGCTACCACGTTATTTACCAAATCTAAAAATCGATTGGACTATAATTTCATACACTCATCGTTTTCGCGTGCAATTTCTCTCGTGCACACTATCTTACCACGTTTTTATTAACTCGCTTTCTTGTCTATCTATTTGTTTGTTTGGGTTTGTGTATATATTGCTGTCCAGTATAAATATTGCAATCGATTTTAAACTAACTTCCGAATGAGCTAGAAACTTGAAACTTTGAACATAGCTCAGAACTGGGTGACAAACAAACAAACAGACAGACAAGATATATATGTATATATATATGTGTATATGTGTGTATATATATATATATACACACACACACGCACACATATACACATATACACACAAATATATATATACATATATATTTACATATACATATACATATATATATATATACACACACACACACACACACACAAATAGATAGTGTATATATTTAAATAATCTATACAATAATTAACAGTTTGCAACAGGTTTCAGATTAACGAATTAAGTGTGCAAGAGAGAGAAAAGAGGAGAGAAATGGTGAAGAAAAATTAATAAAGAAATAAAATATAGTTTAGTGAAGCAGAAAAAATAAAATTCTTCCAATTATTTTATAATTTAAATAATTGTGAGGCTGTTATCTATTGCATGCGCCTCACGTTTTTCATGTTAAACCTTACAAGTATTTTCATAGCTATTGAAAATTCACAATGACAAATTTTCAGGACAATCCGTATGGGGTTACAAATCTGTAGGGGCCTAAGAGAATTTATTTTATACTTTTTAGTCCGTTTTAAAAACGTGGTATATTTTTAAAAGTTGTATTCAAATAATGTTTTTATTTCTACTTCCCATTCCTGTTCCATCCTATTGTTCCATTTGTATTTCTTGTTTCCAGTCGAATTTCGAAGGATTTTCGTCAACGAAGTTAAAACGAGAAAAAATCATCAAAATAATATATAGAGGTACGAGTGGCAAAGAGTTACGGGTGAATGCGAACGACGGAAAAAACAGATCAGGTGTTGCATCAAAGCGAGGACTTTCGATACATTGAAAGAACGTCGCGGGCACTAGAGTGACGCTAATCGAGGTGGGCAATCATGCTATTCTCTGCAAGCGTGTATCATCGACTCCGCTCCTCCCTGCGCCGCATGTACAACGGGTATATCATTTTACGAGCTGTGGGCACACGTTCATACAGGATGATTCACTTAAAGTCAAACTCTCGAAAGCGCCTATGAATATTGATTTCAGAGGAAAAAGGCAGACGCAAATAGCGAATGGTTTGTCAATGTCTACATTTTGGTAGCCTTGGATATTTTCTTTCGAATAGACGTATCAAACTGATTTCAAGTTCACCTCCACTTTTTTTAAGGGGTCAGGCTACTGTGAAAATGTAAAAAAATCGTTCGTCGCTTGAGGCAACTCGAATTAAAGAGGAAGGTCCAACATATCGTGCAGGAATCGCAGATTTAAGGGGTTATATGCAGTCAAAATTTTCGAAAAATCGATTTTTCGATTTCGCAATATACATATATTTAAGTACACACACAGAAAATTTCTTGTCAATCCGGCGATTATTCTCGAACTTACACGCACATTTGTAATGACGTGTCAGAGCGTTCGAAAGTGCTTTCGAAACTTAAAACGCGTTTTTCTCAAAACTGTGTTTTTAAAGTCGGTGATCAAGGTTTCTCGGAGCCGGTTGAACCGATCAGTCTCAAATTTTAACACAATCTTTTCAAGTATATTTTTTAGTAATTAATCGAACATTTTTTCTCACCGATAAATTTTTTCCATCTTATAAACAATTTAAGGCCTACATTTTTGTCAAAAATCGATTTTTTTTGCAAAGCCGCCATTTTGTCAAAAATTATTATTTTGCTTATTCCTTCGATCAACTACAAGATAATCCATTATATTAACGAAATATTTTTGGTTTTTTTTCATTTAAGATGATCCAGTCCAGAGATATCGTGCTCACCGCGACACGCCTTTTTTTTAGGTGCACCCGGAGATCAGCTGTAGCAGCTTTCCAAATAATTATTTTTACAAATAAAAAATGTTAAAACACAGTTAAAAGTTACCATAATATGTGTACAAATTTTTACGTTAATATATCAAAAGGTCTTCTCAAAAAAAATATTGAAAAATCGATTTTTTTGGGCTTCCTGACTGTATACAATCCCTTGAGGTAAACTTATGATTGCAACTTATGATAGACTTATGATAGAACAGCTAGTATAACTTTAAACGCGTTTTTCTCGACACTTTGTTTTTCAAAACGGTGTACACGATTTCTCGACATCCAACGAACGGATTGTCTTCAAATTTGGTACACTTGTTTAGCGTAATAGTGGTTTAGTCTTGACCGACGTTTTTCTTTTTAACATTTTTTTCATTAATTATTAACAATAACGATGTCAATTTTTCTCGAAAAATGGAAGAAAAAAAATTAACATTTTTTTCGTCGATGATTGAAACCCGGTAGCAAAAAAAAGCTCGGTCAAGTCTTAGCCAATATTATCTATTTTAAGAAAAAAAAACTCTTTTTCCTTCGCATCAACCGGGTAGCCACCATCAAGTACACCGTTGAGGCCCTCACGTTCAAAGGTCCTTCACTAGATTGTTTGTAACGTCTATAATTGAAAATATTTTTTTCAAAATTTTATATACAAGCATGTTAATGTCCATACAAATAAATGTCTAAACGATTTTTCAAGCTTCTTACTTGTTCCTTTAAAATTAATTTTTGTCAATAACCCTAATTTTCGGGTCGTCACGGTAGCCTAACCGCTCAAAGAGGTGGGTCTCCCTTATTGGAAAAAGTGCCGCTCAAAGTCCGCCGAATAATGTGGAACCAAAGCGATGGCTGCACTGCGCACAATGCACGAATAACGCGACAAAAATTGAATGAAAAATTTGCATTTCGGTGGATTGGTAGAAACGGTCTAGTTCCCTGGCATCCTCGATCGCCCGATTTAACACCATTGGACTATTTTTTGTGGGGTGCATCGAAAAGCGAAGTCTACAGAGATGTAGCTCCACTCAAGAAGATACGAAGGAACGGATAAACCACATGGTCTTGAAGTTTGCATCGTGGAAATGCAACGAAAACTCGTATTTTCAATTATTATATCCTCGTTTTTATTATTTTACAATATCTATTTGCAGATTTAAATTCCACATCTCTAAATCAGCAAATTAAAGAATGACTGAGGGCCTTTCGAAAGAAACATTCGGCAATCAAATTCGAGCAATTGGATAATGGGAATTTTCATTGCATTCCAACGATGCAAACTTCAATCTCATTATGCAAGGGAATCCCTTTAAACGCCCGAAAATGAGTCATTTTACATGCATTTTTTTAAAGATGATAAAATAATCATTTCAAAACTTTGACATTATCTTATTGCAACTTTAAAGTGTTACATTTTTTCTTTTTCAAACAAAACAAAATGGCGACGTCATAAGGTATTCCTTTAGGCGTCTTTTGAAAAACTGCTCATATAGCTCAAACAGTTATTGATCGATCTGGCTGAAATTTTGGGAGTTTTCTCACTGTGACATTATTGGAAGGATATACCTAAAGTTTTAAGGTTATCGAGTAAATAAATTACTTTTTTGGGTTAAAAATTGTCGAGAAAATGGTCAAAAATATGAAAATTTGATTACAAAGAATACTTATTTTTTTATTGTATACTTTTTCATATTTTTATAGGTATATCTTTCCAATAATGTTATAGTGAGAAACCTCCCAAAAATTCAGCCAGATCGATCAATAACTTTTTGAGCTATAACACGAGCAGTTTTTCAAAATACGCCGAAAGGAATACCTTATAACGACGCCATTTTGTTTTGTTTAAAAAATAAGAAAAAAATGTTAACACTTGAAAGTTGTAATGAGATAATGTCAAAATTTTAAAATGATGCGGTTTTTCTCAGCTTAAAAAAAATTCATGAAAAATGACCGATTTGCGGACGTTTAAAGGGATGTCCCCCCTTAAATCGCTTGTCGAGCGATTGCTGAACGAGGCGTAGCAAAGAGTTGAATGTATCGCGGTTAATGGGCAAATTTTTAACATGTCATGAAACATCATTTGCGTCTGAAATCACCGCCACTTTTTCCTGTCTTGCTTTAATTACCATTTTGCAATTTTTTCTGCTATTTCAAGATCATCCCAAGGTTATAATATTGTAGATAATTGCTTTTTTTGTGCTCTACATTTGAAGTCTATAAAAAGGGCGTTTTCCTCTAAAAAAAAGTGAAGGTGACCTTGAAATCCGGTTGATATGTCTACTTGAAGAAAAAAAATCTAATGCTACCAAAATTTAGATATTTACGAACTATTCAAATTTTGTCTCTGACCTTTGCGTCTCAATATTTATAGGTGTGTGGAGGTACTAACTTCTAGTGGATCGCTCTGTATATATAAATTTATATGCACGCTATATGCGCACACCGCCCACTGGTTCAGTAGGTCGAGTACGATCAGAACTCGCCCGTAATGTAAATTCGGTCGGACACGTTTAC
This sequence comes from Ophion ellenae, assembly GCA_963210295.1. NCBI lineage: Eukaryota > Metazoa > Arthropoda > Insecta > Hymenoptera > Ichneumonidae > Ophion > Ophion ellenae. The sequence goes on from OY723388.1 coordinate 35,174,733, forward strand.
GTTTCGAAAGAAGTACAGGAGAGAGAGAGAGAGGGAGAGAGAGAAAGAGAGAGAGCCTCGATCATCGTTGAAGTGTGTGGTCAACCCTGCTGCTCACGAAGCACTTAAATAAACATGTAAACATACTTATTGAATATATCGTGATTCTCTTCGTTATATGTACATATGTATATATGACCTCTACATGTGTAAATCGCTTTACGTTTCGAAGCAATCAATGTCAATACAAATAAGTATCTCTTTATTAATTCAGTAATTAATCTCCATACTATATAACATTCGTTTCCCCTTCCTCAAGAAAATTATCGGATAATATTGATTTTCGCTGCTTGCATTTAAGGGGTTAGGCCACACTAACGGGTATAAAATCATGTGCGAATTTAACAATTTTTTTCCTATGAAAAAGTGATGCACTTATAAAATTAATTACACATCTATTTAGTATGAATATCAAGCTGTTAGAATTTTTTCTTTTTCGCTGTACAAAATAACCGACTACTAATTTTTTCTTTTATCTTTTTTTTAGGCGCTCCGCGGCGTGACATTTAGCATCCACAATTTTTTACCTAGAAAAAAAAACAAAAATTCTCGTCAATCCACATTAGAATACTTAGAGAAGTGCGTACGGAATTAAAAAAATATTGTTTTATTCAATAGTTGTAGGTATTTGAACTTAAGAAATGAATTTCCAGTGAAAAATTTCGTTATAACTGCTCATAAACTGCTCATAAAATGAAAAGTTTTCGATTAATCAGAAATTCCGTATGTACTTGTCTGCGAAGTGCAATTAGGAACATAACTTTTAAATTTTAAGTAAATCGAGTGAAAATTGTTGAAGTTATTTGTCACGCCAATTGGAAAAAAAGCTGTTTCGAGAAGTTTCGAGTAGCCGGCCATTTTGTACATCGAAAAAAATATATATAGATTTTCTAACAGCTTGATATTCGTACTAAATAGATGTGTAATTAATTTTATGACTAAATCACTTTTTCATACGAAAACAAATGGTTAAATTCGCACATGATTTTATACCCGTTACTGTGGCCTAACCCCTTAAGGGGAGATGTGGGGAAGGGCTGGAGGCTGAGACAACATGAGTATCATTATATTCGTAATTTTGCGTAATTTTTTCCCTGACAAGTACTCTCATGGGCAAGTCTTACCTGAGCCTCCTGCGTGATGTTATCACATTTGATCGCATCGTTGCATACCAACATCATTCTCTTTTTGCGTGATTTTTTCCTTTGCCAGTACTCTCATGAGGAAGTCTTACCTGAGCCTGCTGCGCGATGTTATGAAATGTTTGATAACACACATTTGATAACATCACGCAGATGGCTCAGATAAGACTTGCCCATGAGAGTACTGGCAAAGAAAAAGATCACGCAAAAAGAGAATGACCTCATGCACAAAGAATCATGACGTTGAAGTTCGCATCGTTGGAATCCAACGAAAATTAATTCTTAATTACTCAATTTTCTTAACCGATTTAGGGTGTGGAAATCTCTCAAACGTTTTACGGATTCTTGTTGATTTGCAAAAAGGCTTCGGGTAATGATAAAAATTATGAAATACAAAATGAAAAATAATATCCTTAAATTGGAAGGATGCGAACTTTGACTTCACAAAGAATCACATAAAGCTCCCCGAATAGTCGTCGCGGCTATTTTGATTCAAGGGGTTAGGCTACGGTAAAAATGACAGATTGAAGGTAAAGTTATGATTAAAATCATAGAACTGCCAATAAAACTTTAGACGCGTTTTTTTCGAACCTATGTCTTTCAAAACGGTGTACACGATTTCTCGACATCTAATAAACAGATTGAGTTAAAATTTGGTACACTTATTTAGTGTGATAGTAGTTTAGTCTTGACCGACGTTTTTCTTCTAAACTTTTTTTTTCATTAGTTATTAACAATAATGCCATTTTCCCCGAAAAAATCTTTTTATTATTATTTTATTACTATTAATCTTATATTATTATAAAATGACATTATTAACGATGATGTCATTTTTTCGAGAAAAAAAATCAAAAATTCTTTTCTGAATGAAACATGGTAACGAAAAAAAGCTCGGTCAAGTCTCACACTGTAAAAAATGATATGAAATTTACAATACATTTAAGATACAAAGGAATTGAATTTTACGAACTCGGTAGATGGAATTAACTTTAAAACACTTGTACCGTAAATTTAAAACAGGAACATGAAATTCTAACGTGGATATAGAATTTAATAGATGCAACATGGAATTTCAAAGACAAGTTTGTAAATTTGCGGGAAATGTATTGTATTAACCCGTGTCTTCAATTGAAAATTACTACAGATGTATAATAAAGCAACCATAAAAAACAGAGTATTGAAAATACAAAACAAGTTTTAAATTTATTTACGGCTGCCTGAAAAATGTAATACATGTGGAACTGAATTGGAAATGGAAAGTATCTCGATTGTACCCCTATCTGATATTATTTCTCATCGACGCTGAGTTAAATATAAGACAAATCTTTAGGAATATCGATGATATACTTCTCGGAATAATACCATCCAGTACATGAATACTGTGATTCGATTCAGAAATTTCCAAGGCAAAAGCCACTGAGATTAACAATTGTTTGTCAAAAACAAATCACAGGTAAGTTGAATTGAATGTGTTCGTATATTAATATTGAAGAAACATTTTTTATGATTTTCATAATTGTTGACCCGGACGATATCTCAAAGTCACATGAATTTCAAATACATGCGTGCAGTGGACAGAGATGGGCGCGCGATCGGTGAGCGGGCTCGCCGGTCACTGAAGTTAAGCAGCATTGGGCGCGGCCAATACTTGGAGCGGTGACCGTTTGCCCGTGCGCTGGTTTGCGCGTCAACCTCTGAGTGGGAAACAGTTTGTCTGAGTTTCTGATTGATGGTAATACAACTGAAACTCAACCGATTATGGGCGCCTGTATCGGCCCAGGTTTTCCGCAGTTTCCCTGGGCCTTCGTGCAAATGCGATACAGTTAGTGCATTAGGAAAGAGTGGATGCGGTCAATACTCTGGGGGGGGGGGGGGGGGGGTGGCGCTGGAAGGAATAGGGAACTCTGGAAGGATTGTGAATGATGGAAGGAATAAAGGAGAGGATGATAAAAGGAGAAGGCCCTGTGCCTCTGAGGAATACATATATAAAGAAAAAAAATACATACGTGCAGTGGTTTCACTGCATTTACATTTTATTATTTAAGTATTCAATATTAATTATGGGATAAAGCTGCGAAAAAATCATATACACAAGTATCACGAAAGCATCATACAGTATATGAATTGAGTGGTCTTAATTTGATAATTTTTACATAAAACCGTATTGCAATTATCAATTTCTGAAATAAACTTAATACTTAGGATCAGTAATTTTAATACACACCCGTATATTAATATTAGCAAATGGTTCTTGAATTTAATATACACTTGTATATTGATATCAGCAGATGGTTCTTGATTACAATATACTTCGATGTGATTATTTCTTTACACGTGCATTATTTTTCAAACGCACAAGTATATTAATATTACGGAACTACACTTTCATTTTTTAAATAACCTGTTTGGAATTTTCAAAATCGTATCTGAAATTTCATAAGCGGTATCCGCATAAAAACTTCCTACACTTGTATATTAATTTTCACACAGAAATTTTTTGCAGTGCAGCTTAGTAGTTTGATCTTGACCGAAGTTTTCCTTCTTGACATTTTTTTCCATTATTTATTAACAATAATGACATTTGTCGTCGGAATATAAAAAAAATGAAGAAAAAAAAATTTGATGATTGAACGCTCCAGCAAAAAAAACTCGGCCAAGAATTACCCAATATTATCTATTTGAGAAAAAAAAATTCTTTTTTTCGATCAACCGGGTGGCCAAAATCCAGTACACCGTTGGGCCCCTCACGTTCAAAGGTTCTTCACGATATTGTTTATAACTTCATCAATTATTAATATTTCTATTAAAATTTTACGCAAAACATTGCCAATGTACATCCAAATAAACGTCCAAACGATTTTTCAATCATCTTATTTCTTCCTTCAAAATGCATTTTTTTAAATAACCCTGCTTTTCGAATCATCACAGCAGCCTAACCCCTCAACATTGGTGAAACGGTATTTTACTCTCTACCGCACTCGCCGTGACCTCATTTGACAGTCGAGTTTAAAAAAAAAACGGTTCCGCGATATCCATGGTACGCGATTGTGCACACAATTCGCCAGGTGAGTATTGTATTACACATTTATATATTCGGTAATATCAATACTCTAGTCATAAAAATAATATTTTTGCGGTAAAGTTTATACGGGATCGTATTTCAAGGATATCGAAAAACCGTTCGTCATGTGTGTGCGTACGCGCGCACGTGTGTGTATTTAACGATTAAATATTTCGAACGAGCTACTGGAGCGCGATTCAAAAATGGGCTCGAGGCGAAAGAGTGCAAACATCTCGATTGGAAAATCGTTACGCGAAGGCACTGAAGAACATTGATTTCGTCGTGTATATGTATAATCGTTCCGACACTCACGCCTCGTCGATACATATACACATACACTACCAGCCAAAAGTTTCCGAACACTTCGGATAGTTGCAAAATCTTCAATCACTGGATAATTGCCGAATAATGTTAGAATAATATAGTTCATTTCATTTATTATTTTACGAAGATATCACATAGCTCTGTATAATTAATTATATTGTTCTAATATCATTTTCCAATTATCCAAAGTGATCGAAAGTTTTGCAATTATCTAAAGTGTCCGGAAACTTTTGGCCGGTAGTGTATATAGTTTGGGTGTATGTATATACGTGTATATATATATATATATATATAACTTTGCGGCATAGTGTAACACTGGTGTTACACCTCATTCAATTCAGATTTTGACGATTCAAAAGTGTTTTTTAATTAAATATGGCGGTTGTCAATGCGTTTCAAGATTCCTAGGACTTCAATAACTACTAAAACATACCTATTAAACTTTTATTTTTCACGTAGCGGTTGTCATCAATAACGAAAGTGCAAATAAAACGTGCACGTAAAGAAAAATGTATGCTTCAAAGGGATATATATATATATACAGGTTGTCCCTCTTATTCCTGCCACTCGAAATAACTCGGTAATTATCGACGTCACAAAAAAATGTTCCAGACAAAAGTTGTATGGTGTGAAGGGGGCCATCAAATGCGACCAATTTTTTTTTCCGTTTGAGGTGCTGACGCACAGTGAAGGTCACCTCCACTTGTTTGAATAGAATGGTACATTTTTTTCCAACCATCTTGTGGAGCACCTCAAGCCGCATGAAGAACATTAGGGGTTTAATGTCGTTCAAGGTCATGCAAGGTCAGTACCGATGATACAAATCCAAATATCCCGGATCACTACCAAATATTTGGTAGTGATCTGAGATATTTAGATTTGTATTTCATTTTAATTGGTGACCTTGAATGACCTTGAACGACTTTGACCCCCAAATGTTTTTATGCGGCTCGAGGTGCTCCACAAGATGGTTGAAAGATAATGTAACATTCCATTAAAAAAAAGTGGAGGTGACCTTCACTGTGCGTCAGCGCCTCCACCGAAATAAAAAAAAATTGATCGCATTTGATGACCCCCTTCACACCGGATAACTTATTTTGTCCGGAACGTTTTTTTGTGACGTCGATAATTATCGAGTTATTTCGGGTGGCAGAGATAAGAGGGACACCCTGTATATATATATATATATATATATATATATATATATATATATATATATATATATATATATATATATATATATAACATTTGCTCAGAACTCAAAGTGAAAAAGGCGTATCGTATATTATTATATGTGTGTGTGTGTGAGTGCGTGTATGAGAGTCGGGCTCGCTTTACAAGACCAGTTCTTCCGTGGAGCTCTAATGAAGCTTGAAAGAAGCCAGTTATTGGACGGACAGTGGGCCCTGATCCTCTATTGTGCCTATGTATACACTACGAGCCTTTTCTGTACATAAAATTATCAGAGATTGAATACCTCTGGTGGCAAATTGTATATAATAAAAAAGAGTGTGTGTACATATATATATATATATATATATATATATATATATATATATATATATATATATATATATATATATATATATATATGTACACTCAACTTTTTTCGTACCTCTATGCCGAGCTTTAACAATAAATGCCGACCGAAAAAGAATCTTTTCTCATCCTTCTACGAAGATGTTAGTACATAACATGCCGGCGGCGTGCTAAGGCCATGTATCACACGCTCCGACCGCTTCGAAATTTTGAACCCTTATTACGACCAAACGATACAATCAATTGAGATTAAATTTATCGTTTACATGCGATATTTTTGCAGAAAGAGACTGATGGTCGACATTTTTCCAAAATTTGAAGAAGAAAAACTTATAGATTGGAGTTACCATAGGATGAATGGTATTACTAACTGACGCATCGAATCCATGCACATCCGTGAAAACACACATTTTGAGCGTTGTTTAAACTGATTTTATGAAAAAATGACGGAGAAATTGGGGTTTAGATTTTTTTCGAATGAAACTAGGAAAATTGTACCAACGGCGCTCAAAATATTATCGACAATCCTGAAAATCTAGTGCATCAGTTTTCCGACAGGTGGCGATCAAGCCACTTGTCGAGGGTTTTCTCAAAACTATGATCTTCAAAACGGTGTACGCGATTTCTCGACATCTAATGAACGGACTGACTTAAAGTTTAGTACACTTATTCAGTATAATAGTAGTTTAGTCTTGACCGACGTTTTTCTTCTTAACATTTTTCTTCGTGAGTTATTAACAATAATGATGTTATTTTTCCTCTGAAAATCGAGAAAAAAAATTCAAACCTTTTTTTTTACGATTGAAACACGGAAACAAAAAAAGCTCGGTCAAGTCTTAGCCACTATTATCTATTTCAAGAAAAAAAAATGGTAGGTTTTTTTGCTTCAGACCAACCGGGTGGCCAAAATCAAGTACACCATTAAGCCCCTCACGTTTAAAGTTTCTTTACGAGATTGTTTATAACTTCTTTGATCATTAATATTTATTCATGAAATTTGGTACGCAACTTTGTTAATGTACATGCAAATAAATGTCCAAATGATTTTTCAATCGTCCGACTTATTGCTTCAAAATTGATTTGTTCAAATAACCCTAATTTTCGGGTCGTCCCAGTAGCCTAACCCATTAAAACAGTAACTTTTTCGTAAAAGACATTGTTTGGGTTTGGAACATGAATGAATTTGAACCTTTATTTTCAAACCCTAAAGTATAATCAAAAACTTGAAAAAAAAAAGCATTTTGTTTCAAATCTGAAGTAACGACTGTCTCGAATTGACCTGACATTGTAGATTATTAATAAAACGTATTATTAATTTGAAAAGTATCAATATTTTTATTTTAATATAAGATACAAACATGGAGGTTATGTGTGGGGCACAATATCCGATAAATGGCTGCCTCGTCCCTGGTTGCAAACGCTCACTCTTTTGACGAAATTTTCAACAACATTTTTGCATAATCGCGGACTAATTTCATTAATGGTGCCTCCAATTGCTTCCTCGAGCTCCGGAATGGTCTGTGGATCATTGGCATACACTTTTCCTTTCAAAAAAGCCGAAAAAAAAGTCCAATGGCGTCAAATCGCACGATCTTGGTGGCCAATTCCATTATTATTATGTCATTTATCGGATATTGTGTTCCACACATAACCTCCATGTTTGTACCTTATATTAAAATAAAAATATTCGTACTTTTCAAATAAATGATACGTTTTATAAATAAATTAAAATGTCAGGTCATTTTGAGACATCCTTTATTGTTAAAATCTTACGAAAAAACAAACTTTCTGCGCTCCTCTGACCTAGTGTTACTCCTCGAACGAAGAATCTCTCACCTACAATATGTCAATTCCAATCTCTACTATCGACCATTGAACGAAAAAACCCGTAATGCACGTTTTTTTAAAGACCGAAGTTGGTCCGTTCAGCGTTGAATATCCCATACCAGTGTCTACGTATCGTGCATACAAAAGAGCGTAAATTGGTTCATAGACCTCCCTCGCGCGTCGTGTGGCCTAAGCTCTCTTACATAGCGTTTCGTGCACAATTTATAAACTCATCGGGATATTAATTTCTCCTGACGATGATGGGTCAGCAATTCATCGGCGGCTAGCAGGGACGGGCGGGCGGTGTGAGAGGCAAAGGGGCAGCACGAGGGACGGCGAAGCCTCCGGGGATGCAACAAGCTTGGTCCTCCGACAACGTGCGTCTCATCCACTGCGCTAATTGTGAATTGCGCGGACGCGCGTGCATATGCGGGCGCCTCCGTTTTATCTGCGGCATATGAGGGCGCAAAGAGATGCTTCAGGTCGAGTTCCGGGTAATATTTGAAGGATGAAATAAGAAAGTTTTTTTCGCTCGTTCTCCACTACTTTTTTTACTCACTAGATGTTCCTGAACGCAGTTGTTACGAGCTTTTATTCAACTTGACTTTCTGTGATATACAAAACGAAACACCAATATTTCATCCATAACATTTTCAACTTTTCATGTAAAATTAGCGATATCTAATCATCCATAAAAAAATCTCACTAACACACTAACGTACGAACTCCTAAACTAGTAAACTACTAGTAACAACTAACTAGTAAAATCAATTGAAGACTAAAAAGTAGAAAATAATTCATATGTAAAAAAAATATATTTTTAAACAACAAGCTTTTATTTAATGTACTAAAAAGTGGAAAATAATTTTTTTACCACGTCACCTATATGTGACTAGAAATAAAAGCTTGGGGCGCTCAAAATTTAGACATATACTCTTCAATTTACATAAATCCGTTAACGTATCAACTGTATTTAAGGGGTTACCCCCACTTGCGATTTTGAAAAAATCGATTTTTTTATTGCATTTTTTTGAAGTACAAGTATCTGAGAATATGTCCTGAAAATTTCAAGGCGATCCGAACAAAATTGACTGAGATATGAGCGTTGAAAGAGAAGAATCCGCGTTGAAAGAGAAACATTAAACGCGTTTTTCTCAAAATGGCATTTCTGAAGTCGGTGACCAAGATTACTCGAACACTAATGAACCGATCTTCTTGAAATTTTGCAGGCTTATTTAATACATAAAAATTTAGTCTTTAATCGTTCGATTTTTTTTTCGAAAAAAAATGGCCGTTCTATAGCCAAAAAACGGGCGTTTTTTTTCGTTAAAATCGAACCATTAACTTTGACTGTCCGCCATTTTGTGAAAACTGAATATTTTTTAAAATCCTTCGATTAAAGACTAGTTTACACTTATATTTGACTAAATCCATCCGCATTTTTTTTTTCAGTTGATCCACTTCGCCGCAATGTTGGTCACCGCAAACCGTGTATATAAAAACATTATTTCATTGACGGCCATTTGCCACTAAACAATGTAATATTTTTCAATAAAAAAATTACTGAAAGTTCTTCAAGATGTGTTCTTTAAGATGGTATATTGATCGATTAAAAAAGTTTTGTAGTTTTCTTTTAAAAAAATTCATGAAAAAGGCCTTTTTTGCGCTACAAGTGGGGGTAACGCCTTAATTGACTGTAAACAACCTTGGGTTTCTTAAATAAAAATCCAGAGAGTGAGTACAGTCCAACCTCCGAATAAGAAACCCGGCGATAAGAAACTTTCCCCAGTTTCTCACTCGAGCGCTTCCCGCTCTCCGACTCGAACTCCGAGCTCGAGAATTTTGTGCGCGGAACCTCTGGTTAAGAAACCAGCCTGGGAGAGATTATTCGGGCAAAATAGAGTGCACGTTGTACTGTAAATTTATGTGTGCATGCATGCGTGAGTATGTGTGTGTGCGTGTGTGTGATTGTAACAAAAAATCTACAAATTTATTAGAAATTTTTTGTATTCATTAAAAAGATACATATACGTGTTGACAAGATTTCATATAAAATAAAAACAAAGATAAGGGCTTTTAAAGATTTTCATATAAAACAGCAAAAGTTTCCGAGACGTAATGAAAAGCGTTTTCGTCTTGTTGCGTATTATTTTGATCCGCAACGCACTCAACTGACGGTGGAATATTTTCGAGAGCGTCGAACTCTGCCATTGAAGATGAATCCTCAGAGATATTGACTTCTTCTTTTATATAAATGGGATAAAGCAATATGGACATAAAGCTCTCTGTCTAAATTATCACCTTGTGGCGCTGATTCTGCAATATTTTCTTCGACTTGTATACTACAGTCTGATCTCTTACGCTTCTTTACAGTTTCGGTCATTTTATGACAGTTAATAGTAATTCAGATACAATGGTACACAATAATATTCAATAGTATGTATATTAACGTGAAACAAAAATTCGCTAAATAAATGTCCACGCGCAGTCGAAAACGTTTTTGCATGGGCGATGTGAATATATAAGGAAAACCCTTCCCCTTGGGGGCTTTTGGTTTCTTATTCGGAGGTCGGACTGTATAAACATGTGATAATAATTTCTCTAATTACTATTGTCCCAAATTAAATACGGTTCATGAAACTAAATTGATCAAATGTATTAAACATTTAAAAAGTTGAGCGCCCCAAGCTTTTATTTATAATCACATATAGGTGATTTGGTAGAAAAAAACTTATTTTCTACTTATGCTGGGAGGAAAAATTCAAATAGGGATATGCGAGTATTTTAGGGAAATAGAGGAAATATGTAGAAAGATGAGTAAGGAGCATGGGGGAGGAGAGATCGACGAAGTGGAGAAATAAATGGAGAAAGGGAGAATGTGAAAATAATGCGGAATGTAGGAATGTAAGGAGTAGATAATAAGTGAAGAGTATGTATGTGAAAATGTCATGTTTTGTAAAAAGCTTTGCGATAAAGTTGCGCAAATAAAACTCGATACTACTAACTTATTTTCTACTTTTTAGTACATTAAGGCGTTACCCCCACTTGTAGCGCGAAAAAGGCCTTTTTCATGAATTTTTTTAAAGAAAACTACAAAACTTTTTTAATCGATCAATATACCATCTTAAAGAACACATCTTGAAGAACTTTCAGTAATTTTGTTATTGAAACATATTACATTGTTTAGTGGCAAATGGCCGTCAATGAAATAATGTTTTTATATACACGGTTTGCGGTGACCAACATTGCGGCGAAGTGGATCATCTGAAAAAAAAAAATGCGGATGGATTTAGTCAAATATAAGTATAAACTAGTCTTTAATCGAAGGATTTTAAAAAATATTCATTTTTCACAAAATGGCGGACAGTCAAAGTTAATGGTTCGATTTTAACGAAAAAAAAAACGGCCGTTTTTTGGCTATAAAACGGCCATTTTTTTCGAAAAAAAAAATTGAACGATTAAAGACTACATTTTTATGTATTAAATAAGCATGCAAAATTTCAAGAAGATCGGTTCATTAGTGTTCGAGTAATCTTGGTCACCGACTTCAGAAATGCCATTTTGAGAAAAACGCGTTTAAAGTTTCTCTTTCAACGCTCTTTACGATGCTGAAGTTTGCATCGTTGGACTGCAACGATAATAATTTCATTTGGCACATTTCACCGACAAAAGTCCTTCAATTATTTTTAAAGATATTTATTTAGCGATCTATATTATGTAATATATAAAAAAAGATCGCCTGTAACAATAAAAATATGGAAAATAAAATGTAAAACGAAACTTTCGTTGCGTTCCAACGATGCAAACTTCAACACCATCGCTCTTTCAACGCGGATTCTTCTCTTTCAACGCTCATATCTCAGTCAATTTTGTTCGGATCGCCTTGAAATTTTCAGGACATATTCTCAGATACTTATACTTCGAAAAAATGCAATAAAAAAATCGATTTTTTTCAAAATCGCAAGTGGGGGTAACCTCTTAAATAAAAGCTTGTTTCTGAAAAGTTTTGCTTACATGTAAATTTATATTTTTATTGCGTTGATAAAAAAAACTTTTGTGTTACCTCGAACTTGAAAAATCATAATATTATCAATGCTTGTTGTGAAAAAACTGCGTCGGCGACTGTTTTATACAACTCAGAATGAAATTTTGAGTAATTTATAATTATGCCTATTTATATTTATCCGCCTATTTATATATAAAAATATATTTTCTACTTTTTAGTACATTAAATAAAAGCTTGTTTTCTTAAAATATTTTTTGTGCATGTACATTTTTTCGCTACATTCTCATTCTCGTAAAGTTGCGTGCCATTTTTCGAGTCGTAGCAATAGAAATATTTCTTTAGAGCGATGCGAGGAGGCAAGGATGTATATGCAATTTGCAGCAATCATTTTTTTCGCAGTCAATCAGCTTCTGGGGTAGCGCAGGTTCCGAAAATACCTTCTAATTAGAGGACTGTGTCGTTTTTATTGAAATAGTCAGAGGGGGAGAGAATACGATTGAAATGAAATTAGACAAATGGAGTTTTATGGAGATAATTTTATTTTTTGCCGGCTTCTGGTTGATCGATCGCGAAGAGTGTGTCCATGGTTTACGCTGGTAGCGTGTAATAAAAAAAATCACTTGGATCAATGAAATTAATCATTCACAGGTGGCCAACGAAATATTGAAATGAAGGAGTAAAATATTCAGTTATTCTAAATAGTTCCGAATTAGTTCGACGGAATAAATTATTCTTTGAATAACTTAAGAGGTTCGGCGACGGTGAAAAATTCAAAAAATCGTTCGTCGCTTGAGGCAACTCAAAGTGAAGAGAGAGGCCTATCAAATGGTGCAGGAATCGCAGCTTAGAGGTAAACTTATGATTCCAACGATAGCGTAATAATCTATAGTTTATTGAAGAGAAGGTCCAACATATTCATTAGTTATTTAAGTTATTAACAAGTAATACAAATAAAATGCTTTAAACGCTAATTTAACTTTGAAAGCGTTTTTCTCGAAACTATGTCTTTTAAAACGGTGTACACGATTTCTCGACATGTAATAAACGGATTGACTTGAAATTTGGTACACTTATTCAGTGTACTAGTAGTTTAGTCTTGACCGACGTGTTTGCCTTCACATTTTTTTCATTATTTATTAACATTAATATCATTTTTTCTAGAAGAAACGGAAAAAATTGAAGAATGTTTTTTTTCTATTATTGAAACACGATAATAAAGAAAAGCTCGGTCAAGTTTTAGTCAATATGATATATTGGATGAAAAAACTGTTTTTTTTTGTTTCAGATAAACCGGGTGGCTAAAGTCGAGTGCACCGTTGAGTCTCTCACGTTCGAAGGTCCTTCACGAGATTGTTCATAATTTCTTTAATTATTAAGATTTTTTAATGAAATTTGGTAAACAACTTTGTTAATGTACATACAAATAAATGTCCGAACAATTTTTCAATCGTCTCATTTATTCCTTCGCAATTGATTTTTTTAAATAACTTCGGTTTTCGCGATGTCACAGTAGCCTAACGCCTTAATATTTTAAACTTTTTCAACAAGCCATTCATTGCGGGTTTCTCGGAAGACGACTTGAAAAATTATTCATTTGACATTATTTCATTATAGAAAACAGCTAAATTTGGGAAAAAATCAGATTTTTTTTTTCAATTTTAAAGAAATTCAATTGAAAGAAAAATCTTACCACGATGGGTCTTGCAGAAAAAACGTATCATATTTTTTTGCGTAAAAAAATGAAAAATAAAACATGTCGAATTGAGAAAAAATCGTGTATTTTTCCAAAAAATTATGTCGAAGGTGACTTAAAATATTTTTTTGATAAAGTACATATTAAAACAAAAAAAAATTTAAACAGATGTTATTTGGTAAATTTGTCAGAATTTTATGACTATTTGCAGAAAGAAACACGCCGATTTTTTTTTAAATTCACTAAATTTTTCCGATTATGTACAAAAAATGTAATCATCCAGGCGTCTTTAAAAGGAAAAAATAACATATTCAAATTACAGCGAAATCAAGAGGGATCAGGTCTAAAAGTGGTCGATTTTGCGTGGAATGCTCCATATATATATATATATATATATATATATATATATATATATATATATATATATATATATTCATAAACACGAGCACCTGCGATATCCATATATATATATATATATATATATATATATATATATATATATATATATATATATATATATATATATATATAACGTTGAAGTTTCTATCGTTGGAATGCAATGGAAATTCTTTCTAATTTCTCATTTTCACCACTATCCAAAATTACTTTCTGCCGTTTTGTTTCAAATCGCTAAATGAGAATCCTAAAAAATGTTTTCGAAATTTTCTTAGCTTAGATCTGCTAAAGGCAATTTGTGAAATTAAAAAAAAATCGTTTTCGTTGCATTCCAATGATAGAAACTTCAACGTCATATATATATATATATATATATATATATATATATATATATGTATAAATCTGGATATCGCAGGTGCTCGTGTTTATGAATATGTATACCAAGGTATGTCGGTGTTAGATATAAGCCTAGTGTGCATTGATTATTGGATCCCCCGCGAACTAGGCCACGAACCAACGGGTTACACGTAGCTCGTGGCCGGTAAAAAAAAGAATTTTCGTGTATTTTTTTCGTCAAAACGTATGCTGGTTGTCTAATGTTTTTTTTTTACATCAAAGAGTATGGTTTTGAGAATTATTTACAGTTTTTGCATTGAAAAAAAACCCACAAATGTGGTAGATACAATGATTTGTGTGCAGAGCGCTATCAGAAAAACGTCCTTCGCGATGACCACTGCAGCTCGGAAACACATCATCCGAAATAAAAGAACGAAACGCCTGTGCACAAAATTATCCAGTGCTTGGACGAAGAATTCAAGAAAATATTGATATTTGAAAAAATGGCTGCAGTCCAAATCAATTTTTGGTAAAAACAACGTTCTATTTTCGTTAATAAAGCCAAAACTATGTACTCAAAAAATCCTCCGTTAAAGTGCCGCTTTTTGATATGTAAAAGAAGCATTGTAAAATTTGAAGTTGATCGGTGCCTTTGTAGATATCGTAGTCACCGATTAAAAAAAAGTAATTTCGAGAAAAACGCCCTTAAGGACGTTGGAGCGTTGGCCACAATTAAAGATACATTTTTAAAAATATATATGTAATTGTTTGGACCATACTGAGTCTTTACGAATGTTTTGCATTTTTTTTTCACCACAAGACACCGGAGATAAAAAATGGTTTAATGTATGTAACTTTACGTGCGGTTAGATGGACCGGACGTCCACGCTACGGGTGATGTAATTTTTTGGATATTTAGCACCAAAATGAACCATTTCTAACACAAGATTAACGCAAACTAAACCTTTGCAGATATTCAGAGAAAAAAAACCCAGCCCATCGTAAACCATATGGTAAATATTCGGAAGTGGGGCTCCTGCTAGAATCAGGCTAATTTTTTTTTCTTTTTTCTTTTAATGATCATAGCAGATGATACGAAGTAATATTATGACGGCGTACGACATTTTTTGCTTCAAAAAAATTGTCTAAAATTTTGGTCGTGGATCCCTGCTTGCATCTGCGCTGCAAGCAGGGATCCACGACCAAAAATTTAAATAATTTTTTTGAAGCAAAAAATGTCGTACGCCGTCATAATATTACTTCGTATCATCTGCTGTGATCATTAAAAGAAAAAAGAAGAAAAAAAACCGAAAAGCATATGGTTATTTTTTCCGGAAACATCATGCGCCGTTACAATAATGATAAGGATGATGTTTGTTAACCATATTAAACCATTTATACAAAAATTAGCCTGATTCTAGCAGGAGCCCCACTTCCGAATATTTACCAACCATATATATTCAATATCGAACCATCAAGGTTTGATGAAAGATTACGAATCTTGGCTGGCGAATGAAGAGCATTGTTGCCAACCACAATGTCCGCGAAGTTGTCGTATTTCGGCGACACTTAACATTAATTAATGGTTACAATAAACAACCTCGTGCCATAAATATAAATAGGCATACTTATGAATGACTTAAAATTTCATTCTGAGTTGTATAAAACATTCGCCGACGCAGTTTTTTTTTTCACAATAATCATCGATAATATTATACTTTTTCAAGTTGCTGGTAACACCGAAGTTTTTCTTATCAACGTAATAAAAACATAAATTTATATGTAAAAAAAATATTTTTAAGCACCAAGCTTTCATTTAGTGTACTAAAAAGTAGAAAATGAGTTTTTTTTACCAAGTCACCTATATGTGAGTATGAATAAAAACTTGGGGAGCTCAACTTTTTAAATGTTGAATACATTTCATCAATTCAGTTTCATTAACCGTATTTAATTTGGCACGATAGTAATTAGAGACATTATTATCACACGTTTATACTCAGTTTCAGGATTTTTATTTAAGGGGTTACCCCCACTTGCGATTTTGAAAAAATCGATTTCTTTTATTGCATTTTTTTGAAGTATAAGTATCTGAGAATATGTCCTGAAAATTTCAAGTCGATCCGAACAAAATTGACTGAGATATGAGCGTTGAAAGGGAAGAATGCGCGTTGAAAGAGCGTTGAAAGAGAAACTTTAAACGCGTTTTTCTCAAAATGGCATTTCTTAAGTCGGTGACCAAGATTACTCGAACACTAATGAACCGATCTTCTTGAAATTTTGCAGGCTTATTTAATACATAAAAATGTAGTCTTTAATCGTTCGATTTTTTTTATCGAAAAAATGGCCGTTTTATAGCCAAAAGACGGCCGTTTTTTTTCGTTAAAATCGAACCATTAACTTTGACTGTCCGCCATTTTGTGAAAAATGAATATTTTTTAAAATCCTTCGATTAAAGACTAGTTTATACTTATATTTGACTAAATCCATCCGCATTTTTTTTTTCAGATGATCCACTTCGCCGCAATGTTGGTCACCGCAAACCGTGTATATAAAACATTATTTCATTGACGGCCATTTGCCACTAAACAATGTAATATTTTTCAATAAAAAAATTACTGAAAGTTCTTCAAGATGTGTTCTTTAAGATGGTATATTGATTGATCAAAAAAGTTTTGTAGTTTTCTTTTTAAAAAATCATGAAAAAGGCCTTTTTTTGCGCTACAAGGGGGTAACGCCTTAAATAATATTGTTTTATTCAAAAGTTGTGGGTTTTTTAACTTAAAAAATGAATTTTCAGTGAAAAATTTCGTTATAACTGCTCATAAAGTGAAAAGTTTTCGATTAATCAGAAATTCCGTACGTACTTATCTGCAAAATGCAATTAGGAACATTTCTTTTCAATTTGAAGTAAATCGAGTGAAAATTGTTGAAGTTATTTGTCACGCCAATTGGAAAAAATCTGTTTCGAGAAATTTCGAGTAGTCGGACATTTTGTACATGAAAAAAACATATATATATATTTTTTATAACAGCTTGATATTCATACTAAATAGATGTGTAATTAATTTTATGAGTCAATCACTTTTTCATACGAAAAGAAGTTGTTAAATTCGCACATGATTTTATACCCGTTACTGTGGCCTAAGGCCTTAAATAAAAGTGCATAATTTCGCCTTTTAATTGCATACGAAAATTGAGCATCTATAGATGAACCTATACCTCGAGTGCATTTTTTCAAGGTTCATTGAAGATAAAAAATGCATAAACCGTCATTTGACTCAACCGGTCCGCTCCAACCCAACGCTAGCCCGGGCCCGCGTCGATTAGTCGAAACAATCGTTCGGCGATCAATTACGTTAGGCACGAGACCACCCTCTCGTGGATACGTATACGAATTGGCATTGAGACGCGGTCTCGGTAAACGTGCAGCGCACATGTTACTCCTCACGTCTTTGCCGAACGGGGGATTATTATTGAGCGGGAGTGAGCCCAGTCGTCGCAGTTTCCTATCAACGTGCAGGCATCAACAATTGCCGATAAAACTTTACGAAGACGCGAGGGAAAGCGCGATTTTGTTGGCAAAGGCATTCCGCGATTAATCGATAGTTCGCCGCGCGAGCCGCGTTTTCCCAAGGCGCGTAAGAAGCGAGCGGGGTGAGAGAGCGTAAAAAAAAGAGGTCCGAAAGTTGAAGAAAAAAAAACACACGAGTAACGAGGGCGCTAGCTACGCGCGCGCGCGCGTCTTATTCGATTTGTCAAACTGACAGTCGTGCACCGTGGTCGTCGAACCTAACCCCGATTCCCCCCGTTTCTTTAATTTCCCCTCACGGTTACACTCGTGTACACACGACGTTATCCGCGTTAGAGCGCGTGGTTTCGCTTCTGCGGCAGAGCCTCGAACGCGCGCGTGTGTACCGCACGCACGTGATCGTACGCGAATTAGCGCGAAAGTCACCGATGAACGTTCGACGATTTTGGCGTTGAATAGAGCTCGATAAAATCGTTGTGACTCACCGACAGCGACACAGGCGAAGTCTATGATGACTTTTCGCCATTTGATCTTCGCCGATTTATCCATTTTTCCCGCGTGTTCAAACGTTGTTTACCGTCCGTGGTCGCGAGGTCGTTGCAGTTCGGAGTTTTATTATCCTACCCTTACAACATTTTTCTCGGGCATTTGTCTATCGATTGTCGTTGCCCTCACGCTGTCGCGAATCTACGTGCTCACGGGAGACAGTCCCTCTTACGATCGAAGGAGCCCGAACGAAACACCAAGCACTCGCGAGAAATCGAAATGTCGATGGGGGATTTTCTTCCGTTTCCGCGTCACGGAGGTGTTAAAAATCGCGGCAACGTAGTACACGACACCGCCGCGAACCGCGATGCTCGTAACACTGAGCTAACGCTCTCTGCGAGAGCGAGAGCCTTTTGCCCGGTGGTGGGAAAACTCGGTTGAATCGACTGAAGCGATTACCTTGGACGGGATGAGTTCCGCAGCGGAACGTCCCGCGCATGCGCCCTTCTCGCACTCTCGTTCTCCCTTCCACTCGCGCCTGGCCAGCGAGCTCGCGCTCGCTCTTTCTCTATTTCCCCACCACCATCCGTGCTCGCTCTTCGCGTGCTGTTCGCGTATTACTTTCGATCGTCATAACCCCTAGGCATCCCGTCCTATACTATTACGGGCGGTTCTGAAGAATTTTGTTTTTCAGGTGGGTCCGAGGGTTTTATCGCGGTGAATCCCCCGATTTCGGACGTCGATTATCGTTCATCGAGGTCTACATTTTTTTTAACTCGGGTGGAGTAGTGAGGCCAGTGTTTTGCTATTTTAGATTTGTTTTTGTTTACGTAGGTGCGTGCGATTGAATGGCTGAGGGGCTACATCCGTGGAGTGTCTCAAAATGACCTGACATTTTAATTTATTAATAAAACGTATTGTTTATTTGAAAAGTAGGAATATTTTTATTTTAATATAAGATACAAACATGGAGGTTATGTGTGGAACACAATATTCAAGAAAAATGCCAAAACACATTTTGGCATAATTGTCCGAGTAAAAATGATTGTATATACTTAGATACAATTATATAAAAATGATATACAATCATATATATTTGTATATAGGTTTATATATAATTGTATATAACTATATACATTCGTATATATAATCCGATATAAATGTACTTCCATCAAATTTGATTTGATAAAATTATACATAGTTCCGTATATAATTATATATATACGTGACAATTTTTTTTACGGTATATAAAATTGTATATGACTGTATATGAGTACTTTTATTTTCTTTTGAAATACGTATAATTGTATATATCTTTATATGGCTTCATATATGATTAGACATAGAAAAAGTTTTCTTTGGTTTTATTCGCGTATAGAAGCAGGTAAATCAGGAGATTGTTTATTAAAAGTCAACAAATTATGTATTGATGCAATATATTTACCGAATTTGATTACAACCCGAGTAAAAATGAATATATATAAACATATATAATTGTATATTAATTGATCATATACAATTGTATACAAAAATTGGCCTGATAGAATTTTTTATATTTGTATATAAACGTACACAATTGTATATACTAATATACAGTCATGTACGATAGTATATAAATATATAGAACATTTTATCGGGCCAATTTTCCTATCCAGTTATATATGATCAATTAATATACAATCTTATATACAACATACTTTATACATAATAATATACGATTGTATATTATTATCATTTATAGGATTCTATATTTGTTATGCATATAGATAAATCTGTATATAATATGTATGCATAACAAATAATAAATCCTATAAATGATAATAATATACAATCGTATATTATATATAAAGTATGTTGTATATAAAATTGTATATTAATTGATCATAGACAATTGTATACAAAAATTGGCCCGATAGAATTTTATATATTGGTATATAAACGTATACAATTGTATATATTCATGTACTATCGTACATAACGGTATATTGGAAAATAAAATTGTATACGTTTATATACAAATGTATAAAATTCTATCGGGCCAATTTTTGTATACAATTGTATATGATCGATTAATATACAATTATATATGTTTATATATATATTCATTTTTACTCGGGTGAGGACTAATTTCATTAATGGTGCGTCCAATTCAGGGATGGTAGATGGCTGTCCAGCTTTTCTCGTACCAACCTGACGAAATTCGCGTACTAGATAAAAAATTCTCGTACGTCATTAATCCACCAAGGGAATATATGGCTTAAGCGATATACACACACACACACACACACACACACACACACACATACATACACACACATACACACACGCACGCACGCGCGCGCACACACACACACACACACACACACACACACACACACACACATATATATATATATATATATATGCCTTCAGAGGGACGAAAAAAATGTCAGGATAAAATTTAATTGATTTCAAAGGGCTGATAGAGTGGCGAAAATTTTTATTTTCGTCAAGGTTATAGTTTTTGCGTTCTCAAGGTCATCAATGGTTTTTCAAATAGGAACATGTTTTTTTTTATTAAGACGTTGTAGCTGATATTCAAACGAATCCAACGACCTATGATATCATGACCTTCAATTTTTCTGTGATCGTGCATGCGATTGTCTGTTATTGTTTATCGATAACGAAAACTGTCGCTACCGAATTATAACGAGTTACAGAAAGGCGCTACTGCGCGCGCGTCGGCTTCGCAACGGTACAACTAGCGCTGCGAGTGACAGAGTAGAACACCAAAAATTGGTCATTTTACGTAGAAAAAATACCAAAAGGTGCCAGCCCCCTGGCCGGAAGGGAAAATTCGCGTACTTTTCGGTGCGAGAATGTACTTTGCCTCGTACCTCGTACTGCCGGTCATATTCTCGTATCCGTACGTGCATTCTCGTACGTCTACCATCCCTGGTCCAATTGCTCCCTTGAGCTCCGGAATGGTCTGTGGTCCATTGGCATACACTTTTCCTTTTGGGAAACCCCAAAGAAAAGTCCAATGGCGTCAAATCGCACGATCTTGGTGATGCCAGTTGTCAAAGATCAGTATTCCACGTTCGCCACAAAAAAATGGCGCGCTATTTAAAATGTCAGGTCACTTTGAGACACCCTCTACTTAGAGGCCGGAAAAATCTTCAGATTGTGATTTTTTCTGGGGAACGGTTGGTGAAAAAGAAAAACATTTTTTTAACACGAAGATACATTTATTTATAGCCTTTAAAAAAATACAGAAAAACAACAAAAACATGGCCGCCGGAAAATGATGCATTTTTTTTCGCGACGTTTGGCGGTGGACACTCCACCTTAAGGGGTTATACCTAGCTGCAAGGCCAAAAAAGTCGTTTTTTAACGATTTTTTTTTAAAAGGCATTTTATTTTATAAGTAAAAAAAGTATTAAGACATGTAGTGGTATCTTTTAACTTCATATAGGAATTTTGTAATTTTAAAAAATATTGATCTGCACTGCTCCTGTAGACGGTCTCCTGGAGGTCCTCCGAAAAGAGGCGTCGGGCGGTGAGCACGATATCTCCGGTTTGGGTTATCCAAAGTAAAAAACCAAAAAGATTCTATCAGTGGATAGATGAATCTAGGTATTGATCGAAGGAATAGTCGAAATTTTGATTTTTGACAAAATGGCGGCTCTGAAAAGAAATTTTTTGGATTTTCGACCAAAATTCTCGCGAAAAATTGTTCAAAAAAATAGAAATAATTATCGGAAATCTGAGTCCTTCGATCATTACCTGAGGAATATATCTGACAAGGTTGTGTTAAAATTTCAGATCGATCGGTTGAGCCGTTTTTGAGAAATCGTGCTCGCCAACTTTGAAAACACCGTTTTGCGAAAAACGCGTTCAAAGTTTCAAGAGTCGTTTACACATGGTTAAAATTGGAAACACACATGCGTGTATTTTCAAGAATATTTGCCGGATCGGTTTGTCATTTTCAGAAAATATACTCAAATATGTGTACATTCCAAAAATGCAATAAAAAAATCGACTTTTTGATATTTCCAACTAGGTATAACCCCTTAAACGGTTCATCCGGAATCTAAAAACCAAACGGGTTATTCAAGTTAACAATAAATACGAGTCGTTGACGATCGACGATTGGAAAACAAAATTTAACAACGTGGCGGCGAATTGAAACTCGAGCATACAAAATCTATGAAAATGTCGTCATTTTTACGTAACTATTGAAAAAAGAAGATCGATTTTTAAAAAGAGAGATCGTCAACGACCTTTAAATGTTCCTCGTCGTATCTTCTGTAAATTTGGAAACAATCCATTAAGTGGGTCTTGAGATATCATGTCCACCGACTTTGAAAACAATGTTTGGAGATAAACGCGTTTACTGTTAGAAGCCGTAGCTCATTCAATTTCAGAAATATTTCAATTATATTTTGAGGGAATGTAGCTAAAAAGTGATATTATCGAATGAAAATATTTTTGGAAAATGCAAGTTTTTTATCCACCGAGGTAGATGTAGCCCGTTAACTTCGGAGTTTCAATAAGTTTCGTGTATTGTTTTAATTTATTTTAAACACGATTTTTATTAAAACGATTTTTAAACACGATTTTTATTAAAACATGAAATTTTTTCGTGTATTGTTTTAATAAAATACCTCTAATGTCAAGCGTCATAAACAAAGCATTACCACATTTAAAAAAAATCTCGACTGAGAACGATTTCCACGTGAAACATGGGAAACGTGGAAAACCGTTTCGTTTGTGCCACATGAAAACAGAACGAATTTACCGTTGATTTGATTGAGCACAAAAACGGGAACCTTTATCAGCGGCCTTCCTCGATATCGCGTTCCGAAGCAACGCATTTTGATTACGTGAGATTGCACGAGTTTTCCGATTGCTTCTAGTGTATGGGAAACTATCTACGACTCAATTGAAATTAACGAGCAAAAAGACTGACAAGCATATTCCCATGGGCCAATTTTGGAAAATCAACAACGTGAATGATGTTGGTAATCAATATTCAGTAATAATAGCAGCGAAACGTTATCAACGAATTTGGTTAAAAAATGCTTCGATAAATATTTTAAAATCGTTCCTTATCGTCATGGGAAATGAACTCTCGTTTTACGGAATACATGTCGAGGGTTTAGGTTACTGTGGAAATGACGAACACTCACTCCTCGCTTGAGGTAACTTAAATTAAAGAGGAAGTCCATTATATGGTGCAGGAATCGCAGATTGGAGGTAAACTTATGATTACAACGATAGAACTGCCAGTAAACGTTTAAGGGACTATGCCAGTTTGAACGCTGAAAATTTAGGTGATTTTCGGGAATTTTTTGGAAGAAAAGTACTCAATTCAATGTTTCGTAACATTAAGAATATATTTGGCTATATTTGACCTATATTACATCATTTTTTCATAGAAAAATATTGAGATCCAAGCGACTTATGCGCTGCCTTCGGAGGCGCCAAGATAAAGTTCCTCCACTGCTGACATAATTCCGGCCGATTGAGTAGCTGAATCCGAAAAAGAAAAAAATGTCGTTAAACTGGAAGGTATTGCCTGTACAATGACGTAGGATTTTCGAAAAATATCAAAATCCAACAAAATGGCGTAGTTATTTTAAAAAAGTCTGTTTTCTTGCCTATAAAATGGTCGTTTTTTTCAATGCCAAATCGTCAATTTTCATCCAATCGAAAATATCCTACTTCATTGTAGGGTAAATATATTCAAGAGCACTCAGTTCAAATTTCAAGT
Source organism: Ophion ellenae (assembly GCA_963210295.1). Lineage (NCBI taxonomy): Eukaryota > Metazoa > Arthropoda > Insecta > Hymenoptera > Ichneumonidae > Ophion > Ophion ellenae. The sequence goes on from OY723388.1 coordinate 35,198,866, forward strand.
CAATCGGATAATTGCTCTTTGAGTTACAAAATCAGCAAATTTGAAAAATCTCATTTCGAGAAAAACGCGTTTAAAGATTTAACTCTCGATTTTCGCAAGATAAAATGATATTGATATAAATGATATAAATGATAATGATATTTTTGGAAGTGTAAAATGTGGAAAAAGGCGAAAAAATCGATTTTCGCAAAACGGTGTACACGATTTCTCGATATCCCATGACCGGATCGACTTGATATTTGGTACGGTTATTCAGTGTAGTAGTAGTTTAGTCTTGACCGACGTTTGTCTTTGTAACATTTTTTTCATGAATTATTAACAGTAACGATGTCGTTTTTCCTCGAAAAATCGAAGAAAAAAAAATTAACTTTGTCCTGATAGATGGAACACGATAACAAAAAAACTCGGTCAAGTCTTAGCCAAGATTATCTATTTTAAGAAAAAAAACTCGTTTTTTTTGTTTCTGATCGACCGGGTGGCCAAAATCAAGTACACCGTTGAGCCCCTCACCTTCGAACGTCCTTCACGAGATTGTTTATAACTTCTTTAATTATAAATATTTTTTATTAAATTTGGTACACAATTTTCTTAATGTATACACAAATAAATTTCCAAACGATTTTTCAATTACTTATTCCTTCATTTTTTTTTAATAACCCTGATTTTGTAGACGTCACAGTAGCCTAACGCCTTAAGGGGGAATACCTTTGATCATTTTCATTTTTTTTTAAAGGGAATATTTCTTCACCATTTTTTAGACTCAGGGTATGTTTTATTACTACTTTTGGCTGTTACGTGGTATCTTTTCTTTTTATTAATCTTTAAAAATGACAGAGGTGTGTCACGGTCCTCTAAGCTGCATTTACAGAACTGGCGTGACGTCTAGCTAAAAAACTAATCGACCGATTCTGATGAAATTTGATACGAATTTTTTCAATGTCATTGTCTAAAATATGACCCTAAATGTTCCTGAAAATAAAAAAAAACGTATTTTTTTAATTGCTAAATGTAGCCGGTTTTTAGCAAAATTCAATCTTTTTGTTTGAAAGCGTACCATTTCATCGATTTTCATCTATCTCTCGCCTTGACACTTCCGAATTATTCGTATATTTTGAAACGCCAGTTCCAAAATCACCTATGGAACTTTTCATGATAGTACTCGTTTAACCGTTTGGACACTCCTAAAGTGGAATGTTGAACCTTTCTATACTCAGTTAAGAGAAATAAAAGTGATGAAATAAATAATTATTTTCAAAGAAATACTACGGCTATAAAATTTTGTCATGAGAACACGAATATTTCTTAACGACCAACAAATTTTGTAACAGTTAATGAATATTTGAATAAAAGTGCCAACCAAACGTATTTCTCTGCTGTAAATAAACTGTTTTCTCAGTGTACGAAAATATATTAAAAATTGCCCTTTTTTGTGCATATTTTTAATTCGCAAATAAATTATTGAGAAAACGTGTTGAAATTCTTTTTAAAAATCACACGTTTTTGGGAAAATCAACTCAACTCAGTAGTGAATCAGGAAAAGGGTGACCGTACTTTATCGGCGTGTGCATGTAAAGCGACAATTCCACACTATATCTGCAATTTGGCATCGTCATTTCGACTTTTATACGACACGCGTTTAATATGCTGCAGCGGCTGTTGAAAGAATTGCGGTCGAGGAAAGCGAAAGGTAATCAAAACGACGAATCATCCCACGGGTGGGAGCCCCGCGTGTAATGCTAAATCGCGATGACTAAAAATCGCAATTATTATCATTATGTGAGTTTCATTGTTTCGGGAGTATAAAATGGAACACTGGAGAAATAAGAAAAATTACAAAAAACTATGAAATTCATTATAAAGGACCCTCGGACGAGCAGAGATTGTGTACATTGCGAAGGAAAGTCCGGTAACATTTTTATTTCTCTCGCCGCGTTTATTTCACCCAAGTACGACAGCAATTATTATTTTTAGAACGCGACGTTTTTGTTGCCTTCGAGTACTACAATCTGGCACGTATTATTTTCCCCCTTTTTACAAGCTTTTATTTAAGGGGTCGCTCACTTTAGACGCTAAAAAAGGCTATTTTCATGAATTTTTTGATAGGTTTATATTATAGATATTATTATTAAAGTTGTTACACTTAATAAATACACTTTCGAAATACATTTTTTTTAAATTGTATGTATTTATGTAACCCAAAAAAACTTTGAATGAGTTTTTCTCGAAACAACGTTTTTCGACAGCTTATTGATAAAATCTTCGAAACTACTGAACCGATCCTTATGAAATTTTAACCACATATTCCTCACAACTATGGCGCATATCAAGGTTTTTTTTAAATTTTGATATTTACTATTTTTTGTGCCAAAAACGGTGAAAAAAGACGTTTTTTTTTGTTTTTTCGAAAAATGTCCGCCATTTTGTAATTTTTCCACATATAAAAAATCGTGTGATATGCGCTATAGCCATCAACATACTGAATCTAAAACCGTTTGATTTTTTTGTTTCGGATGATTGATCTCCGAGATTTCATCAACAGCGCAGACCTGCAATTTTTTTAGGACATTTTTTCTACCATTTTCGTCTATAAATAGTGACTTAAGGTGACTTGTCTAGAAATTTGAAAAAATCGATTTTTTTTTCTTCATTTTATCATTCCTTAGACCTTTCTTAATACGCTCGTGAAAAAATGGAATCAAAACTTTGAACGCGTTTATCTCAGAACTATGTTTTTCAAATCGGCGCCCACGATATCTCGATAACTAATTGACCGAGCGAGCTCGAATTTTGCACATACCTTCGGTAGCCTCTTTCTGAGGACTGGTAGCAGAATTGAGTCGAACAATAATTTTGCCCACATTTTATAACTCGTCGAATACCCGAAAATGTATGAAATATCGTTAATCAAAGTTTAACAGGTCGCCATTTTGTAACAAAATTGTTTAAGTACTAATTCTGCTACTAGTGCTCAGAATACTCATACAGATTGAGAATATATATATGTATATTTTTTTGTATGCATACAATATCACCCAGAGTGGGCGCCGATTGAGGCGGTTTTACGGTGGACCATGTTGTAAAAAAATAAAAAAACTACATGAAAATATTTAAAATAATTATTTTTTCAATGTAGAAACATTCTCAAAGGAACAATAAATACATATGTAAAATTTCATCATGACAACTTCAACGGTTTAAAAGTTATTCCAACCCAAAAATGACGTAAAAAATCTCGCTCTAGACCAGACTATTGCCTTAAATGAAGAATTTTTTTTTACGTATTTCGAAAGTGTATTTATTAAGTGTAACAACTTTTTTATCAATATTTGTAACATAAACCTATCAAAAAAATTCATGAAAAATAGCCTTTTTTAGCGTGTAAAGTGAGAAGACCCCTTAACTTGCTTCTTTCGTATGTGTGTCTTTCCGGTTCGAAACTTGCACCTATGATGAGTGACCAAGGAAGGGACTTTTTTGTAGCCATACTGTTTCGATTTTCAATTTTACTGAACATTATTTGTGACTTTTTAGTACAGTACGTTTTTGTAAAGTATTCCTCCGAAAAAATCGTTATAAATATATCGATGCGAACGAAGAAAAAAAAAACACTTTTCAAGTACTGGGTGTGCATTTCTTACTTTGCAGTTTTTAGAAACCTGACAATGAAGGATGCAAACATGAAGTGCCGCACCGGATGTGCCATTACCATTAGTGATCGTGTGCACGCCTTTTTACGCTTTAATGCTGACCCCCCGTGTATTTCACGCACACGACAGCCGGCGCACCAAGCGCCACGAGAGAAAAGGGCGAGAGAGAGAGAGAGAGAGAGAGAGAGAGAGAGAGAGAGAGAGAGAAAGAGAAAGAGAGAAAGGAAGAGAGCAGAAAAGAGAATGAAAGACTCGTTCTGCGGAAAGAATTAAATACAACAGACGCGTGGCGCGCTTGCGGTTATGTACGCCCCGAACGATATGCCAGTTTGCTTAAGCACACACGTGGACGTTTATCGCTCGGCACGTGTATAACAAACATACCTCGTCGCCGCCGACACTTTTTTTATTTGCCGCTAGGTCTATCAGATTTCTCAAGTACTTCGCTTTACATTCTCTCCAAAACGTTTAAGGCGGGATATACAGTAACAACGATCAAAAAATCGATTTCTTTTTTTTCTTTCTTTCATTAAGGTAGTACCTCCACAGAAGAGTTGAATTAAGAAATGGTTGAAATTTGACATATACGTTATTTAATACAGTATCCAAACATCTGTGCAATTTGAATAAGTTTGACCACCCCAAACCTGAGATATTTACGCTCAAAGTTGGCTTGGTTTACACGTAACAAATGCGTTATGATGGGCAAACAGAGCATCATTAATTCTACCGTCAAAACTAAAATTAAGAAATTGATAAAAAACGAGGATAAGCTGCAGTACGATATCACGAATATTGTGAAAAAAAATGAGAATGATTCACCATCTAGTTTCCAAGATATAACCATGAGAAGCCTTCACAATTTTGGTGCAAAGCCTGGCACAGCCTGGAAAAAAAACAATTGGGGCAAAGCCTGGACAGTCTCGGCAAAAAGTTTACTGGCAATGGTCGATCAAAAACACAATACAAAATATATTTTACGGCAATAAATGATATCCATCGTGTTATCTACCAGTACCGAGTCAATATTGCGTCGTTTTTAATTTTATTCATTAATAATTAAAACAATTATCAATCTTTTAAACATGAACATGGTATGTAAACTTTTGGTTGAGATTTTCACAGAGGAACTACCTTAAGCGATAGAACTATGTATGTAGAATATTTTTCCAAAGTTTTAAAGCGAAATCCGAAAAACTTCAAACGTTACAGCCCGTCAACGCTGCGCCTCACCGCTCGGATTCGGAGCGGGCGTGAACTTCAAACGCGTTTTTCCGAAAACTGCATTATCGAAATTGGCCTGCGGGATTACTCAAAAACTATTAAGCCGATTGAGTTGAAACTTGGTGGAAATGGTGATAATGTTGGTACTTTCTACTTGACGAGAATTATTTTTGAAAAATTGGGGAATAACTACTTTTTAATCCACTTTTTACAGAAATGTTGCGTGAAATGTTGATTTTTGTGGAAATGCGTGCCATTTTCTTAAATTTGCATTTTCTTGGTTTCAATTACCGTCACATAGAAACTATACATGTTCTAAGTGAAAAAATGTTTCGACTTTTTTGCAAATCAAAGTCTACGGGAAGCCAGACTGCACGCCGAATGGCAACTCCCGCGGCGACCTTGCTGCAACGCTCTGCCACAGCTCGGCTATTTTGTTGATTAATGCATTTTCAAAAATTGTTCTGTATACTTAAATATACTGTTAAAGTATACCTAAAGTTTAATAATTGTAGGATAATTATTTGTTAGTTTAAAAAATCCCTCAAAATTGCATAATTTTTTCCCGTCTAAATGTGTATCTCGCCTTAAGGAGAGGTAACTGAGTGAACGGCGAGAAAAACAGGTAAACTTCGGGAATTTTTATCTCATAAACTAATGTTTTGATTGGATCCGGCTTTTTTTATTGGAAAGTATGTACATTGAGGTATGTTTAGGAATTTTTTAAAATAAATTCATTGACTGGAAGCGATTCAAACGCGATTATCACGAAACATAGTTTTCGAAGTCGGTGCCAGATGTATCTCGAAAACGGCTTGTCCGATTTTGTCCAAATTTGGATGCAATATTCTTCGATAGTTTTTCTCGTTCGCCACGTAGGATTTTTTTGAAATTTTCATTTTTGACGGAATTGCAACCGTTTTAATTTAACATTCGTTTTTCGTTCGCAATTTCCGAGCATTTTGGATTGCATACACATTGCATAAAAAAGCAATGGTTCAATCAAATGAAAAACCCCTACGTGGCGAACGAGGAAAACTATCGAAGAATATTGCATCCAAATTTGGACAAAATCGGACAAGCCGTTTTCGAGATACATCTCGCACCGACTTTGAAAACTATGTTTCTAAATAATCGCGTTTAAATAGCTTCCAGTCAACGAATTTATTTTAAAAAATTCCTAAACATACCTCAATGTACATATTTTCCAATAAAAAAAACCCGGTTCCAATCGAAACATTAGTTTTTGAGATAAAAATTCCCGAAGTTTACCTGTTTTTCTCGTCGTTTACTCAGGTACCTCTCCTTAAACGCTCGAAACAAGAAGAAACAAACCCTGGCCTTTTTTGCCAATACTTCACGTTGCCCGAGCACAATTTACTTTTTGATCCAAAGGGTCTAACGGGTCATACCTAGCCCGTGGCCAAAAAAATATGAATTGTCGTTAATTTTTTTCTGAGAAAACGTATGCAGGTTTATTTTATTTCTATATTTGAAGAGTACGGTTTTAAGTATTTTATTACGATTTTTAAATTGGAAAATGTTCATTAATGTGATAAATACGATGGTTTGATCACTGCTGCTCGGAAACAAATCATCCGGAATAAAAACATTAAACTCATTTAGTTTTTGCGTGAAATTATCTAGTGCTTGGACGGAGGATTTAATAAAATATTAATTAAAAAAAAAAGGCTGCGGTCCAAAGTGAAAGTATTGATTTGCGGTGAAAAAAAACGCTCTATTTTTGCGAGAAGGGAGAAAACTATGCCTCGAAAAACAAATTCCTTCTCTCAAGCACTGCTTTTTGATGTGTAAAAGGAATTTGTAAAATTTATAGTTGATCGGTGCAGTGATTTTTTAAATGTAGTGGTCACCAATTCTGATGAAGTAAATTTAAGATAAACGCATTTAAGGCGGGAGCCTGAATTAGAAGGTCCGAAAAATCGTTTTTTTTTTTCGATTAAATCGACAAACTATCCAAAAATATATTTACAAAATTACAGAAGCCAATTGGAAATATTTTCGAAGATACAAGGCCAAAAGCATAGAGGCGATTGATATTTGATATTGATATTTTCTCCTATTAAAAACATTGAAGCGCGTTTTCTCCAGTTTTCATTTTCACGCTTTTTCCAAATTGGCGAGCGTGATAGCAAAAAAAACTAAACGACCTATTGAATAAACCAACGTTTATTTCCTCCAGTATGAAAATCTCTTCAAAGTGAATTAAAAACGTCGTTGTAAAGGTCTTTTTAAATCAGTTTTCTAGCACGTTAACGTGTTTTTTTTTAACAAATTTTTTTCCAAACCTGAAAAGATACCTCAATGTTTATAGGGCTTACTTGTTTTTTCCCTTCTAAAAAAATTCCCAAAAAACGCTTTTTTAGACCTTCTAATTCAGGCTCCCGCCTTAAGAGGTATGCTATAAGTTTAGAAAAATGAATATTTGCTCGAGGCAAATCAAATTGAACAGGAAGGTCCAACATATGGTGCAGAAATCGCAGATTGAAGATAAACATATCATTACAACGATAGAACTGCTAGTAGAATTTTAAACTCGTTCTTCAAAACTGTGTACACGGTTTCTCGACATCCAATGAACGGATTGAGTTCAAATTTAGTAGATTTATTCAGTGTAATAGTAGTTTAGTCTTGAACGATGTTTTTCTTCGTAACATTTTTTTTTAATTAGTTATTAACAATAATGATGCCAATTTTCCTTAAAAAATCGAAAAACAAAATTCTAAGGTTTTTTTTGATGATTGAAATGAGATAATGAAAAAAACTTCGGTCAAGTCTTAACCAATATTATCTCTTGTAAGAAACAACTCGTTTTTTTCGTCTCAGTTCAACCGGATGGCCAAAATCAAGTACACCGTTGAGCCCCTCACGTTCAAAGGTCCTTTACGAAATTGTTTATGCCTTCTTCAATTATTAATATTTTTCAATGAAATTTGGTACACAACAACGTTAATGTGCATATATGAATGTCCAAACGATTTGTCGATTATCTTTATCGTATCATAATATCTATTATCTCAATCTTAAATTATCTCAAATTATCTTTATCATATAAATATAGTTATCTTTTTCTTAATTAAATTAAATTTTTTATTCATTTATTTCTAATTTTTCATAATAATAAAGATAATTATCTTAAATTATCTTTATCATATCATAATTTTTAATTGTCAATTATCTTTCTTATTTCTTCAAAAGTAATTTTTTCAAATGACCCTGCTTTTCGCCCCGTCCGAGAAGCCTAACCCCTTAAGATCGCCGTTACCTACGAACGCCCATTAACGCCCTCACTTTCGAACGGACCGATTTGAATTTTTCAGAGAATATTTTCGAATTCTTATATTTTGAGAATCCGTCGAAAACCAAAAATCGACATTTTCAAAAATTTCAATCACGTATAAAGCCCTTAAGAGTGCACTTCACAACGCTAACACAAGTAAAAAGAAAATCGTGAGGAAAGTATATACACAAAAACTAAGAAAACAAAACTACGGGACAAAACGAAAAGCAAAAAAACAAATTGAAAAATGCTTTTTTTCTCAAATCTGAGAATGTATTATCGCTTATCGAAGTGCAATTTGCATCGACGAGTTTGAAATTACGAAGCGACTAATTGAAACTGTCGCTTATCCAAGTACAATATGAATTGACTACTCAACGATATGCGCCACTTCAATCGTACGGCGTTGAGAATAGAAAAAAGAACCGGAAAAGCCAGTTTATGCTCACAGAGGAAGAGAAAAACGTGAATTTAATATTCCAACCCAGCTCGTGTCTCGTGAGATCTCGTTAGTATGGACTTTTATTTTTTATTGCCCCGTTCATCTCTTCCTTTGGCGCTCATGTCGACTGACCCTACGTCTACGTTGCCGCGCACGTCCTACCCTCTTCTTCGCCTGACGGTTCACGATCTTTTTTCTCTTCCGCCTGAAATCTCCGCGCTCCGCGGCTTCCACTCATCTTCATACGTGTAAATGAAACGCGCGCACGGGACCGCGCTGTGCAGGTAAAAAAAAAGAACAAACAGATAACGGCTGCCGGCGCACCAATTTTTGTACCAATCGACCGCAGGGTGTTCGCGCGAATGCGTGAGCGCGATAAAGCGCGTGCAAGCAATCTAGCTCCGATAAGAAGCTTTGCGTACACAAAGCAAGTGTGTCTATTTAGAGGCCGAAGACCTCGAGAGACACTTGAAACTCTTACGAGCCCACGCTCGCTCATAGATTTTCGCTTCACTAGACCATTGGGTAATGGCAAGCGGTCCATTCTCACGAATAATGACACTCCATATATTTCACTTGCTTCCCGCCATTTTTATCCGTTTGTTTACACGCATTAAGAAGTGGCTCCATACCGAGCAGCGGCCAGTTCCGTCGTTATCGTTTCGTTCCGATGTTCGGCGTGAAGTAAAAATTAGGAAGATAAAACACGATGAGAGATGAAAGGAGGGCTGAAGCGGCCACGCGTTGCCAGCGCCATCTACGGGCCATCGTCGCTTATCGTTACGGGAAAACACGAATATACATCATTCTCGATGGTACATTACACTATCGATCAATCATATTCATTTACCAGCTGTACATTAATAATGAAAAGCGAAGAACAAAAAACAACACCGAGACGTAATCATGAGGAAAAGGAAATTCGAAACACACTGCGTATCTAATAAAACTCTTCGAGACGCATTTTTCACTTCTTTATTCGTTGTTATTGGTAATGAGGATTCGCTGATGTGATTACAAATGGCATCGAGTCGGAGGAATGAAGTTAAGGGGTTAGGCTGCTGTGAAAATTTGTAAAACTCGTTCGTCGATTGAGGCGGCGCAAATTAAAGAGGAAGGACAAATATATGGTGCAGGAGTGGCAGATTGAAGGTTAATTTATGATGACAACGATAGGCCAGTTAAACTTTAAGGAGGTACGGTGATTGGACCGAGTTCAAGATAAAAGCCCGATTTTTTTTCATAGCATTGTCGAAACCTTTGTCCATGCGTATGCGGAGTTTCCACGAGATTTACCGTACACTTTCCGAGTTATTAATTGTTAAAGTTGGTGAATTAGTCACACGTAGACGACAAAATGTGCCTGTCCTCTCATATGTCGATTTTTTTATGCTACTTGGAGCCAAGAAGCACGTAAAAAAACTGATGGTTGCGCTCACCGCAGAAATCAGCAATAAATTTAGAAATAAAGTCGCAAAAACCGAAGTTTTCGGAGAGCGAGACTTCTCGTGACGTAACAGCAGCCATCTTGCTCGACGTGTGGCAACGCCGGATACCCGCGCAAATTTGAATCGTCTATCAGATATTTTCAACGCGAATTAAAAATATGATTGTGCGAAGTCGTACATTTTTTAATGGATTATAAAGGGCCTTTCGTCGATATTTACTTGAAGTTCTTTTACGTACAGCAAAGGCATCTCAATTTTTCTGGCGACATGTACCTATACAACGCATCTATATATAAATTCAGCATGGGAGAACCGTCATATAAAATAAACGTTCCTTTTTATACCTGCAAATATTGTGAAAATTGGGAAAGGGAAAAATAACATAACAATCGATGAAATATGTTTTGAGTTTGGACAAATTGGACATTGGACATTGAGGTTAACTTCAACGCGACGTTTTTTATTTGCAATCGCAATATTATCTTTTCATTTTCTAATTCTTGTCCGTCAGATTCTACATTTGTCTCTAAACTGGACTTCAGGTACAATCCCGTTACTCTTTTCATAAACTTCCACGGTATTTTCATTCTCCATGTTAACCGGCTACAAAAAATAATACGCCGGGCGCGTAGAACCGATGACAGCCACCGAAAATGCGAAGATGTTAAACGTCAACGATATGGCGTACTACTGAAGTCGAGTAGTAGATTATTAAGGTTGTTTCCATATTATAAAAATAATAGGAAACTCAAAATTCAATACTTAAAAAATATTTCTCGAAAAATAAGCCATATACATATATCTAAAACGTGGGGGTATTGCGGCGTGAAATAGACTCTAAGTTTACTAGCATGGTCATCACCGTACCTCCTTAAACGCGTTTTTCTCGAAACTATGGTTTTCCGAACGGTGTACACGATTTCGCTACGTCTAATGAACGGATTGGATTGAAATTTAGTATACTTATTCAGTGTAATAGTAGTTTAGTTTTGACTGACGTTTTTCTTCTTAACATTGTTTGTTCATCAGTTATCAACAATAATGATGTCATTTTTCCTCGAAAAATCTTAAAATGTTTTTTTTTTTCGTTTTTGATGATTGAAACACGATAATAAAGAAAAGATCGGTCAAGTCTTAGCCAATGTTGTCTACTTTAAGGGAAAAAACTCGTTTATTTGAGTCCGACGAACCGGGTGGCAAAAATCAAGTACACCGTTGGGCACCTCACGTTCAAAGGTTCTTTACGAGAATGTGTATAACTTCTTTAATAATTAATATTTCTTTATGAAATTTCGTATACAGCTTTGTTAAAGTGCACACAAATAAATGTTCAAACGATTTTTTAATCATCTTACTAATTCCTTCAGAATTAATTTTTTCCAATAACCCTGATTTTCGGGTCGTCGCGGCAACCTAACCCTTCGAGCGCCGAACTTTTTATACGGTCTGAAGTGAGGAATAAAAAAATTTAGAAATTAGGAAAAAGACTTGTATACCGATGATAATAGATGCGCAATCGTATGAGTGAGACTCCGGCTACTACTCGGATGGGTGACCGTTTAGCTGCGCACCGACTGACACCGAGTACTGAGCGCTAACCAAATTCACAGTACCCAATAGGAGGGCAACGGAAAATCATCACCAGTAAAACACTGTCGCCTGCATCGGCACAGGTTTTCCCCAGTTTCCCTATGCCCTCGTGCAACTCTGATTCGGTACGTTAGGAAAGAGGGGTTGTGAACAACACGTCCAGGGAGCCAGGTCAAAATGCTACCATCGAGATGAATCTTTTTCTGGCTATATTTTTATTGGTTTTTTCCTTAGGTACACGCTTTTCGCGTTTGTTACCTATTCTCTCCCCTCACTGTGCCCGTTTCTTTCCTCTACTGTTTACTCCTTTTTTCTCCATCTTTCTCCCTGTCCCCCCCTCTTGCGACCGCAGCCGACTTCCCCCTCTGTATTATATTCATCATGACATTTCTGTCATGGGTATAGGGAAACTGCGGAAAACCTACACCAATACAGCCGGTCATCGAGTTCGCCACCCAGTCGTGGAACTAGTCTTATTTCGCCACGAAATGCCGAAGAAAAACATTTCACGACGAAATGTACGTGACTGGGATTCGAACCCGGGACCTCCTGGTCCGCTGGTTTAGTGGCAAGCACGCTAACCACTAGACCATCGCTACGTTTTTTTTCTGGCTATATATATCCCCTTTGCTGATCATCCTGTGTAGTTTGGGCACGGTCTACGGTACCATTTTTGGCGACCAAAATCAGACGCTCGGCGTATTTTGTGGGCTAATTACATTATATTAAGGTCATGCACACCGACCGAGCGGCCACGAGTGTCAGAGAGATAGCTGATTTACAGATTCCCAACGTTCTCCTAAACGGTTGATTTTTGGAAAAAAGAAAAGAAACACCTTCCACTCTGTTGAACGACGAACAACGCCTTTCTCTTCGTTTGCCCGAAATCCGGTCCGCATGAGAGAGAACTTGGCAGTGAGATTTTTACCGACTGGACGTGTGAGCCATGTCCTTAAGGGGTCTTCTTACTTTAGACGCTAAAAAAGGCTATTTTCATGATTTTAAAAAATAGGTTTATGCTATAGATATTGATATTAATACTTCCTGATGCCAGTTATGAACGATTAGTACTCTATGTTCGCCGCAAATAAATGGCGCGCAATTTAAAATGTCAGGCCATTTTAAGACACTCTTTATGAGAACACTCCGTTTGAGAATTTGCGAGGTTATGCTGACCCTGTGCCCTCAAGAGGGAACGTACCGATTGCGTCGCTACGAGCGCGAGCGATCGAGCTGTTTTACTAATTGCAAGAGCTCTCCGAGACGGCTGGCGTTTCCGGAAAAAAAGGTGCACTTTTCCCTTTGTCGAGAGACAAGCAGCGACACCTTCGGTTCCTCGAAGTGTAATCTCTCTAGGGGAAAACTTGCCAGCAGGTTTTTTTTACTGACTGGACTCGCGATACCTCATTTCGAACTATATAGCTTGAATCGCGTGCGTCATCGTAAATGTTTCATACGACTGTCTCGTTATATGCGCGAGCACGTGTGGACTGTACAACGGGCCGCGAAATACCTTTCGTCGTTACTTTCCTTTTTCTTCGTTTCGTGTTATCTCGGATCTCTCATCGGCGAAGAATGCCCATGGCAACGAGGTTTTTATTTTGTTTTATTTCTGCTGACGAACTTTTTCTGAGGAAGCTTGCGGAGAAATCCTGATTCGTGATAGGGCGAAAAACGGGATTGTGCAGCGCACGGGCATTTTGGTTTTTGAAAAAGCAATATGAATACCGGTATAACGGAACGGGGAATCCCCGAATTAAAGTTGTTCGGGGTCTAGCCGTCAGTGGTGAAATACGGGGGGAGCGCTCTATGCTTATGCATGGGGCCGATTAACTGTGACCAACCGTTAGCTATGAAGTTATCGTCATAGTAAACGTACGTTTACATAGGATTTATAGTCATAGAGAATTCTTTGGGGTTTTCTGAAAGGAAAAGTGTATGCCAATGATCCACCGACCATTCCGGAGCTCGAGGAAGCAAGTGGACGCATCATTAATGAAATTAGTCCGCAATTATGTCAAAATGTTATTAAAAATTTCGTCAAAAGAGTGAACGTTTGCAAACAGGGACGAGGCGGCCATTTATCGAATATTGTGTTCCATACATAACCTCAATGTTTGTACCTTATATTACAATAAAAATGTTCGTGCTATTCAAACAAATAATACGTTTTATTAATAAATTCGAATGTCAGGTCATTCTGAGACATCCTATATTTCACCTTGAGGCGCACTGTGACACTGGCCGGCGGCCATGAGTGCGAGAGAGATAGGGCATTTTCAGATTCCCAGTGTACTTCGAAATGGTTGATATTTCGAAAAAAAGAAAAAAAAACACCTTTCGGTTAGTTCAAAGAAGGCCAACGTCTATTTCTTCGTTTCTGCACAATACAATCCGTCTCGGAAAAAAAACTTGGCCGTAGGATTTTTACCGACCGGTCGTGTGACACACCTCGCTGAAGGTTGTTGCTTAAGGCCACAGTAACGAGTATGAAATCATGTGCGAATTTAACAATTTTTTTCGTATGAAAAAGTGATTCACTCATAAAATTAATTACACATCTATTTAGTATGAATATCAAGCTGTTGGAATATATATTCTTTTTTCGATGCACAAAATGGCCGACTACTCGAAACTTCTCGAAACAGCTTTTTGCCCAATTGGCGTGACAAATAACTTTAACAATTTTCACCCGATTTACATCAAATTTGAAAGTTATGTTCCTAATTGCATTTCGCAGAGAAGTACGTACCGATTTCTGATTAATCGAAGACTTTTCATTTTATGAGCAGTTTATGAGCAGTTATAACGAAATTTTTCACTGAAAATTAATTTCTTAAGTTCAAATACCTACAACTTTTGGATAAAGCAATATTTTTTTTATTCCGTACGTACTTCTCTAGGTATTCTAATGTAGATTGACGAGATTTTTTGTTTTTTGTTCTAGGTAAAAAAAATGTGGATGCTAAATGTCACGCCACGGGGCGCCTAAAAAAGATAACAAAAGAAAATATTAGTAGTCGGCCATTTTGTACATCGAAAAAAAAAATATATTTTTTCTAACAGCTTGATATTCATAATAAATAGATGTGTAATTAATTTTATGAGTGAATCACTTTTTCATACAAAAAAAAATTGTTTAATTCGTACTTGATTTTATACCCGTTACTGTGGCCTAAGGCCTTAATGATTTTGGAAGGGTGGGGGAAGAATCAAAGTTCCTATCGCAGCGCTGCTAGTGGCCAATGTCTTCAGTAAGCGACCTACCCCTTCCACTGGAGTTTCCAGACCTGTATGTAAGACCGTGGTTCCTATGCTAATACATTATGCATACGAATGAATATCACGAAAATTTTCAAGCGTACGGTAGGTAATCGTGATGAATATTCACTTATCTGTTTATTTGAAAGAGTTAGGATTATCAGACAATGAATTTTCGATGTTTAAGAACCCTATCAAAATAGACACGAGCTTTGTCAACGTCGCACTGTCGTAATTCGAGGCTGTTAGGTTGACTGCAGTGACTGTCACGGGACACAGCTGGGTTACGCGCGTTTTGTGCCAGTCGACGTACTCAGAGGTTATGTCAGAGCAAAAGGAGGCAACAAATTATGCGGAAAAAATATTCGTGCGCCCAAAAGTTCAAGCATCGTACGATGCTTACGGAAGCTAGAAAAAACTGAAATATGTACATAATAATGAATGAATGAATAAATTGCCCTTACTCGCTTGGACTATAACGTATTTGAAATTGGCGCGCTCGGTCTTTGATTGGTTCTGCTCGTTCTGCTATTCGCATAGTTCCGACGTTGCCACATTTCAATGCATACGTCTCACGAGCCTCAATTTTTCGCAAACCGGTCGCATATTTTTCACACATTCTTTTCGTTTTTCGGGTAACTTTTTTATATATACAGAAGCTACAAACGAGAAACCGAAATAGTAGAGACGTTGCCTCCTACAACCAATGCGATCGAGCGAACGTTGACGTAAACTTTAAAATTCAATATTTAATAAACGAGTGCGGATACCGACATTTTCCCTTTGCCAGTACATCCAGGAAATATACCACAACGAGTAGTAACATTTTTATCAATATCTAGTTGCCCCGAAATTTTTTAGCAACAACCTTAATATTCCTTCGTCTTTTCTCATATAGTTTCCGACTGACGACACATATACGGGACTATATATTTCCGCGACATTTTACTCCCACGTTGCTGCGTACGACGTGCATCGAAATTTAGAGGTTATACGCTCAAAGATGCTTCCTATACGATTCTATTAATAGCTGCAATGGCCGTGAATTATCGCACAATCGATCCCCCTATGTTGAAATTCACCTTGATAGCATTGCCATGTCGAATTAAGGTCACGTAGTGACGTCACCAAAACACCGAGTATTATCTGCGCAACAATGGTGATCGCGGCCAGCCGAGATATGGATAATAAAACATAACTTGTTAAATTTCACGCGATGACGCGCGGTGACTGATAAACAGAAGATTATAACGTCTGAAGCAGCGAAATATACTCGTGAACGCGGAATTAACAATATGCCGGAAGTGAAATATATCGGGGCATGAATCATGGGCATATACAGGGTGTCATGTTTAAGGGGGAGATTTCTTTTAGGCAGCCCAAACAACGGAATTTTTAAAATTTCGTTGTGTCGAAACTATTTATCCTACATAATTGAAATTTCATGCACATATTATTACATCTTTTAATGTTGCAAACATATATTCTGATATTTGAAAATGGCGGCTGTACACTTGCTTCAGAGACGGTTGCCGCCTGAGTTGTTTCACGGCGTACACTCTAGCGTCCGGTCCATTGGCCCGAAACACCAGAGCCAAGAAGTTTTAGATTTCTCACATCCACACGTTCTATGTGAAACTCAAAAATCCACAGAAAAGTGAAAATTCGAAAAATTACACGTGTTTGAAAAAATGTTCCATTTTTTCCGATATGTTCACTAGTATTTGTTAATGGAAGATAGGTTTTTTGAATAACTTTCAAGGAACTTTAGGTTCACCTAGACGGTAATGATGTTGTCTAAAAGTCTGAAAAATTTCAAAAAGATCTGTCAAATAGTTTTCGAGTTATCTTGTACGAGGTTCAGGAAAAAGTGGTTTTTAGGAACGCGCGTTTAAAGTTTCAAGACTCAAAAATGTTGTGACTAAATGACCTACCGATTAATCAGCGATTCCGCGGCTATAAAGCAGTCCCTCAGTTTCCTCGTGGAGTTCGTTTTTGGCTAGATCTTTTTGAACGTTATAACGGGATCTCCCCCTTAAGGTATTCCGTTCGCGGACGGCGGTATTCTGTGGGGGCATGAGGAGAGCCGTTCTATATCATTGGTTAAATTGCAGTGGCGCTTAATAAAAATAAATCACAATCAATTATCATACCCAGCCCCGGACCTGGGGGGGGGGCAAACCGGAGTACGTGCTAGTCACATTTTTCTAAGTTTTATCGTTAATATTTTCTTTAAACAATTGGTGACCTCCGTTTTTTTTGTCGTTACGGAATCTTTACAATTTTTTTATACGCGTGAGCAGTTTTTATCTGGAATCTAGAGTTATTTAGTGTATAATTAGAAGCTTTTATTTATCTTGACAATGCACTATTGAACCTAAAAAAATATCCATAATAAAAGATTTCTAATGGGCCTATATAACGGTGTTATTAACACCTTTAATAACACTAACTTCACACTAGAAATAATTAATTTTCGTAAAATAATATAATTTTTTTTTAATGAAGACAAACAACGAAATTAATCCCTCTGCATAAATTTCAGAGCTTCAGTAAAATAAATTAAAGACTAAAAAGTAGAAAATCATTTATATGTAAATTTTTTTTTAACCAAGCTTTTATTTGATGTACTAACGGGTAAAAAATAATTTTTTTACCTAGTAGGTGATATGTGACTATAAATGAAAGCTTGGGGCGCTAAACATTTAGACACAATCTTTAATTTACATAAATCCGTTAACATATCAACAGTATTTAATTTACTGTAAAACGAGCTTAGATTTCTTAAACTGAAACCGAGTATAAGCGTGTGATAATAATTTCTTTAATTACTATTGTGCCGAATTAAATACGGTTAATGCAATTGAATTGATCGAATTTATTAAACATTTAAAAAGTTGAGCGGCTCAAGCTGTTGTTCATAGTCACATATAGGTGACTTGATTAAAACAATTATTATCTACTTTTAAGTACATTAAACAAGAGTTCGTTTGAAAAAAAATGTACATATAAATTTTTATTAGATAGAAATGTAGCCAGTGTGTCATCTCTATAAAGCGCCGTATAAATGAAACGATTTTTAGAGTCGTCATTTTTCTTTAAAAGTTCGGTAACTTGGCTTGAAATTTCACCAGTATACTGGAATGTATTTTTACTTGATTATAGTTGAAAATCAGTTCATTGTCGAATGTTCGGGTTCGTGAGAGGAATACCTCAAAGTAATACAAGCTGTCCCCTGAGAACGATTTGCAATAAGAATGTTTAAAATAAAAAGTTTTTGGTTCCGGGAGGCGGCGGACATAGGATTCGATCTTGCGTGTAAATTCCAATGTCAAGTGGAGGGCAAATTCAATTTTTCAAAAAAGAACCTCCGTTCTTAAGGGGGGATTGTCTTTTTTTTCGCAAAATTTACCGCGTTTTGGGAATTTTTTTGTGAAGAAAGTATACAACGGAAAACTTGTGAAACTTGGCATATAGTTTTATTGATCTGTTTACTACATACAAAAAATTTTTTAAACAATTTCATCTAAAAATCCCCCCTTAAACGCGTTTTTCTCGAAACAGCTTTTTCACAACTGGTGTGCACGATTTCTCAAAAACTATTCAACCGATTGCCTTCAAATTTGGACAGAATGCTCAGCTGGCATCCTTTTATCGTTTGATGAAGCAAAAAAGCAATACGTTTAATATTTTTTTATTTATAACAAAAAATCGATCAATTTTTTTCGAAAAATCGATACTTCAAGTTCAAAACGTCACCAAATCGGCAATTTTTTTTTTCCCCCTTCATCGAACGATAGCAATATGTGTCTAAAGTAAAATGCTTTTTAGGTTTTTGTTGCAGGATGAACGTGAAGGCTGTAATCGTGCACACCATCAAAAAAGGACCATCGCGCGTCGAGGGGGGTGGGAGGCGGATTTTTTGATGAAATTGTTTAAAAATTTTTTTGTATGTAGTAAACAGATCAATAAAACTATATGCCAAGTTTCACAAGTTTTCCGTTGTATACTTTCTTCACAAAAAAATTCCCAAAAAGCGGTAAATTTTTCGAAAAAAAAGACAATCCCCCCTTAAGTGTATATAGTCTTAGAGCTTATCCCGACAGCTATTCGAAAGATTATGACTTAGTATTTGTTTGCATCAAGGTCTTTTTGAGCTTCGAGGCGCGAAATTGCAATTCCGCCGGCATTAAACCTCTCTTGTGCGTAAAATAACGTCACTTTTTCCAATTTTTCCGCTGTACTGAAAAGCCCTATACTGGATATGAACGACTGATTGTCGTTGGTCTCGTTCGCGTGACATCAGATCCGCGCAGTCCACCGCAAACAGGTGTACGAGTGTACACCAACCGCAATCTCTACATGATACGTATCGAGTTTTGCTAACACAGGCAATGTCCAAGCTGCGGCCAATTATTGGTTGGTCTAGGCTTCAATATCAGCTTCATGGAGGCTGTCAATTGGACGGGTCTCATGCTTCATGAAAGAAATTATAGAACCCACTGGTTTGTTTTCTCAGCGGATTATGCTGAACATGATCACTTCCCGGTCAATTACTGGGATAAGAGATTTTACTCACAATCAGTAATACTTCAAACTAATTACTATTTAAATAAATAGATTAATGTAAATATAAATGTAAATTGGAATTTTAATAAATATACTGCTGGTCAAAAGTTACCCCTTCCGCCTGGTTTAAAAAAACGAACAAGAATTTTTATGTGAAATTTCCTATATTTACAGTATAGAAATAATAGGGGGGGGGGGGAGGGGGCTTTTGGCCAGCAGTGTCGATATTAGAAATCAAATAAATCGATTTATTCGAAGAACATTTGTATTTTCGGTACACCTGGCAATTTAACAGGTACCTTAGGAATGGAAATGTAAAAAATGTTCGTAAGTAGACTGTTGAATCTACGACAGGCGTCAGAGTATGAAAATCAGGTTATTTATGTTCAAGAAAGCTATATTTGATCTACATACGAACATCGAGGTCTTCGCACTTACAAAGTCGATATGATTCTCGTTCTTTGCTATGGGCACCGCGCACCTTTGGTTCGAAAAAAATTGCCGATGGAAAATGTCAACCCTTACATTAAATAAAGGGCCATTACTTACATTCGAACATTCCACCTAGTTGAAATTTTTGAAAATATCGTTTTTAGTTTTCGGCGGATTAAAAAAAAAACATTTCAAAAATATTCTCTGAAGATTCCAAGTTTATCCGGTCGAAGTTGAGGGAGTTATGGGCGTTTATAAGTAGGTTTCGCGAACCTACATAGTTTTGTTTTTATCAACGAAAATGAAGCGTTTTTTCGCCCAAAATCGATACTTTCACTTTGGACTGCGGCTATCTTTTTTCAAAAATCAATGTATTATTGAATCATTCGTCCAAGCACTAGATTATTTCATGCACAAACTAAATCCGTTCGATTTTTTAATTTTGTGTGATTTGTTTCCGAGCAGCAATGGTCACCGCGGAGGACGTTTCTCAAACAGCGTTCTGCACAAATCATTGTATCTAACAGGTTTATAAATATTTTTCAATACGAAAATTGCATACTCTTTGATGTAGAAGAAATAACTTGAAGACCTGGTCAAGTATACCCAGAAAAAAATCACGAAAATTTCTCTTTTTTCCGGCCACGAGTTAAAGGTGTCCCTTGAGAAGCCCCTTGAGAAAACCAATTGAGGGATTGGGCTACTGTGAACCTGAACTCGTTGAGACCCCAACTTGAGACCAAAGCCAAGGAGTCCCGGAATAATCACATCCCCCCACCCCTCCCCATGCCGACCCCAGAAAAAAATGCTGGATCCGCCCTTGGTATTTTGTGTAAAGTGACAAACGCGGCATAAATGTGTGCGTGTGTCTATAAACGCGAAATGCTTGTTTTTGAACCCGTAACATATCCGTGATATTGGCTATCAGCACCACCGGCTACTTCACGAACAATCTTTAACATTTTTTAAACGAACCGTTGATTTCGAACATACATAAATATATATAGTATATATAAATGTAATAAAAAATATTTTATATATATATATATATATATATATATTATAATAATAATAATAATAATAATAATAATAATAATAAATATTATATGCAGGGTGTCCTGTTATGAGTGGATAATCCTGCAACTGTCGATAGGTGAGATCGTGTCCTACTATATGGTGAAATTTCATATTAGTAATATCTCACGGTTTTCGAAATAAAAATAATTTGCTTTCGGTTTTTCGCATGCCATTTCTACAAATGATAACTTTTTTTGACCCGGTTTTTCGCACATACTCTTGGCTATTTGTTTTATCTATAAAAGTCTTCTTTTTAACCTTAAATGTTAAGGAAAGTTTATGAAAAAAAAACTTATGCAGAATTTCCATACAAGCCAATTCGAACATCTGTCTTTGATAGCCTGCAGTGTAAAAAAAATGTACTACGCATATCGCGCCAATTCCTTTGAAAAGTCGCTTAGTTATTGTCCATTCATATCGTTTGTAGAAATTACATGCAAAAAACCTAAAACAGATGGTTTAAACCAAAAAAAAAATAACATAAAGTCCAAAATCTCGAAAACCGTAGGACTTTTACGGAACTGAAATTCCAACATATAGTAAGACATGATCTGAAATATCGACAGTTGCAGGATTATCCATTCATAACCGGACACTCTGTGTATGTAAGTATACTCACGTTTATCCAAGCCTGATTTTGAAGACATTGGAATTTCCATAATATCTCTCATGTTAACCATCGGCTATTACAAGGACGGTCCTCGAAGCAAAAAATCTTCTAAAGGGAGGAAATCCCTTTAGACGCCCGAAAATGAGTCATTTTTCATGAATTTTTTTAAAGGTATTAAAATAATCGCATCATTTTAAAATGTTGACATTACCTTATTACAACTTTAAAGTGTTAACATTTTTTCGTTTTTTTAACAAAACACAATGGCGGCGTTATAAGGTATTCCTTTAGGCGTCTTTTTAAACATCGCTCATGTTATAGCTCGAAAAGTTGTTGATAGATCTGGCTGAAATTTTGGGAGGTTTCTCACTATAACATTGCTGGAAGGATATACCTATAAAAATATTAAAAAGTATAATATAAAAGTTGAGTAAGCTTTGTAATAAAATGTTCATATTTTCGACCATTTTCTCGACAATTTTTACCCTAAAAAATCACTTATTTACGCGATAACCTTAAAACTTTAGGTATATTCTTCCAATAATGTTATAGTGAGAAACCTCCCAAAATGTCAGTCAGATCGATCAAAAACTTTCTGACCTATAACATGAGCAGTTTTTCACAAGACGCCCAAAGAAATACCTTATAACACCGCTATTTTGTTTTGTTCAAGGCGGAATATACATTTACAACGATCAAAAAACCGATTTTTATCTTTAAACGATAGAACTATATATGTAGAATATTTTCGTAAAGTTTCAAAGCGAACTTCGAAAAACTTCAAACGTTACAGCCCGTCAACGCTGTCCCTCACCGCTCAGATTCGGAGCGGACGTGAACTTCAACGCGTTTTTTTTCAAAACCGCATTATCGAAATTGGCGTGCAGGATTACTCAAAAACTATTAAGCCGATTGAGTTGAAACTTGGTAGAAATATTGATAATATTGGTACCTTCTACTTGACGAAAATTGTTTTCTGAAAAATTGAAAAAAAAAACGACTTTTTTAATCCACATTTTACAGAAATGTTGCGTGAAATGTTGATTTTTTTTTTGTAAATGCGTGCCATTTTCTCAAATTTGCATTTTATTCATTTTAATTACCGTCACTTAGAAAATATACATGTTCTGATTGAAAAAATATTTGAACTTTTTTGCAAATCAAAGACTACGGGAAGCTAGACTGCACAGCGATTCTCAAAATGTACAAAATGATGTACAAAATGGCCGAGTACTCGAAACTTCTCGAAACAGCTTTTTCCAATTGGCGTGACAAATAACTTCAACAATTTTCACTCGATTTACTTCAAATTTAAAAGTTATGTTTCTAATTGCATTTCGCAGAGAAGTACGTACGGAATTTCTGATTAATCGAAAACTTTTCACTTTATGAGCAGTTCATGAGCAGTTATAACGAAATTTTATACTGAAAATTCATTTCTTAATTTCAAATACCTACAACTTTTGAATAAAACAATATTTTTTAAATTCCGCATGTACTTCTCTAGGTATTCTAATGTAGATTGACGAGAATTTTTGTTTTTTGTTCTAGGTAAAAAATTGTGAAAGCTAAAATTGTGAACGCCTAAAAAAAGATAACAAAAGAAAATATTAGTAGTCGGCCATTTTGTACATCTAAAAAAAAATTCTAACAGCTTGTTACGTTCCATAAGTTACGGGGTTTTAAAGTTTGCGGGAACACGTGATAAAATGGGGAATTTTTAAATATTTCGACGCCTATATTGGGGAGTATGAAGTATTATACAATTGTACTACCGTTGGTAATTTTTCTGGCCCTAATAAGGGCCGATAAAATTCTTGAAAAATACTGATGTCGAAAAGTGTTGAAATTTCTATTCTTCCTTCATGGCTCCTTCAACCCAACCCTGGCTTCCTTCAACCCAACCCTGGCTTCCTTCAACCCAAACAAACCCAAACCTGCCGTGTTCCACTGAGCTAGTTCCCCACAAGTTGGATACTTCACAGTGTGAAACGAAAGGTCGTGGGCTTGCAGGAATTGCATCAATTGTTCAGAATCTTCACACAATCGATGAGATTGGCGTAATCTGTACGAGCAATTGGTACAATTCATTTCGAAAGAAAGGTGTTTGATTATTCACGATATAATGGAGACTGAGATGTTCTTGTTTTCTTTTTGGTACTTCGGGAAGTAATAGAAATACAAGTAGTGTGCGAGAGGGCCGTTGTGTTCACCGAAATCAAAACATATCTCATCGTTCCAAAATATATACATTGTTACCTTCATAATACACTATTAAGGGAGACTTTGTCCTTAGAGTGCCATATTTCAGGTGTTTACATTTTATTTTTTTTTAAAGGAAACGAGTAAAGCTTTTTGAGTTCGGTTTTTCCTCGCTTTTATTCATGATATACAGAACGTTAAACAAATTTTTTTTGAAAAAAAAAACCAAAATGTCGGCTGTTGCAGCTCCGCGAAAACAGGTCCTCAAATCGCGGGACGTAAACGGCTGACAGCCCCCTCTTTGTTGATCTGAAACACAAATTCAAAGCATATTATCAATCTGTGACCCTTTGGTCATGGAATGACGGATGGGTTTTTCGTTTAGTACAAATTTCGGAAAATGGCGGCAATTTAAAAGAAATCGAATTTTCGCGTTGTTTTTTCGCATAAAAAGATAAATAATAAATGCCAAAATGCATCTATCGAAAAAACGATCCGTCATTCCGTGAAGACATATTTTCTGAGTATGCTCTCCAAATTTCAGGTCGATATGTTGATTACAGCGGTCAGGAGAATGTCAGCCATTTTTAAAAACGTGTTTTCGAGAAAAACGCGTTTAAAGTTTTGTAATGTGTTTACACAAATGTGTTTATAATTACCGCTAATCGGCAATGCCTGGTCCATAGAGGCATCCCTCCTCTTCTTCTAGCTGCTCATGTCGAGCCGCTAACATCACCCGCTGCATTTCAAGGACAAAGTCTCCCTTAATAAGGAAACACGTAACTGTTTAGCGAGGCGTCGAAATATTACCTGTTTCTGGAAACTTAAAAACCCCATAACGTATGAAATTAATGGGAAATGTCAGCCTCCCCCGACGGAATATCACTTACTATAATGGAACAAACAACATTATGGCGAAAAAAGAAATGTTCTCGTCGTTTTTTCAGAAAAGTCCTCATACTGCATAATTACCAAATATACCAAAAGTTTCATAATAGTAGAATAATTATTTCTTAGTTTAAAAAATCCCCCAATATTGCTTATTTTTTTCCTGTCTAAATGTATGTCCCGCCTTAAAAAAGAAGAAAAAAATGTCTAACACTTGAAAGTTGTGACAAGATAATGTCAAAATTTTAAAATAATGTCATTATTTTTATCGTCTTTTGAAATATTCATGAAAAATGACACATTTTCGGGCATCTAAATGGATTTCCCCCTAAAATCACCCGCACATACATGCCTTGTGAAATTTCGGGTACAAACGAGATTGCTGAGTCGATGGAATCAACGTACCGTGTCATTCTCTCCCTCACTCTTAGCGACGAGCTGCATCAGCCGAGCACGGCAAGGATAATAACGCTCAGCAGCGACTGTGTCCTCCGACGTAACTGTTGAAGAAGAGAAAGCATCTGCAGGGAAGATAACGATCGTTTCGTCATTTTCGGTCAACTCGGTCACGTTATGCACCACCCGACTATGCTTCATACCGCAAGTGACTGATTAACCCTCTCTGGCCTCGTCGTACGCGAGCAAAAAAAAAACGTCCCCATTATCTCCCGTCTACTTTCTTGACGATCTGCGCTACTGAGTATCACATCCTACCGGACGTGCCAACTAGTCGAATGAATGTACGCTCGAGTTAGCGGGTCAACATGATCGTGGTTTTTAATTATCAGGCTCAACTATGTACAAAGGCGTTATAGTGCGCGTTCGACTATATGATTTTTCCGTATTTTATTCTCGTTCCTCGTGAATTCGAAATTCGATATCGAACAATCCTCAAGTTTCGTCGTGATCGTAGTCGTTTCTTTTTCTTTTCGCTTCCCGACAAGCAGTTACGCGACAGTTTTTGTTATTCGACATAATAAATTTAAACGGTACATAAATGTTTATACGTAATCATACACCGTTTGGCTTGATAGTCAATGCTCCGTTGTTTCCTATTCCCGCGCGTGACGCGCGACACGCGAATTAATTTTGCCGAACGTGAGTCATGTATATTACACATAATATGGTACAGGGATGCGCGTACGGGCTGGATTCGAAGAGCCACGTTGTTGCGAGAACGTCGTCGACTTCGTTCGCTAAGAATGAAGCATTCCGCAGGTTAATATTAAAGGACACTGCATTTTTTTTTGCTAAACCTCCCATAAAAGTCGAACTTCGAATTACGACAAGCTCCGTAATATTGATTTTGAGCCAAAAATGTTCAAATTCAAACAACTTAGCACAGATCTTTATGAAGAATCGCGAACTGAGCTGGAAATTTCACGAACGTTGACAATGTCAGCAAAAGACACAAACTGCGAATGAATTTACCATTTTTTTTATGTTACTGTGATAAATTCCTTAGATTTATTTTTTGAGAAAAACGACGTAATGGAACGTAGTGAAAATTCGAAGTCGAAGTTTCAATGGACATATTTAGGTTTAATAAAAGTTAGTGTCCTTCAACATTGATCGGCGAATCGGTTGAGCCTCCTTAAGCCTCAAGGCTGTAAGGAAACCTCCTTAAAGTTTAAGGCTTTGAGGAAACCTCCTTAAGGCTTGAGGCTCTAAGGAAACCTCCTCAAGCTTTAATGCTTTCAGGAAACCTCCTTAAGGTTTAAGGAAACCTCCTCAAGGCTTAATACTTTGAGGAAACCTTCTGAAGGCTTAAGGCTTCTTGAACCTCCTTAAGACTTAAGGCTTAGGGGACTTAACCCTGAAGGAGGTTCCCTAAAAGCCTCCTAAGGCTTAAGTCCCCTAAGCCTTAAGTGTTAAGGAGGTTCAAGAAGCCTTAAGCCTTAAGAAGGTTAAGCCTTAAGGCTCTTAGGAAACATCCTTTAGGCTTGAGGCTTCAAGGAAACCTCCTCAAGCCTCCTCAATGACTTAAGCCTAAAGGAGGCTCTTAGGAAACCTCCTTAAGGCTTAAGGCTCTCAGGAAACATCCTTTAGGCTTAAGGCTTCAAGGAAAGCATCGTGAAGCTTCAAGGAAACCTCCTCAACACTTTAAGCTCTAAGGAAACCTCCTCAAGGCTTAAGACTTTAAGGGAACCTCCTTGACGCCTCAAGGAAACCTCCTCAAGGCTCCTCAATGACGCGCAATCAACGGCGGAACGACAAACAAAAAATAGCGACACGACATTTCTTTCGTCGCACTGTCTCTTCTTTTTTATTCGCTTTTCTTTCTCTTTCTTTAAGTACTCGCTATTTACTATAATAAATCAAATTTCTCAAGGATAGTTCGTAGTTTTATAGCGAAAAGCGCGTCTCGGCAATGTGCGCGTTGGCTATGTGAGATAAGGAATGGCGAGTTTCGCTGCCTCGTTCGACAATATTTACAGCTTATCGTTTTTTTAATCTCAGCGAATTTTCTTCGCCCGGCACTTCTGACACTCGCAGAAAATATCGCCTCCCCGTGGCTCCGATATTACAATACTCGATGCTCCATCGTATAATATATTTACATTTTACGATTAACCCGGTTTCTCTTTCCTCGTATAATTCCTCGACCGCGCCTCGCGCGACGTTTGCGAAGCTCAACTTATCGTATTCGCGTTTCTTTTCTCGCTCGAAGATTCTTAGGAGGCCCTCGCGCGTCCGTCGGCGCCCACGCGACTCGCCGAAACGCCCACGACTCGTATGTGCTCGCCAATTATGCCCTCGATGCATAATTCACGTGTCCTCGGGCGCACATCTCGACTTCCGGCGAGATGAAGCAACCGGCTATTCGACAGGGCAAGATCGAAACGTCGCCGACTTTTTTTCTCTTCGATATTCTTTTTACAATTAAATGGGATTGGGTAGTTTTCGTATTGGTGGAGAATTTTCGCGGATCCAGTGACCTTCGTTGCACCGATTGGTGGAAATGTTTTTTCGCACGTTCTGCCGATTTAAGGGTACGCTTGGCCGTAGCGTAGCCGAGCTGCTCGTACAGTTTAGCGTGGAACGAAAATTTTAATGAGTTTCGTAGAAATGGCGCCGAGCGATAGTTCGTACGCTTGAGAGAGCGCGATTAAGCTAGAACGTGTGGGTGACGACCGAGTAAAATGTGCTCAGAAGCGGTTTTCACACTTTTTGGATCATTCGGGAGTACAGTGAGTTTGAATATTATCAAGCTGGTACGGCTATTGCGTGACGGACGAATCAGCGTCCCGGAGACTCTCGTTTTTGTCACGTTTTCAAAGCCGATCAAAGACGCTCGAGTGTTGCACCGACGAATGTTGAAGGATACTCATTTTTGATAGACCCGATCAGCCAAAGCTCTGCGAAGTTTCTTCAGTTTCCAGTACTTCGTTTTCTAGCAAAACATTGTCAAAATATAGGCAATTTAGTAGTTTTTTATGAATCGTTAATTCAATCGCAGTTGATGTCGCCTGCCGGATATATTCCCTGCGCTCGTTGACGATCAAATTTCAGCGCAATAGGGTATTTGACTATGTTAACACTATGGCTCATTCTCTTGTCATCCTAAGTGTTTAAAAATGATTTTCTATCATTTTATCGAAAAAAATATGAATTATTTTCGTTTACTTCGATTTTTAAATTAGATAAATTTGAACGTTTGGCCACGTGAACGAGAACGCTCCGGGATTTGTTGGATCACCAGTGACGTCACATGCCAGTAAACAGATTGTCATTACGAGTCCTGTGACGAGTAATGAGCGATTTTCTAGTTTATTTCAGTCTATTTCCGCGCTCTTTCCGTTCATTCGTAGTTATTTGCAGTGATAGTTACCACGTTATCAACGGAGAGGAAGGTTTGCTGTGCGACAACTCAGCGCCTATTAAGTCCTTTACCTCGTTTACTGGCATGTGACGTCACAGGCGTCACGTGACTACATATCTGACAACGGGAGCGTTTTGGCGGTCTGGATGAATATGTAATTTTATTGCCGATTTATATCGTAAATACTGACATTCACGAAAATGAAAAAATATTGCGAGCATAATATAGAATAGTTAAGATTTAAGATGATTTTCGTAGAACAGTCAAATACCCTATTCACGATTCTTCGTGAGGAATTGTATTCGATTGTCTGGACTTGAATATTTGTTTGATTTGAAATAGATGGAGTAGACATTTACGGAAACCTTCAATTTCCGTATCCGGAAACGAAATTTACGAAAGTCCAAATCCAGTTAAACTTTTGTTGTTTTTATTCACGTATCAACGTTCGCTAAAATTATTATACTTCAACATTCCCGGATAAAACCCTGGACCGTCCTTTGAGTTTTGGGGACAAATGACGAAATGTTACCATGTGCTTCAAATTTATGGGGTAAATTCTTTGACATATGCTGAATGCACTGTCCAAGCTTTAAATCGATCGACTACACCGTTTCTATAAAATTTACAATTGAAAAAAAAAAAACGCTTTTTAACATAGGGAGATGCTTATGATCGGATAACATAAGGAGTACATTATGACGCTGATGACGAAATTGTCATTATGTACTGAGCGATTTGACGGTTTTGCATAACATTTTAAACATTTTTTCACACTTTTTTAAGCGTGAAACTGCCATTCGGCGATAAGCGTAGGCATCTCCCTATGTTGAAAAGTGTTTTCTTTTTCAATTATACATTTTAAAGAAGTGGACGATCGATTAAAAGTTTGGAGAGTACATTGAATAAATGACAAAGAATTTACTGTATAAATTCAAATAAAATCGTAATATATTGTCAATTGTCCCAAAACTCCTTAAGACGACATTTTGTATGTAACAGGAAAGTCCACTTCCCGAGCCATCATTATGGCATTTCGAAAAGTCGCTTCAAATCTCTTGGATGCATCGAAAAACGTATCGATCAATCGAAACCGCAATGAGCAACCGTCGACATTCAAAAGCGTGGAAAAATGTCTTTCCTTTCCGCTCACCACTGATTCGCTCATGAACGAACGGCTGTTACGTGCTTAATATAGGCTGGCGTACGTACGATAATCGTCACAAATTAGCGGAGCGACGAGAGAAGCACAAGTGGAGTTGCGTTCGCTTCGAAGCGATCCAAAGAGCGATTACTTTCGAATCGATTAGTCGGTTTTTTTTTTCTTTTCGTTCTGATCGCTGTGAATTACCGTCATGTTCAGAGTCTGAGATCGTAACTGTTAACGAACTCCATCTCGGATAGTCATCTGCGTGGCTCCGAACCATAAGCGATTATTGAACTGTCGACGCAACCGGCAGCCAGTATCACGCGATGCGGATGGAAGGCGAGACAGCCGACAGGACTTATTCGCATGCCCATGAAACCCTCGTGGAATTTGATCGTGTTGAGATGCTGTCCTGATGTGTTGTACACGCTTATGCAATGATTCATCGAGCCACTGCGGAGAGGAGATTATAAAAATGATTACAGGCTTCGTTAGCTGCGTTTCCGCTCTGGTCAACTTCGATATAAGAAAAAACGCGAATATTTGAGTCTAACTAGAAAAAAAAACGCGATAATTATGAATGAATGATGCGATCGATGAGTATAACGAGATCGACGCTGAATTTGCGACTAGTGAACGACTATATCGCGGAGATTCTCTCGAAGATATTAAGGGGTCAGGCTACTGTGAAAATGCCAAAAATCGATAGTCGCTTGAGGCAACTCAAATTAAAGACGAGGGTCCAACATATGGTGCACGAATCGCAGATTGAAGGCAAACTTGTGATTACAACCAGCCCCCTGACACTGCTAGATAAATGCTGTTCGCAAAATGTCCATGCTGCACTGTGGCGCTAGTAGTCGTGTGACAGGCATGCAATATTTTACATGAATAAAAGTCTATTGATATATTTGGAATGATTTTCCGTTCTGATGACTTTCCGTTCGAACACAATAAATAACGTCGTAATAACGATAACAGGACGAAAGCCACGAAAGTATCGAGTCGTTCAGCTGATCGGAGTATTCAGAGCCGAAAGCTGTCACATAACAGCCAACGCTAGGCAGTGGCGATTCCAAGAACTTAAAATCCGGGACAGAACGCGTTTTCGTTTATCGCATAGGAATAGTAGGCCAGTGTCAGGGGGCTGATTACATCGATAGAAATGCTAGTCAAACTTTAAACGCGTGTTTCTCGAAACTATGGTTTTCAAAACGGTGTACACGATTTTTCGACATCTAATGAACGAATTGACCCGATATTTGACACACTTATTCAGTGTAATAGTATCAGGACGCTGAATAAGTTCTCGCTGTGTTCCAACAGATGGCGTTACCGGAACTGCGTGCGTGTAGTTTAAGATGGCAATCTATAAATAAGCTTGAAATTCAGTGTATGTCATTTCGCCGAAGTGTAAACAACTTTTTTTTTCACGGTGTTAAACATGTCAAATATCGTGCCGAAAAAAAGAGTATTTGCGGGGAATTTTACTGCACTACTTTATTCGAAGAAAACCTGCAGTTGGGGCACACAGAATTCTTGTTGAGACTTACGGCGACCATGCTCTGTCGGAAACAACATGGAGATTGGTTAGACTCTTCAAAAATAATGACTTTGATGTATTGAATTCGAGGTATTACTTCATGAAGACTCATGTCAGACGCTAGCTGAGCTTGCAGAATCTTTAGGAGTTGATCACACAACAGTTTCGAAACACTTGACAGCATTAGGAATGATTTTTTGTAACAAAGCATTAATTTTCACGAAAAAAAAACGGAGAGTACTTATTCAACATTTCAATAATTTAGTCTTGAGCGACGTTTTTCTTCTTGACATTTTTTCAGTAGTTATTTACAATAATGATGCCATTTTTCCTCGACAGGTCGAGAAAAAAGTTCAAAATTTTTTTCTCGAAACATTTGTTTGGGTTAATAATAATGTAATAATTTGGTTTCGAAAATTTGTTCTTGAAACCTATAATTGATGATTGAAACACGATAACAAAAAAGCTCCCGCAAGTCTTAGCCAATGTTATCTATTTTGAGAAAAAGACTCGTTTTTTGTTTTGTTTGAGATCAACCGAGTGGCCAAAATGAAGTACACCGTCGAGTCCCTCACGTTCGAAGGTTCTTCACAAGATTGTTTATAACTCCTTTGATCATTTTGTTTTTTCAAAGTTTGGTACACAACTTTGTTTATGTACATGTGAATAAATGTCCAAACGATTTTTCAATCGTCTTACTCGTTAAAAATTCATTTCTTCAATAACCCTGATTTTCGAAACCTGGCCCCTTAATTTGATTAAAACAAGTATCGAAATATGTTCATCAGACGAATCCTCGTCCTTCATCCGAAGATCAAACGATACTCACCACGCAAAATTATTGGCATCGTCGTGCACGGCGAACGAAGTTATAACCTGTGACGTTTGCACGGTGCTGAGCGACGAATTTTTCCGAAGATCAAAGATCTTGACGTCACCGGACGACGAGGCGGTGATGAGGCGCGGTGGACGATTGCCGTTTTTGAGGAAATGGGCGCCGAGTACCCAGGCGTTGTGCTCGCGCCAGGTCAAAACTCTCGATTCAACGGGCGAGAGACGTCGATCGAAGAGACGCACCGAACCGTCGCCACAGCCGAGTGCCATCATCGCACCGGAACCATCGGTGTCGAGACAAGTCGCGCAACAATCCGCACCCGTTGGCAAATCTTGTTTCTTCAGCTCGGTCTCGGCGTCCCAGAGTCTCACGACGCGAGCGTCACCCGTCACTGCCAGGGTCAAAGATTTCTGTTCCCAACTCGTCACGAGACCAGCTGATCCTGAAATCGTCATTCTTATTTACCCATGGGACTAACGGTTCCTCTTTTGGTTCTGAGATTCTTCTTTTTTGTGACATTTTTTTTGAGATTTCCCTGAAAAAAAAAAACTTCAGGATGCTTCGAAACGGATAAAAATGACATTTAGTCGTTAGGTAGTTTTTGTTGCGTCCGTACAAACTTCTACGCTATTGGAGATACCTTGCCCATTTTTTTGTATGCATAAAGAGTTTCATGGATCGTGCGTCTGGTCTGAAACATTATTCCTTGCACTATTACTTTCGCTATTTTGTTAAATATCAATTTAAATTCCGTACAGTAATAGAGTATCATACGAGAAATATTTGAGATCCGGAAACGAATCAGATTTGAAGGGACCGCAAATAATTTTTGTTTTTTATTCCGCGGGACAAATTTTCCCCTAATTTTAGATATCCCGACAATATCATGCACATGAAATTGAAGCAAGAAATGTGATTTAGTTTTGCGAAAATCGGTCGAAGTGTTTTATTTTTCGAATGGTTTAATTTTTCAGGAAAATGCCTTTTTTGGGTGTCGAAACTTTCGGATTTTTCTACATATCTGGCCAATTTTTCTATTATAGCAGAAATTGAATAAGAAAGTGATTTAGTTTTGCGAAAATCCGTCGAAGTGTTTAATTTTTCAGGAAAATGCCTTTTTTGGATGTCGAAACTTTCGGATTTTTCTACATATCAGGCCACTTTTTCGATTATTGCAGAAATGTGATCCAATTTCACGAAAATCGGTGAAAGTTTCTAATTTCTCGAGGGGTTTAATTTTTTAGGTGAATGCTCTTTTGGGTCTCAACTTTCGGATTTTTCTACGTATCTAGCTAATTTTTCGCACGGGCATAAATTACTAGACGCGGTACGTTTAGATATACGCTGGCGTTTGCTCACGAAAAGCTTACGCAGGCCACGAACGCAGTAGAGAAGTAAATATTAACGATTATGAGAAAAATCAATGAGAGTAACATGATGATAATGGAAAAGAAAATAATTAATTTCATTATACAAGATGAAATACCACTCGTAAGAAACTTGCACATTGCTTCCTGGTTGATTAATTTTTCTCCCAAAGCTCAGCAAATGAGAATTTCAATTATTTTTCACAAAGCTTTCTCTATACGAAAGCAAAAACTCAAAGACAGATGTACTGACTTACTGACAATTAAAATTCAATATTCGTTCTTATATTTAGTCAGTCATATACTTGCTTCGGGAGCGAAATAACCGTCGTGTTGTCTTAAGGTATTCCTCTGACGAACCCGGATATTTAACACATAACTGATTTTTGCCTATAATTAAATTGAAATGCATCCCAGTGTACTGATAAAATTTAAAGCCAACTCACCGAACTTTCAACCAAAAATTACTACTCTAAAAATCGTCTCAATTATACGGCACTTTATGGAGATGACTCCTGACCACATTTCTATCTAATAATTTATGCACTGAAAAGCTCCAGATGTGTGACATAAACTGCTCTGAGCGTGTGAAAACTGCTAAAGAATCCGTAACGACAATAAAAAGATGGGATCACCGAATGTTTAAAGAAAATATTAATGATACAATTTGGAAAAATGTGACTTTTCAGAGACAATGTAAAAATGTCTAAATCTACTAAATTCGCGGGCAACTTTTTATTCCAGTTTATCGTTGGGTATAATAATTGATTGGAACTTATTTTTCTTAAGCACTACTGTAATTTGCCAATGATTTCAAAGAGCCCTGGTTATGCCCTCACAAAATGCAGCCCCCGCTAAAGGAATAACTTAAGGGGATGGGATACCTGTAAGCGAGAAAAGAATTGGCTGACCTTCACGATTTTTTTTTTTAAGGAAAGATGTCTTCACTATTTTTGCGACTTAGGGTATTTATTATTACTACTTTTGGCTGTTACCTGGTATTTTTTTTAATCTCCAAAAATAGCAGACAAATGGCACGGTCTTCTAAACTGCATTTTCAAAACTAGCGTGACATGCAGCTAAAAACTAATCGACCGATTCTGATGAAATTTGGTATAAATCTTTGTAACTTTATTGTCTAAAACATGATCCTAAATGTTTCTGAAAATAAAAAAGAAAGTATTTTCTTATTGCAAAATGTAGAATTTTAGTCGGAAAATTCAATTTTTTTCTTTCAAAACGTGCCATTTCATCGATTTTCAAAATTTCTCACTTTTTCTTGGTTTATATTCTGCGTATGAGTGTGAATGAAAGAGAAATCTTCGTTAATTTTTTTTAATTAATCCCAGATTTTCTGGTTAAAGGAAGAAATCTTTCTTTAAACAAAAAAAAAATGAAAATCAGCAATTTTTTCCTCGCCTAAAGGTATCTTCCCCCTTAAGGCGTGGTGTCACACCGACCGAGCGATGAGTGCGATAGAGATAGCTGATTTACAGATTCCGAGCGTTCTCCAAGATGGCTGATTTTTCGAAAGAAAGAAAAGGACGACCTTCCGCTCCGTTGAGAGACGAGCACGTCTTTCACCTCGTTTGTCCAAAATGTAATCCATCAATAAGAAAACTTAGGATTTTTACCGACCGGACGTGTGACGCATGTCCTTGAGCATTAAGGGGCTATACCAGTGTGTCACTTTCAAAGAATCGATTTTTTTTTGCCTTTTTCGACAGTTTATACTTTCAATATCATTATCATTTATATCAATATCATTTTATCTTGCAAAAATCGATAGTTAAATCTTTAAAGGCGTTTTTCTCGAAATGAGATTTTTCAAATTTGCTGACATTGTAACTCAAAGAGCAATAATCCGATTGACTTGAAATTTGAACTGAGTACTCTTGAATATATTTACTCTACAATGACGTAGGATATTTTTGATTGGATGAAAATTGACGATTTGGCATTGAAAAAAACGACCATTTTATAGGCAAGAAAACAGACTTTTTTTTCATAACTACGCCATTTTGTTGGATTTTGATATTTTTCGAAAATCCTGCGTCATTGTACAGGAAATACCTTCCAGTTTAACGACATTTTCTCCTTTTTCGGTTTCAGCTACTCAATCGGCCGGAATCATGTCAGCAGTGGAGGAACTTTTATTTTGCGCCTCCGAAGGCAGCGCATATGTCGCTTGGATCTCAATATTTTTCGATGAAAAAATTACGTAATATAGATCAATTATAGCTAAATATATTCTTAATTTTCCGAAACATTAAATTGAGTACTTTTCCTCCAAAAGAACTCCCGAAAATCACCCAAATTTTCAGCGTTCACACTGGTACAGCCCCTTAAACCCGGGAAATCTAATAAACGTGAACTTTACCGCTGGTTCCTTTTGGCGCCGGTTGTACATCCGCGAGCGCTTGCCAAGCTGTCAACAGAATCGGCTCACGCCCGAGCATATTGCAGTAATTTTTCCATATTCTAACCGCACCGTCGTCCGAAGCTGCCATCAGTAAGGAAACGTCGTGCGAATTGATAAACTCGAGAGACGTCAATCTCGAGGGTTTGCTGCCACGACTCGTGCAATAAGTGAGTTTATTTCCGGTTTGCCAGTCCCATATGCCGAAGGAGTCCTTCGCCGCGACTGCTAGCTGATGATCGAACGGATGAAAAACCAGAACTTCCGGTGGCTGGGGCACCCGAGTGTGAAATAGTTGCGACTCGATTCTCGAGTGGCTGGCTTTTTGTTGCTCGTCACGCGCGTTCCTTCGATGTCTTTGGTTCCGCAGATAACGCCATTCCCGCTCGTGATGGGCTCGGCTCTCGACGTCGCTCGTCGATTCGGACTCGTTCTCGAAACTTACCGGTTGCGCGAACTGCGAACAACTCCATTCGACGAATTGCGACGTCGTCAGAGGATTCTTCGCGCCCGGCAGCTCGTCCGCCTCTTCCGATATCTGAAAAGCGTTTCGGTCACGTTGATGAGTCCGTTCTATTTTACATTCGCATATAAAGGGCATTGAACATTTTGAAGTTGAATTTTCCATGAACGTCACTCCTCAGGTTCATCTAAGAATTCTACTCCGCTCCCTCTCTCCTTTCAGAACCGAAAAACTTTTCTCTCTGCTATGTGTGGTTTGCGATAGCAGCTTGCAACACTTTGTCATCTATTCTTAAGGGGTCTTCTCACTTTGGCCGCTAAAAAAGGCAATTTTCATGCATTTTTTGATAGGTTTATATTATAGATATTGATATAAAAGTTGTTACACTTAATAAATACACTTTCGAAATACATTAAAAAACGTTTTTTACGTATTCATGTAACTCTTTCATGGTACAGAAAAAACATACCGATCCATTTAAAAAAATGGAGTTGACCTTCAAATGTCCAAGGTACCTCCACCTGCAAAAAAACTATTATCGCTATCCGGATGGCCCCTTTCGTACTGTGCAATTTCATTTTAGCAAATATTTCTGTGAACCTTATAGTTTCGAAGATATCCAAGGTGCTAATAGTTATTGATCCACCCTGTATAGCGCGTATCAAGGATTAAAAAAAAAAAAATTGATATTTACTATTTTTTGTGCCAAAAACGGTGAAAAAAGACGTTTTTTTTTGTTTTTTTCGAAAAATGTCCGTTATTTTCTTATTTTTGCACATGTCAAAAATCGTATGATATGCGCTATAGCCATTAACATACTGAATCTAAAACCGTTTGATTTTTTTGTTTCGGATGATCCATCTCCGAAATTTCATCAACAGCGCAGACCTACAATTTTTTTAGGACATTTTTTAACGACCATCTTCGTCTATAAAGAGCGACTTAAATAAATAATAAAAAAATGTATTTCGGAAGTATTTATCAAGTGTAACAACTTTTATATCAATATCTATAATATAAAGCTATCGAAAAATGCATGAAAATAGCCTTTTTAGCGGCTAAAGTGAGAAGACCCCTTAAAAGCTTTATTCCAATGAGCGAGAGCGAACAAATGCGAGGAAAGTTCTCTTCCAATTTGAGGTCTTGAAAATTATGCTGAGGCTGTGTAACGTAGAGAAAAAAATTTACATTGCAGGACGAATGAGCTTGCCTTCGCATTCTAAAATTACAAATGAAATGTGAAAATGAATAAAACATCGTGCTAATTAGAACGCAGTACATTACTTCCTTATCAGTTTCTACTATAAGACGTTTTTTCGATAGTGGCTTCCGCCTAGACGAAGCTTCGCGACCGCAATAAAACGATGAGGTTGCAATGTGCAAGTTCCTGTTTATCTGAACTTTCCTCCCACCGTATTCTACTAATGTAAAATGATATTATGCCCGATATCTCAAAACTTCAGAAAGGTACAGCGTTTACGAAACTTTTGGAAAAATCAATATTCTTCAAAATCCGTCACCCTAAAGTGACTTCAAACTCGATTCGGACCATCAATGAATGCTTCCCTATTTATGTTGAAAGCAAAAAAGAAGAATCAGCCACATGTTTTCAAATTTAAGTGTGTTGAAGCATTCACTGGTTATTCGAATTCGTGAAATTCAAAATTATAAATAATCAGAAATCTTTCTCCGATTCTCGTCACATTAAATCCTGACTGAGCTTCAGTGGAATTCTTTGTGTGTAAAAAAACTTTATCTGCATATGTCGAAATTGGAGAAGAATAGAACATTTGTTGGATGTTTGGAAAAATACATATACGAGCTGTGTTTCAGTGTTAGCGTTCACGGTTCGAAAAATTTAGTCGCAACATGTCGAAATTGGTTGAAGGTAAGGCGCGAGCATAAAAAAATCCGTACACACGTAGTTCTGGACATTTTTTTTATAAATGTCATTTTTCGCCCCTTTGGGACGTTCTGAACATCCACCCATTGAAATGTAAAACCAAGAATTTCGGAAGTTAGTGAGCGCGATCGTTATACGACTGCAGCGATCTCCTGTGCCAAGCGACGTTACTTGGATGGGTGACCACCTGACCGCGCCGACTACTAAGCGGGAGGCAGTTTTACGGATGATGACAGTGTTTTTACGATAATACAACCGGAACTCGACAAAATGTCACTGGCCATACCGACCAGAGTTGGGCGTAATTCTATTTATAAATACGAATACGAATTTATTCACATCGTGATTTTCATGTGAATATAAATACAAATTTATTCATACTTTACTTATCGTAAATACGATTACAAATAAATTCGTATTTACAAGTGTGAATACGAATTTATTTGTATTCACATGCATGCATACAAATACAATTGTATTCACAAATATTCAGAATATACAAATAATTCCGCAGGAAAAATGTGAATATTTACAAAAAATCCTGTGCATTAAAAAAAATTCACATCAAAATCTGTGAATGCAAATGTATTCACAAAAAATTGTAAATACAAAAAAAATCACAAAATGAGTTGTGATTTTTTTTCGTATTTAAGACAAATTAAAATGAAATTCACAATGATTAGATTAAAATTTACACCAAAAGTGGGTTCTTACGTATTTTGAGAGAAAACATTGCGTCGAGGCAAAGAAATTTTTGCAAAAAATGTTGTGAGTTTCAAATAATACATTATAAATATGAAAAAATACACAAAATGAGTTGGGAATTTTCTCAAGTTGAAGAAAATGAAAATCGAATTCACGACAATTATATTAAAATTTACACTACAAGTGAGTCCTTACGTATTTTGAGAGAAAACATTGTGTTGAACTTCACTTCTGAACTTCACTTCAAGAACCCACTTCTGGTGTAAATTTTAATCTAATCATTGTGAATTTGATTTTAATTTGTCTTAAATACGAAAAAATTCACAACTTATTTTGTGGTTTTTTCGTATTTACAATTTTTTGTGAATATATTTGCATTCACAGATTTTTATGTAAATTTTTTTTAATTCACAGGATTTTTTGTAAATATTCACATTTTTTTGTGAATAGTCACAATTTTTTCTGTGAATTTATTTGTATGTTCAGAATATTTGTGAATACAATTGTATTTGTGTGCATGCATGTGAATACAAGTAAGTGAAGTATGAATAAATTTGTATTTATATTCACATGAAAATCACGATGTGAATAAATTCGTATTCGTATTTATAAATAGAATTACGCCCAATTCTGGTACCGACACAGGTTTCCCACAGTTTCCTTTTGCTCTCGTGCAACGCAGTGATGCTCGCGAGAGCATAAGCAAATCGAAAACAACAAAGAATTTCACCGACACGACGCTTCTGCCACGAGAAAGTAGAAAGGAAATTAACGGGGGAGATCCCTTTATCACGTAAAGAAAAGCTTATGGCCGAAAAATGAACTTCACAAGGAAGCTGACGGCTCCTTTATGGCCCCGGAATCGCAGATCATTCGGTAGGTCATTTCGACGCTGCTTACGAAAAGTAGCACGATTCAAAGTTCTTACGAAAACTAGCATGATTATGCTTTCGCCACGGAAACTAGCACGTTTCCATATTCACCGCGAAAACCAGCACGTTTCGGCTTTCACCGCGAAAACTAGTAGCTTGTTTGCTTTTCACTGTAAAAACAAGTTTCAAGGGAGTAAGTTTAAAACCTTAAGGATCTCATCGCTCGTACAATCTAACCAAAAAGAGTTTTAGTGAGAATTTAAAGTCCTTCGTACTCAGGTAAAAGTCTGGAAAAATAAACCATTAGTATTTTTTCTTAAATATGACCATTTTTTGCGTAATGACATTTTAATTTTATACTCGTTGCTTTTATTAACATTTTGATAATAATTATCAATTAAAATCGGGAGTAGTACTTTTTATAAAAAATAATATCAAAATTGTAAATGTAATGAAATATATATTGTGATTTTCTATTTAAAAAATAGCAGTATTGAAAATATCATTCAACAAATTTAGTCTAATCTTACAGATGGTTATCCATGAATATGTTTGAAAAATCTTGCTGACGTTCGATTGGAATTAAACCTCTGTCAAGCATGGCCTGGAAATCTTTATTTTTCTTGGTGCCAGAGGCAATTTTTTATCTGACGTCTGTTTTAATTGCATCATTCGAATATCATCCATGTTTTTTTTTTAAGCTTTTCATCTCTCGTCCTTCTTGGTCAAAATCATATTTGACCCGGATTGTATCGACGTGAGGTTGAATGGATATTTCCCGAATACTTGCAATTTTAATTGAAGTCCAATTTAAATTTTTTGAGAGGACTGAAAAATCGTAAATTTCCGATTGTGGTCAAAGGAATTGGAGTGAAAAAATAGAGGCAAGGCGCAAAAAAGCATGGAAGAAAAGTCGGAAACAATTCCAGTGTTACTGAAACATGTTAATTTTCGCGGTGAATATCGAAATCTGCTTCTTTGCGTGGTGAAAGCCGAAACTTGCTAGTTTTCGTAAGAATTCTGAAACATGCTACTTTTCGTAAGCAGCGTCGATTTAGTCACAAAATTTTCGAGTCTCGTAGCTTGAAACGCTTTTCCTGAAAAGTAGTTTGTCGTGAACGTCGTACAAGATAACTCAAAAACTATCCGATCAATCATTTTGAAATTGTGCACACTCTTAGATGACACCATTACCGTCTATGTGAACCTAAAGGTTCTTGAAAATTATTCTAACAAACAACTGTTTCATTGACAAATACTATAGTAAAAACTTCTCGAATGCATTTCTGTAAACACGAATCATTTTTCGAATTTTCACTTTTCTTTGGTTTTTTTTAGGTTCACATAGAGCGTGTGGGTCTTCGAAATGTAAAACTTTTTGGCTCTGATGTTTCAGATCAATGCACCAGACGCCAGGTTGTACACTGTGGAACACTGTGGAATTTGCAAAATTAAACGAGGTATGTACATAACATTTTAATTATGTCGAATGAATAGTTTCGACGCAAGAAAAATGTTGAAAATTCGCCTATTTTCGGCTGGCCGAAAGGGATCTTCCCCCTTAATGATGGAATGTATTGATTACCGTGTTTGGAACAGGTTTACGCGATCTGGCTGTGTGCGAAGGTATCCTCGAAGTGCGCAATATGTCGGTGGTTGAATTGACCGTTGGAGGTGATTCACCCTTGCCAAGATAGCTGGTGCGATTCGAAGGCGACGGAGGTAACGACAGCGACGATGATATCTTCGTTTCCGTAACTTCCTTCGGGGCTGACGATTCTTTCACCTTTTCCAACAATTGAGCAATCACATAGTTAAGGCGGGATATACATTTAGACAGGAAAAAAATAAGCAATATTGAGGAATATTTGTAAACTAAGAAATAATTATTCTACAATTATCAAACTTTAGGTATACTTCAATAGTATATTTAAGTATACGAAACAATTTTTTTAAATTAATTCATCATCAAAATCAAAACGTTTGACGCTTTTCGAATTTCACTTTGAAACTTTGGAAAAATATTCTACATGTATAGTTCTATTGTTTAAAGAAGAAAAAAAAATCGATTTTTTTATCGTTATAAATGTATATTCCGCCTCAAATAATCGCGTGCAAAGATCGCCACGCGTGATGCACAAGATAGATAGTACGGAAGAACGAAAAAGTTGGTCGTATCTTGCCTGATGGCGAATGTGATTGGTGACTTTTTGCGACATTATGGCAACCGTGGGATGGGGATCAGTGTCGAGACTGCAAAGACCGTGCCAAAGTTTCATGTACACGCTGCCGTAGGAGAGACTCGGCAAGTTTCCCAACGAGCTGTGACCTGGACACATAAACGAAAACGTAAACACATTACATTTTTTTAAATATTTTTTTTCCCACTGAAAACGTGCGTGTGCGGTTGTATGACGAGTGTGTGAAAAGCGAATGGGTGGGAGAGAGAGAGAGAAAACGAGAGACAGACAGGCAGAGAAGATATTTTCGAAATCACAGTTCTGCCTCTTTGGAAAAAATCTAATTGCGCACCGTCGATACAAAATATCAACGGTTTCGAAGTGCTGCATTAAGAGGTTAGGCTACTGTGAAAATTTCAAAATTCTCGTTCGTCGCTTGAAAAGTGAGTTCCAACATTTGATGCTGGAATCACAGATTGAAGGTCTATTTATAATTACAAGGATAGAACTGCTGGCAAAACTTTAAGGGGTTACCCCCACTTGCGATTTTGAAAAAATCGATTTTTTTTATTGCATTTTTTTTAAGTATAAGTATCTGAGAATATATCCTGAAAATGTCAAGTCGATCCGAACAAAATTGACTGAGATATGAGCGTTGAAAGAGAAACTTTAAACGCGTTTTTCTCAAAATGGCATTTCTGAAGTCGGTGACCAAGATTACTCGAACACTAATGAACCGATCTTCTTGAAATTTTGCAGGATTATTTAATACATAAAAATGTAGTCTTTAATCGTTCGTTTTTTTTTTCAAAAAAAAATGGCCGTTTTATAGCCAAAAAACGGCCG
The DNA here is from genome assembly GCA_963210295.1 of Ophion ellenae. Taxonomy (NCBI): domain Eukaryota; kingdom Metazoa; phylum Arthropoda; class Insecta; order Hymenoptera; family Ichneumonidae; genus Ophion; species Ophion ellenae. The sequence continues at coordinate 35,241,660 of OY723388.1, forward strand.
TTTTTTTTCGTTAAAATCGAACCATTAACTTTGACTGTCCGCCATTTTGTGAAAAATGAATATTTTTTAAAATCCTTCGATTAAAGACTAGCTTATACTTATACTTGACTAAATCCACCCGCATTTTTTTTAAAAATATTTTTCAATAAAAAAATGACTGAAAGTTCTTCAAGATGTGTTCTTTAAGATGGTATATTGATCGATTAAAAAAGTTTCGTAGTTTTCTTTAAAAAAATTCATGAAAAAGGCCTTTTTTTGCGCTACAAGTGGGGGTAACGCCTTAAAGGTGTTTTTCTTGAAACTATGTTTTTCAAAACGGTGTACACGATTTCTCGACATCTAATGAACGGATTGACTTTGAATTTGGTGCACTTATGCAGCGTCATAATAATTTAGTCTTGACCGACGTTTTTCTTCTTAACATTTTTTTCGCCCGTTATTAACAATATCATTTTTTCTAAAAAAAAGTCGAAACAAAAAATCAAAATTTAATTTCTGATGATTGAAACATTACATTAAAAAGTCGTTTTTTTTGTTTCGTATCAACCGGGGGGCCTAAATCAAGTAGTATTTTTTTCATAGAAAATAACATTTTATTTTTGATGATTGAATAAAAAATATGAATATATGAATCAAAAATAAAAAAATTGGATGATTGGCACACGATGGCAAAAAAAGCTCGCTCAAGTTTTAGCCAATATTATCTATTTAAAGAAAAAAATCTTTTTTTTTTCAGATCAACCGGGTGTCCAAAATCAAGTACACCGTTGAGTCCCTCACTTCCAAAGATCCTTCACAAGATTGTTTATAACTTTTTTGATTATTAATATTTTTTAAAGAAATTTGGTACACAGCTCTGTTAATTTACATATAAATAAATGTCCAAACGATTTTCCAATCATCTTACTTATTCCTTCGAAATTATTTTTTTTTAATAACCCTGATTTTCGGGTCGTCACAGTAGCCTAACCCCTTTAACCCAAAATGACACACGTTCGGAAATTTCGCCGCCGGGCGTTACTTCCTGTAGTTTTTCGTCAGTCGTTATCTACGGTGCGTCGCTGCCTGCCGCTAAATTCCACCTTTGCAAAGTGTACGTACGTAGTGTGGTCAAAGATAATTTTCGGAATTTTTCTCAAATAATTTTTCACCAAATACAATGGCCGGAGTATCGAAATGCATTTTTTTTTGTGGTGGTTAGGTCGAGTTCCTCATAGATTTAAAATGACCCCGACTTGAAATTTTTTTTCCAATCTTTTTGGTTACTTTTTCGCGTGTTGAACCGACCTGTAATTTATTTTCCGAAAGACACAAATATCCCGAAAGTAAAGATCCAACTTCTAGTAACAGCACGTCGATTGTGAAAATGTCAAGTAATTCGGGCCTCCCATTCTCGAGAAAAGTTCCGAAAATGCATCGAAATTTTTGTTTCCAACAGAATCGTTTGTCATTTCGTCTCAAGATTGCTTCCCAAAGTGCATGCGAATACGGAAGTGTTTTTCTTTCGTCTTTTTTTTAATCTTGTTTCATTACCGAGGGATTCGCATGGTTTCCTCACGAACTCCCAATTATTTCCTGCATACGTGAAAGGGAAAATGGAAAAATGTCGATTATACAACGATCGTGTATAGCACGAAGAAAAATGGTCGGATGTTAATTTTTTCGTCACCTAAACTACTGATGGACGACGAGGAAGAGACCCTCTTGATACGATCCTGTCCGAATCCATCGATCGTTTCGCCCGTGTAAGTGTTGCTCGGCCCGAGAACCTTGAGCCTGTCGCGCGATCCGATTCGCCTCATACCGCTGAACGGCGAGAGAGTCTCGACGACTAAATCTCGTCTGCTGCTTTCCTCGGCGAATGCGAGAGTTACGAAGGAATTCTCGAAATGCAAAACCATCCATTGGAGGGCTACTACGAGTTCCTGCGAGTGCAACAAAAAAAAAACGTTTCGAAGTGTTTTCTACACTCGATATTCATCAACAATCCTTCGATGAAAATCTTTTTTTTCAACAGATCAATATTGTTGATGGTACTTATCAATCTCTGGCAGCGCATTGCAATTCTCAAAACGCCACAAACTGATTTATGATTATTTAATTTTGTAAAAATGTTTTTTTGCTTCCAATATTCTTTCATATGACTTTTTCGGGTCTTTACAACCCCTTTCGCCTGCACCCCACACTTGTCATTCGACTTTTTTCAATTGTCCACAGCCGCTCGTTTCCCAATGCACTGCAGCATCAAATTCAACCGAGGGCACCGTGAAACTGTGGAAAACCGGTGCGGATACGGCCAACTACATTTTTTACGACGTTTTTATTAACTCACTTGCTTGTCTGTCTATTTGTTTGTTTGTTTGTCTGTTCGGTACAAATTGTGCAATCGATTTTAAACGAACTTCCGGATGAGCTAGAAACTTGAAACTTTAAACATACTTCACAATGGGATGTCAAACAAACAGACAGTCAAGATAAAAATAAAAAAAGAATATATATAATAATGATATAAATAATATAATATACAAATAGATATGGTATATAATTAAATATATACATACATACACACACACACACACACACATATATATATATATATATATATATATATATATATATATATATATATATATATATATATATATATATATATATATATAATATTTAACAGTTTGCAACAAGTTTCAGATTAAAGAATTAAGTGTGTAAGAGAGAGATAAGAAGATGGAAACAATTGTGGAAGAAAAAAAAGAAAAAAATAATAATAATATTAATAGTGAATAGTGCATAAGTGACTAGGGTTTTCAAATTTCAGGTTTTCGTAAGCTTGAAGTTTGCCACATGTCTCTGTCATAAATCACACACACACACACACACACTAAAAGGCAGAAAATAAAATTATTTGAATATTTTTTTTAATATACCACGTTTTTAAAACGGATTAAAAAATATAAAATAATTTCTCCCAGCCCCTTACAGATTGTTCTGAAAATCTGCGATTGTGAATTTTTAATAGCTACGAAAATATTTGTAAGATTCAAAACGAAAAACGTGGGGTGCATGCAATAGATAATTGATGCATGAATAGTTCACCCAAGTCACTAACAATTTTATTGCACTGCAAAAGATAGGAACTATTATGTGAGTTTTCTCAACGACAGCTACTCCCTACACGCATTACTATTATCTATTGCATGCGCTCCACGTTTTGCGTTTTAAGTCTTACGAGTATTTTCATAGCTATTGAAAATTCACAATCGCAAATTTTCAGGCCAATCTGTATGGGGCTAGGAGAAAGTATTTTATACTTTTTAGTCCGTTTTAAAAACGTAGTATATTTTTTAAAAACGTTCTTCAAATCATTTTTGCTAATAAGGAACATCCCTTGAGTGCCCGCCTTCGATTTTGTTGAAGCTCTTAGATATGATAAAGCATTGAAAACGATTAGACACATATTTTGTTTTATTGGCGGAAAAACGGTTTGAACGGGGGAATCCACCCATTAAAGAACGGCGTGTCGAGGGGTGACTACAGTTTCACCCACAAGCGACCCACCTTTCTGAAGGAAACAAAAACCAAAATTCTTCCAATGTAAAACGATGAAAAATCTACTAATTGGTGTATCGAAAAAAAAAAATGGAATGAAGGGGTGACACGTATGTCTTTGAGGGGTGGTTTCCCCCCTTGACCCTTTCACACCTGACGGGGCATATGCTGTCCGTCTGGAAAAATATGTCCCATTAATGAAGCTTGTAACATCATTGTTGTCCTTGATGCGTCATTGTGGGATCGTACATGCGTCTCTTAGACCGTCAGACTTTCAGGCAGAAAAGTTACTTCATCGTAATAATCACTTGGAGGAGAAATAACTACTTTACTAAACTGCGGCGCACTAAACTGATTTTTTCGCCGCATTAACAGGGTGAAACCCGTTTTGCCACCGATATAAAAAAAACGGGTCCAGTTTTCAATGCTTTATCACGTATATGAGTTTCAACAAAATGGAAGGTGGACAGTGGTCGTCCGTGTAAGCTGCAGTTGCGTTATCATCGGAAACTCAATAAAACCGTCGGCCGCTCGGTACCGGGCTAGGCGGTCACCGATGCATTGGCCTAGGTAATCGCTGCTACATACTGACCGCGCATCCATTACTACAATTACAACCAAAACAAGCTATGGGTTGCATTTTACGAAAAGTTTCATGAACTCAATAACTCTCGTACTTTTCTGACTAGTGGACTCATGTCGTGGCTCACGGTATTGATGAGGGTCATCGCTATAATCTGATCTATGTTGTTGGCATGTTCGCTTCGTTTGGTGACGCTGTTGATGAACGTCCCAAGCGCATAAACGCTGGCGGCGCGTACCTGAAACAAAAGATTACCGCGTAGAATTCAAAGGCATAATTTCCGACGCGGCCCCCAATTCCTTCGAGGTTATTTCCAAACGATAAAATTCCTCCACATTCGCGTTGTTTTGTTCATACCTCAGGTACGGGATCTTGAAGCAAAGTGTAGAGTTTCTCGTGCGCAATGTCGCGAACGCCGCACCATCGTGCCTTGTCATAATTCTGCCACAATCGACCGAGACAAAGGCACAGCCATTGACGCAGCAAGGGATTCGAGTCGCCGAGTTGCTCGAGACATATCGAGACTAGGCTACCCTGAAGAGCTGCCTCCTGGCCGGCCGGATAATTATTCACTACGCTCGCTAAAACGAAAGCTGCCAAAGTTCTGTGTTCACTCTGCGAATCAAAGGACAGACGACGGATATGTTAATCGTACTCATGAGATATATCGTACGAGATTCTTCCTCTTCCTCGCTCTACCTGCATGGAAACGTCTTGGAGAACCGATAAGAAGTATTTGTGACCGTTGTCTCGTACGAGATCCGCCTGACAGGTCTGTAAAAATAGATCACGAAATGGTGAATTCTTGGATGGGTGATCGCTTAAGGGGGGATTGTCTTTTTTTTCGCAAAATTTACCGCTTTTTGGGAATTTTTTTGTGAAGAAAGTATACAACGGAAAACTTGTGAAACTTGGCATATAGTTTTATTGATCTGTTTACTACATACAAAAAATTTTTTAAACAATTTCATCAAAAAATCCGCCTCCCACCCCCCTCGACGCGCGATGGTCCTTTTTTGATGGTGCGCACGATTTCTCAAAAACTATTCAACCAATTGCCTTCAAATTTGGACAGAATGCTCAGCTGACATCCTTTTATCGTTTGATGAAGCAAAAAAGCAATACGTTTAATAGTTTTTTATTTATAACAAAAAATCGATCAATTTTTTTCGAAAAATCGATACTTCAAGTTCAAAACGTCACCAAATCGTCAATTTTTTTTTTCCCTTCATCGAACGATAGCTATATGTGTCTAAAGTAAAATGCTTTTTGGATTTTTGTTGCAGGATGAACGTGAAGGCTGTAATCGTGCACACCATCAAAAAAGGACCATCGCGCGTCGAGGGGGGTGGGAGGCGGATTTTTTAATGAAATTGTTTAAAAATTTTTTTGTATGTAGTAAACAGATCAATAAAACTATATGCCAAGTTTCACAAGTTTTCCATTGTATACTTTCTTCACAAAAAAATTCCCAAAAAGCGGTAAATTTTGCGAAAAAAAAGACAATCCCCCCTTAACGGGCTACATCTAGGTGGGTCAAAGAATTGCGTTTTCCAAAAATAATTTTATTCGATAGTATAACCTGTAGCTACATTCCCTGAAAATTTCATTGGAATTAAAAAAGTCCCAAAACTGAATAAGCTACAGGCCCTAACAGTCGGTCTGAAGTGCAGTGCTAAATTATCAAAAAATCGACTTTTTTGCATCATTCGATAGTATAGGCGGTTATTAACATGGATCTGGCATCGCCGATTGATCGTAAGTAGACAGTTTATATGAAAACTCCACACTCGAAACTGTGAACGCGATTTCTCGAAATGTGTTTCAAAACGGTGTACACTCTCAAAGGAAGAGTTTTCAAGCTATCCATCTCAAAGTTTGATGCAATATTCTTCACGCCATTCTTTACCTTGTTATGAAAGCTTTTTTTCATCTTCATATTTTTTAGCACGAAAAACTCGAAAAAATTGCCTATATTCGATACTTTTTTTCAAAACGCCGCCATTTTGTCAATTTTGATTTTAAAAAACCTCCATAGCAAGCTTTCATACTGAATAATCATCTTTTTACAAATTTTGTTTTAGGTATTATTTACGGCCGCAACCGTGTACACCGTGAGGACGCCGTTTTTTCGAAAACATTTTCAACCGTTAAAAAAATGTAAAAAAAATAAAAACAAACGTTCAAAAATGTATTTTCTATTCTTCATATTCTTCATAAGTACTTTGATTTGGCGTTAGAAAATCAGCCTCTCGTTAGCGTACTCAACCATTAAAAAAAATCGCGGAAATCAGCTATTTTTTGGCCCGGCAAATTTTTGAATTTACGGCTGGCTCGTTATGGATGCGTTATGGGATGTTATGCGTCGTTATGGGATCGTTTATGCTGTATTCGCTGTATTGAACCCTTTCGCTGTATTGAAAGATTTAAACGCGGTATTTGAAGATTTAAACGCCGTATTAAAAGGGTTGAACACGTTTTTCTCGAAACACTGTTTTCAAAGTCGGTGGACATGATATCTCGAATACACTGAATGGTCGTTAACGATCTCTTTTTTTTTCAAAATCGATCTTCATTTTGTTAATAGTTACGTAAAAATGACGACTTTTTTTATAGATGTTGTATGCTCGGATTTCAGTACGTCGCCACGTTGTTAAAAAAAAGATTTGATAAATCGACGATCGTCAACGACTCGTACTTATTGTTGACTTGATTAACCCCTTTAGTTTTTAGAATTCAGATGGATCGTTTAAGCTGAAGAGAGTCCACCGCCAAACGTCGCGAAAAATTTCATCTTCTGCCGGCGGCCATGTTTTTGTTGTTTTTCTGTATTTTGTGGGAATTTTTTTAAAGTCGCTCAACATATGAACCTTTGTATTAAAAAAATGCGTTTCTTTCCCAATCATTTCCCAGAAAAAAAATTCGGAATCTGGCCATTTTTTTTCTCCAGCAAGATGTAGCCCCTAACCGAAGGGACTCTTATGTAAGTTCCAATGGTAGTCGAACGAACATTCGGCAAAATAGAGCCGTTCGTGTTTGTTATACAGGGTGTGCCCTCTTATCTCTGCCACCCGAAATAACTCGATAATTATCGAACGAGATATTTAGATTTGTATTTCATTTTAATAGGTGACCTTGAATGACCTTGAACGACTTTGACCCCCTAATGTTTTTTATGCGGCTTGAGGAGCTCCACAAGACGTTTGAAAAAAAATGTACCATTCCATTTAAAAAAGTGGAGGTGACCTTCACTGTGCGTGACCGCCTCCACCGAAATGAAAAGAATTTGATGGCGCCTTTCAGACCGTACAACTTTTGTCTGGAACATTTTTTTGTGACGTCGATAATTACCGAGTTATTTCGGGTGGCAGAAATAAGAGGGACACCCTGTATATGTGTGCATAAACGGTGCAGTTTCGATAAAGTAAGAGGAACGTAAAAGGATCAACTCACGCTATCAACTGCCAATATCTTGGCCCAAATGAAGACCAATAGCGGCCTGAGTTCCCGGGCATTGCTCTGAAGAAGTTTGAGAACGTACGGAAATATTCCAACGCTGAGTGCCAAGTTAACCGCCCAAGGTCCAAGATCGAGAAAACAACCGAGCAACTCGAGCGCCCTCAGCCTGTGTACCTGGCTGAGAAGAACCTGCAACACTATCGGCAATTGTTCCGGTGGATTGCGATTCTTCGAGCCCAACGTGAGCCAAACTTCGAAAGCGGTCAATTGTTCCTCGAAGAATGGCGAATGTACGAACTGATCCTCCGATTCGAGAATCGACGGTAGCTGCGCCAGACACAGGTCAAGAGCGAGATCCCAGGCTTGCCACATCGGATGCTGAGTTTCAACAAGTCGTCGAATCATTTACCCGAATATATTGCATTTTTCGATTATCGCGATTTTATGAGCTAAGGTGATGTTCGTTTACCTGGTAGGTCGGTGGCATTTTTGGACACGAGACTGGCGTACAGTCGTAAGAACGAAGTATTCTCTCGGCCAGTAAGAAATTCCTGAACAAGCTAGCCACCAACAAATCCTGCCTAAACAGCCGTTGGAATAGATCTGACGGCGAGAAAAGTTCGAAGAACATTGTGAGATTTAATGTCGGGATAAGAATTGAAAAAAAAAAATGGCGAATTGCCATCGCATTACCTCGGGGTAAAGTATTCCAGGCTATCGTGTCGGTGATCGCCGTGAATATCCAGTTGAGCTCTCCCAGCATCGTTCGTCGATCCGTGAGTTGGCCAGGAATTCTGCATCAACGACAGAACGCTACGGTGAGCAAAGGCGACAACGATTTTGTTGCTTCTCAAACCGAATCACGCGATGGGCTATTTTTCGCGAAATATTATAGCTTACTTGTCAATGAGATCCAACGATACTTTCGGCACCAATTTTGTAGTATTTTGCATCACAAACCTGGAGAAACACGATTGATACGGATTGAAAATCGTTCTGTGCGATATTGAATTTATCTTGGATTTCGTTTATCGTGGTGGCACGGACTTACCAGCGTAATGCTATCTTTATGGGCGTTGTGAGACACGAGCTGAATATGTCAGCTGGTAGATCGGGATTCATCGGTAGGATTTGATTTGCAGCGCAAGCTGCCAGTTGAATACAATTCTTGTACGAGGACGTCGCGACTCCGGCAACGCCGCTCGCCCGATTTTGCTGCACCGCCTGTTTCTCTATCTGTTTTTCAATGCAAAAATGAACTTTCTTTTGAATTGATTCTCACGATGTGGAAGTTTGCATCGCTGGAAGGCAACGAAAATTCTTTCTTTATTTTCATTTCCTCATTTTCTTCATAATTCAAAATCCATTACTGCAAATTTGAACAGTGGATTTGTGATAAGCCTTCTAAAAACGTTCGAGTGATGTTTCGTAACCCAAATTTGGCGAAAAAAAAGTTCGGGTTAGTAAACTTCCGTTGCGTTCCAACGATGCAAACTTCAATATAATTGACTTTCTTGGGTCTATCGTGATAGTCACACAGAGACCGAGACATATTTTCTTTGTCTTTCAAAAGTCCATAACTTTTGCAATACTTCAAAAGACAATGTTTATCAAAAGGCACACAAAATGAACGCTTGGGGGGAGATGCCTTTAGGCGAGGAAAAAATTAGCTGATTATCATGACTTTCTTTAAGGGGTTATATACAGTTAAAATTTGCGAAAAAAAAGATTTTTTAATTTAATTATCGTAATGTACATATACTTAAGTACACACACAGAAAATTTCCTGTCAATCCGGCGAATATTCTCGAAGTTCCACGCACATTTGTAATTACGTGTCAGAGCGTTCGAAAGTGCTTTTGAATCTTTAAACGCGTTTTTCTCAAAACTGTGTTTTTAAAGTCGGTGAACAAGATTTCTCGGAAACGGCTGAACCGTTCAGTCTTAAATTTCAACACAATCTTTTCAAGTATATTTTTTAGTAATTAATCGAAGGTTTTTTCTCACTGATAAATATTTTCCATTTTATAAACAATTTAAAGCCTAAATTTTTGTCAAAGATCGTTTTTTAGCAGCCGCCATTTTGTCAAAAATGATTATTTTGCTTATTCCTTCAATCAATTACAAGATAATCCATTATACTAACGAAATATTTTTGGTTTTTCCATTTTAGATGATCCAGTCCGGAGATATCGTGCTCACCGCAAGACGCCTTTTTTTAGAGATGCTCCCAAGATCGACTATAGCAGCTTTCAAAATAATTATTTTTACAAATAAAAAATGTTAAAATACAGTTAAAGTTACCATAATATGTGTACAAACTTTTACGTTAATAGATTTAAAGGTCTTCTCAAGAAAAATTCTTGAAAAATCGTTCTTTTTGGGCCTCATGACTAAATATAACCCCTTAAAAAAATCAGCTGTTTTTCCCTCACCTAGAGGTATCTAAGAAATAATAAATGGTACTGAACAATCGCCGCTTAAGAAATGCCACTGAACAATCTCAAAATTTCTCACCCGCCACATATGGCTCTGTCCTATCATTTCTCCCTTACTGTTCGTTCGTTATCCCCTCACCTCGTACTCCTTCTCGTGTTGTTCAGCGAATTGCTGAAACGACTCCACGATGATACCCGCATTGGAACAATCATAGACGTAGATACTCGGAGCTCCCATCCAGGCTTGGAGATCGTAGACGGACAATGGAATGTACTGGGTGTACGTCCTGTTGAAGACCCATATTTCCCCGTTGCTCGTTGGTTTCGGCACGCCATGGCCGTTATAATGAAACAGGACTCTCTCCTCTTTGGCGTTGCGCCTCAACGACGTGCACAGCTTCTTCACTTCCTCGACGGTCGGGTCTAAAGTCTGCTTGTATCTGGCGCGAGGCTGCCATCGCTCGTACTGCTTCTGTAAATTCGAACCTATGGTCTCCAGCGCCTTCTGAGGGCTCATTGACAGCGGATCTGAAAGAGAAAAGCCCAAGTTTTTTTCACGATCAATGCTACCAGTACGGCGGTTGCGATTCCCCGTCCGTGTATTCCCATTGGGATGGGACTACACGGACGGGCGAACTCTTAATCGAACATCGGCTCGAGCGGCCTTTATCGGCGCGGATTTCCACAGCTTCCCTTTGCCCTAATGCAAATGTGATACTATAGTGCGTTACTTCGAGGTTCTTCGAGGAATTGGGGGATATTGCGATATCTGTGGCCCCTAATTCCGACCACGAAGCCTTCATATTCGACCCAAAATAAAACTTTTTTCAAGAGTGGTAAAAATCGAAATTCGACCCTTAAGGGGATTTTAACCCTTAGTAGTCACACTTAGCTAGAATCACGTTATAGTCATACTGGGTCCATGGGACCCAGGCGTTTTTAAATTGTTATAAACAAAGAAATAATGCATTGAGCGATATGAAAAAAAATAGTGAGGTATAATTTGAACCTTGTTTAATACAAGGATATTGGTTAGAAATCAAAAATTAAATTTTAAATATGCAAAAAAAAACGTGAAAAATGACTTTCTTTTACAAAATTTGCTGTAACTCTTGTAATTATTGACCAAAAAAAATTAAAAAATGGTTTTATAATCTGCAAACAATGTACTTTGAAATAGACATAGCGGTTTCTGTGGACTTTTCAAAAAGAATATTTATTTCATCCAACGCAGGTGCGATTTAGAAGGAAAGACTGAAACGCTTACGCATATAAAAAAATGTATGTTTTATTGGAAAAAAAAAGTTGTACTGCATCAAAATAAAGTTTTTATGACAGCATATTTTTTGTCACATTTGATTGAAACTTGGAATACTCTACGATACGAATAATTCAACACGTATTTCAGCATTTCCTAAAATTCGATCCTTAAGAGGGTTAAACGGGGGTGTTAAAGTTTGTACTAGACAACATACTTTTTTGTCAGATGTACTTGAAACTTGGCATAAATACACTAAAATACAAATTATTGAACGTGTATTTAAGAAATTTCCAATATTTAATCTCTAAAGGGGTTAAACAGGAGCGTTAACGTTTGTATGAAAAAAACATATTTTTTTACCAGATTTACTTGAAACTTACCAGATTTGTTTTATATATAACACTATATGTATTCCTCGCTGTTTGGTGTGTATAGATGGTTACATAGTACTTTTACCCCTTAACCATGTTCTTTTGGGTTTGTTTGGGTTTTCATAAATACACCAAACAAACCAAAACAAAAACATGTTCAACGATATGTATTGGTGTATTTGTACCAAGGTTCAAGCAAATCTGACCAAAAAATATGTTGTCTCATATAAATTTTAAAACCCCCGTTTTACCGCCTTAAGGGTCGAATTTCAATTTTGATCACGCTTGAAAAAACTCTTATTTTAGGAACTGGAAATAGCGGAGACAAGCGTGGAATAAAAGTTCAACGGATGGAATAGTAAGAGTCCGCAAGGGCGCGGAACGATAGAATTTCTTATTTGAGAAATAACGACAAGCGTCGAGTCAATGCAGGTGACGTACCGATCCAACACTCAAGACGTGCGCATGGCTGAGTTTTCACAATGTCTGGAGGATCCACGCCCACGTTCAAACAGAGGACCAGAGCGACGCTCACAGTTTTCATCTGAAAGAAGTGCAGAGCGCATTATTGGAGGGTGACGGCTTTCCTGCGTCGCTATGCTTTTTGGTAAAAGCTCGAGCTATCGGAGTTGTATCGTTACGAGGATCGGACAAGCGAAAGATCAAATGTCCAATCGAAGCTAAAATATAACTGATGGGAAATGTTGCACAAACACGAGATATCTAACCCGCTCTTTCATCCGCCAGGACTGGCTAACGCAATTGACACCCTCGATAACAGCCGTGTGCCTCGGTCGATTAAAAGCAATCGGCAACTTCCAATCCTCGTCATCGTCGAATCTCTCCACGTAATCGTCATTTTTCCGTAGAATTTTCGCCAGAATTGACGTTTTCGTTGTCGTTGTAGCAGCGAGCGTGGCGACCAATGACAAATTTGCCGCAGCACCGGCTGACCCCGACATATCACGCGTTTTCGGAGCAAGAATTAGAAGAAAAAAAAATCCACGAAAGCACAATTTGCCGCCCACTGTTGGAGGAATTTTCGACGTTGAAAAAAAAAAAGGATCGTGCTCCGAGACGCGCTAATTCAGCGATAATAGGGACCGAGCATCGTCAATTTTTCGAACACTTTCGGGATCTGTAAACGTAACCAATTTTTCACTTTTTTGTTCTCGTTCGCGACACTTGGGACTCGTGTTAGAGAAAAAAGGTCGCGACGCAAGAAACGCAGGCACGAGCCCAGTGTGTATATGCTGCTGCGTTTTATTCGCAGATATTTTTCCTCCAGCGCACACGCGCGCGGGCATACAACAGTGTATGCGTAATCGAAGTAAATCCGCATTATCGTCCGCTGCACCGATGCTCCCGATTTTACCGACCGAGGACTCTGTAGCGGACATTTTTTTATGCAAGTGACAGTGGTGTCTGGTTCCCGTCGCGAAATTGGCTACAAATATAACCGCGAGAGACGCTACTTTTATGCGTGGAATGTTTATTCGAAAACACGAAAATTCCTTGTGGGTTTGGAGAAAATACGCGTTGGAACGAATGATTGTTTCATGGATCGTTTCGGAATTATAAACTGCTGTACATTATGTCACATTTTACTTCCGTACCATTGGGGCCGTGTATCACACGCTGCAAAATTTCGACGATATTGCAGAATCTGCAGTTTTTGGCTACGAGCCGCTACAAACTACCGCCAGATGTCGCGGCAACCGCCTGCTACTAGAGCAGTCCGGAAATTGAGGATTTCCGATATATTGAACTTCGTTGGTACAATTTTGCTACTTTTATGTAAAAAAAACTTCAAGCCCCATTTTCTCCGACATTATTTCACAAAATCAGATGAACCAACACTCAAAATGTGTTTTTTTTTAATATCCAGAGCTTAACGGTCTCGAAATGTGCACGAATTCCGTGCATTGGTTAGTAATTCACAATTCATCCTATGGTAACTACAATTCGTAGTTTTTTTTTTCAAAATTTGGGAAAATGTCGACCGTCAGGCTCTTTTTGCAACAATATCGCATGTACATAATAAATTTCATCTAAATTGATGGTATAGTTTGGTCGAAATTAGGGTTCAAAGTTTCGAAGCGGTCGGAGCGCGTGAAACATGGCCTCAAGTGCATTTACAGGGTCGAGATAACCTCACAAATTTTTGAACCGAACTTTCTCATAGGTGGTAGTGTTTTTCAAGAAAAACAACGCATCAGGCTCTAGAGAAATCACGTGGTACATCTTCTATTTCACATTACGGGCATGTACAAGGTCAACATAACCTCAAATATTTTCCAACCCAATTTTCTCATAGATGCTTAAATTTTTTAGGAAAAACGAAGCATTAAGCTCTGGAGAATTCCCTGACGCAGAGCTTGATGATTTCCTTTTGCCCTAAATATTATTCACCTCTGAGAAATCTCTGTTCGAAACTTTCAGCTATCTCTCTCGCACTCATGTCACGTGGTAGATCTACTTCGCATTCGGATAGTTCCACCCGTTGCACTGCGCACGTTACGGAGCCCCCTATGGCTGCCTGCAGAAATACCGGCAAGAGCGCCTTGGTTAAGGTTTCCATGCAACGAATTTTCGATTCTTTTCATGCCCAGGCCTTATTTAGCTCAAGAAATGTTTTTTTTCTCTTATAAGCGTGTCCCAGAACGAGCATTATGGTCCGATCGAGTTCTACCTGGAAAATGCATAATCCATGGATGATTTTGCATCGTCAAGTGTCGGAAAATCGATCGGACCGCCAGATTCGAATTAGTTGTCATCAATAGATCACAAGACCTGAAAATGGACCTTTTTTATTTCTCGCTAAAATGGATTGGGCAGACTCTTATTGGACGTAAAATCATTTGGCAGTCAAGAATTTTCAAGTCCCATACTCGTCCAGGATTTACTGAGCTCAGGAGATGGATTCTTTTATATAAATGTGTTTCGGTACAAGAGTTATGGGCCGAACGAGTTCCACCTGAACCGGAAATCACCCGTAGGTCCTTTCTATCGGAACTATCCTTACTTTCCGGACAAATATCGTACAATGAGCAATTCATCGATGGTATCGATTAATACGTATATTCTTACCCGATTTCAACAGAAAACACATCATATTTACATCAATTATTGACTTGTCTGTATGGTGTAATAATTTCAACGATTACAGTATCTTCGACACTCGCTTTTATATCTCGGTTTGTTCCATTTATCATAATATGTTATCCGATAACACTTTTCAATGAACTCGTACAACGTAACTGGATCGTGGTGGTGCAGAGAATCGATGAACGCGAGTTTGACAACAAAAAAAGTATGATCCGCGTAACGCATGAAGGTAATTCGTTCAGTAGTCGCCTTTATATCGTTATTATTCACTTCCACAGCCTATAAAAAAAGTGTACTATGTACAGTATATTTAAAAAAATTATCGTTACCCGATTGGAATATTTGTGACGTGTGACTCCTCATCGGTTAGGGAGGTGATGCACAAATCGTCGATTTGCACGCTTGTGACGAAGTCGAAAAGGAACGATTCTCGAACCAATTCTCAATGGTTACATTTATACTTATTCATGTAACGTTTTATCTACAAATACTATCGAGCTCGGTCAATCGTCGTAGAATCGCCTTATCGCGTTCTCCGATTTTCCACGCACAATCGTCGTGTACTGCGTCCTTGATGGACATTATTGTTATACCGTAGATGAGGACTGATTTCATTGCGCTTTGAGAACGGAGCTTGATCGACCGGATTCTTTCATGAGTCCATGCCCTGTGAACTACCGCGAACTGCGTTCCACTGCCCTCCACCGATCGACCTTCCAGGGTTGTTCAGTTGCTTGTAGCCCTGGCGAAAATACAAACCAACGTGGTTCAATTTTTTTTACGATACTTTTTTTTCGAAGCGATATGAAAGTTTTCCACGGTCGTTCCCCCGGAACGCTCTCCTACCAACAATTTCTACGATTCGTGCCATTCCCACCACCTTCCCCGTACCAACAATCACCCGAACCATCATGTTGGGGGAAAAAAAAACACTTCTCGAAAACAACAGCGTACTCTTACAATCTTCCAAATGCGACGTCGTACAATAGCGTTGTTATTTTCAATAAGTTTGTATAATAACGAAAATAGCGAATGATAAAATACGGTACTTTGAAAATTGAAAAATACAAGAGCGAAAACGACACTGCGGAGATTACGATATCTCTGGCGCCTCAATTTGACCATTGGATTATGAAATATGGCCGAAAAAAATACGAAAAACAAGAATAACTTTTTTCGTTTTGAGCCTTAGTTCTGGATTTACAGCGCTTCGAAGAGAAACAATGTATTTTTTCGATTTTCGATGTAAATTGAATTTTCCGCGTGTTTTACATTGTTTCGTCGTACTTTGTTTGGGTTTGTTCTTGTTTTTTTTTCTCGGTAAGCGCATTCCGAAGAAAGCTACATTAAGGGGAGGTACCTGAGTAAACGGCGAGAAAAAGGTAAACTTCAGGAACATTCATCTCAAAAACTAGTGTTTCGATTGGATCCGGGTTTTTTTTTAATTGGGAAATATGTACATTGAGGTATGTTTAGGAATTTTTAAAAATAAATTCGTTGACTGGAAGTGATTCAAACGCGATTATCTCGAAACATAGTTTTCAAAGTCGGCGCTAGATGTATCTAGAAAACGGCTTGTCCGATTTTGTCCAAATTTGGATACAATATTTTTCGATAGTTTTTCTCGTTCGCCACGTAGGGGTTTTTCGTTTGATCGAACCATTGCTTTTTTATGCAACGTGTATGCAATCCAAAAACGTCGGAAATTGCGAACGAAAATCGAATGTTAAATGAAAACGGTCGCAATTCCGTCAAATATGAAAATATCAAAAAAATCCGACGTGGCGAATGAGAAAAACTATCGAAGAATATTGTATTCAAATTTGGACAAGCCGTTTTCGAGATACATCTGGCACCGACTTTGAAAACTATGTTTCGTGATAATCGCGTTTCAATCGCTTCCAGTCAACGAATTTATTTCAAAAAATTCCAAAACATACCTCAATGTACATATTTTCCAATAAAAAAAACCCGGATCCAATCGAAACATTAGTTTTTGAGATAAAAATTCCCGAAGTTTACCTGTTTTTCTCGCCGTTAGCTCAGGTACATCCCCTTACCGTAAACCAGTTAAATCGCTCAATAACGAATAATTCGTAAAATGTCCTGTATCTGTTAAAGGAAGCCAAAATCGCGATTTTTTATTCTTAAAAAAGTGCATCTTTTGGGTCAAATATGAATAATCCACGGTCAAATTAAGGCGCCAGAGATATCGTAATCGTGCCACGACGCTATATACATACGCGAAAAAAGACGAGCGCGCGGACAAAAGCCGAACAAGAGCGGGTCAAACGTTAGACACAACGGTTTAAAAAAAAAAGATAACTTTTCATTACTGCTTGCGTGTGTGTTCAGCAGCCCGAAAGTGGCTGGTCGTTCTTATTACAACCGTCAAGCGGTAAACGTTGATTGTTCATGCTTCCGTAGTAAGGTTCTCGTACGATAATCCGTTTGCCGGATCTTACAGTGTTATTGAACGAGTCCCGTAGACGTTCCGTGAATGTTTTGTACTCCATTTCCGGATTATTCTGGCCAAAATCAAAGTCCGCCACTTCGACGTTGAATCTCGCTCGACTCTGGATGTAATAGGCAACGCCGAATATTATGAGAACAACAGCGACGAGTGAACACGAAACCGGAACAACGATCACCGACAATTGAGGCTTCGTGCTGACTAAAAGAATAATGAGAAGAAAATAACAACATACGATGAAGATTCATGGGGTCTGTGTACGAGCCATTTGCGATCGCCATCGTGCAATAAAAAATAAACATACCTTTGTAAATATTAATCGTCAGCGGATAAATTTGCTTGCTAACTTCGTTGTCGAGTATAACGAGTATCGTGTACACGCTTGGCTCGAGGAAATAATGAAGAATGGAAAAATTGCAAGTGGGAAGTGGAGCGCCATCGTCGCACGTTTCGTGGCCCGTCGCGTTGTACTGCCCTCGATGAAATTGTAGACACTTGGTGAATGGTCCCGAACCTTGGCAGGCTATTTTTAAGGACAGCATATCCCAAGGTTGAATCCAATTCGTGCCGTCGACCGTTATGTTGCTGATAGGAGCTGTAAAAACGTTCGGGGTTGTTATTAAACCGAATTCGGATCAATTCTTGAAAAAGTGCACCTTTCCAACAAGGGAACGCTACGGGTTGGAAAATGAAGTTCGAGATGAGGCTCCGTGTGTTCACAGCAGTGTTCGTAAAAATCTGATATTTATTATGAATATCGAAAATATCCGATTTTTTAATACCTTCGATATTTTTTAAGTTTATAAAAATAACCCCTATTTTTTTGCTGTTTTTTGGAGCTGATTTTTCAGTGTGTTGCGAATTTTAAAAAAATATGGATTTGAAATTAAACCCCAATTTTGAATATTTTAATATTTATTAATTTACTTATTTTTTGCGATAATCAGTCTTACACATTTTAAAAATCAAGTCTTTTCAATTAAAAAATAATTAGGTACGTTTCTCTTTTTACCTGAAAAATCAACAGTTAAAATAATAGTTCCTATTAAACTTCTCACATTTATAAGCTCTAATATCTTGAATATTGGTAATTAAATATCTCTTTTGACAAAAATGAACAGAAACAGCAACGAATCACAAATATCGAACTACGAATCTGATACTGATTGTGTAGTCGAATGGAAGAAACCCAGCTGGGCAAAAGACAATGGTATTCTTTGAAATTTCGGCAGGTACAGAAAATATTGAGAGCCTTTTTAAGGGGAGATATACACCTAGATGGTCGAGGTCGAGGTTTTAGAAGCTATGAACATTCCGTCGACCGTAGAAGACCTTCACTATGAGCCTGGTATCTATGATTCCATGGAAGTTGACAAATTTCATGATTTATTCATTCCCAAATTTCCAAACGCATTTTTTCTCAAAACCACGTTTTTCAAATCGGTACCCAAAATTTCTCGAAAACCATTGAACCGATTGCCTTGAGGGTTTTTGTGGTTATTCTATACACCATCATCTAGTACTTGTCATAGGATTTTTTTCTTCCGTTACTTAGTTTTTGTTTTATAGGCAAAATAATAGCTAATTTTTGGCCCAAAAATCACTATTAATGTTCAAACGTCCGCCATTTTGTCATAAATCGATATTTTCAAAATCGGCTACAAGTACCCGATTATAGTATCTAATTTAAAAATCTTTTTGGTTTTTTTTTCAGATGATTTTCGAAGAAACGCCAGTGGGTAGCGTATACGCAGATTTTTTTACGACGCTCCAAGGATCATATAATATCCTTGTATATCTTTGATATTTTTAAATAAAGAAAATTAAACATATTCTTGAATGTATATACTTTTAGATAATTAAAACCCCAATCCGAAATTTAAAATAGTTTTCCTTGAAAAAATTCACAAAAATGACCTTTTTCCGGCTCCTAGGTGTATATCTCCCCTTAAGTAGGGAAGAGTTAGTGCGGGCAGCCTACTCGTGGACGTCTTTGAGAAACAGGGAATAGTGAAGTGGAAAGATGCAGGGTAAAGTCGCAAATAGATTAAGTAAAAGCAAGACCATGCGAAGGAACATTACTGTATTGTTAAAAGTATGAAACGACTCGAATCGGGCAGATATTTCCGATCGTCAAACCAACATATCAATATTAATTAATTTGTTCTCATTTTACCCTTAGCTTTGACTTGACGGTGAAAGTAACCGTAAGTTTTTTTCGGATCCGGTGCTATGACCGACGAATTGAGGCATACAAACGGAAACGTAACGTTTCCAAATTCTTCCCCAGTTCCATTGATCCTCGATCCGGTCGCGTTTGGAGCTGCGGTGCTCGTCTCGTTCGTCATCGACGTCGTTGGTACCATCGTGCTATCACTCGAATTCGACGTCGCCGTAAAATTGGCGTGCAGCGAAATAGTTGGGTTTGTCAGATTTGTGGAATTCGTTACACTCGACGGCTTGACGGTGGTCGTAATCAGTGGTGCATCTGTTGTTGTTGTTGTTGTTGTTTTTGTCGTTGTTGTTGTCGCGATCGTCGTCGTGGTAGGCGCAATCGTAGTAGTTGTGGGTGATTCGTGGGACGCGATAACCAATGCCTCGATCGTATACGTCTCGTCGGGTTGTGCAAACTTGTAATCGAAGCCAAAGTCCGGCGTCATACCGTAGTACTTGCAATTGACGAACCAGAAGGTCGATATTTGACTCAAATTGTTTTTTATATAAAACTCATCGCCCTGTCGTAAAGTGACATTGATCCTCGTGTCCACGCCCGACGCTACGTAATCTTTAGACAGAGTCCTGTTGCCCTGCGTTATGCTCATGTTACCGTTGAGAAAACCTGTGAAGAAATGGCTTGCGTTAGGCGATAACTGTCCATCGCAGACTCGTAAATACTTATTTCAAGGGAAAAGCCGTCTCACTCGTTATTTGAAAATCCGCTCTGCGACTGGTTATCACGCTCCATATGACGAATACCTTCCGGCTCACGACTACCTGCATTTCGTAGATTCCTACGGGAAAAGTATCCACGGGATAATCGACCGTCCAGTAAGAGGTAGTGTTCCAAGTAGTCGGCGACTGGAATACAACGGATAATAATTCACTCGAAAGTCGAAAACAGCGTTTTGCTTTTCTCACTCATTCAGCGACATTTGCTCATTTATATTCTAAACAATTTGTTATGGATTTTCCTTCGGTAACAAGGCAACAAGCCATAATTCATTCGATCGCCAAGCAAATGAAACGTACGGAACGAAAAATTCGGTAAGACCGAAAGTAGCGGACATGCGATGATGAGTACGCGGCTTTAGCGATCTCGGAAGTCACGGTGTGTTCGCCAGAGCCGATACTAGGACCGGTGGCCTTAGCTATGGGCCGGCTTGCATTGTGAGGTTGAAGTTTGCATCGATGGAAGGCGGTGAAAATTAAGGGATAGACTACAGTGAAAATGACGAAACGCTCGTTCGACGCTTGTGGCAACTCAAATTGAAAAGGAAGGCCCAACGTATAGTGCAGGAATCGCAGATTGACCGTAAACTTATTCTTACAATGATCGAACTGCTAGTAAAACTTTGAACGCGTTTTTCTCGAAACAATGTTTTTCAAAACGATGTACACGACTTCTCGATATCCACAGTAATAGCTTATTCAGTGTAATGGCAGTTTAGCCTTGGCTGACGTTTTTCTTAACATTTTTTTTTCTCTTAAGTTATTAACAATAAAAATTCAAACATTTGATTTTTGATTATTAAAACAGGATACAAAAGATCAGCTCGGTCAAGTCTAGGCCAATATTATATATTTTGAGAAAAAAAACTCGGTCTTTTGTTTCAGATCAACCAGGTGGCCAAAATCAAGAACGCTGTTGAAGTTCTTCACCTTCAAAGGTCCTCCCCGAGATTGTTTATAAATTCTCTAATTATAAATATTTTTCGTAAAATTCGATACACAACTTTATTAAGGGGAGGATAGGGGTTTGCACTTTTGAAAAATCGATTTTTTTGTTTGTTTTTTCTTATAGTTAAACATTTCAAGAATATAATCCCAAAATTTCAAGTCAATCAGAGCAAAACTCTCGAAGTTATTGACTATTTAGTCCCGCTCCTCTAACCTTGCAGCTCCAACTTCTCTAAACTTCAAACTCGTTTTTCTCAAAACCACTTTTTCAAAGTCCGTGCTCACTGCCATTTGGAAACTACATGACGGATTTATTCCAATCTTGGTACACAATTCCTACATATAAAATACCTCCCCCAACAGTTTGAGATATTTTTCTACATTGAGGGGGTTTTCCACCCCCAAAATGGCGGAATTTTTCGTGAAAAATAGCCCTTTTCACTTTACATGATCACCAAAAATTTAGAAACGAAAAAAAAAATTATCAAAGACCGTTGGGGGGAGGATTTGATGATACTTTGACTAAATTTAAATGGTACTTGATTTCAGATAATTTCTAGCTGAGATACAGTGAACGCCGCAAATCGTGTTTTTCCAAAGGCGTTCCTGGAAAAGCTTTGTCACCGGCTTGTTTGTGGATATTTTCGCTTACAAATTTCACGGAATGTTCTTGAAATGACACTTAACAATGTACAAAAGGTTTTAATAAATTTACTCTATCCATATAGATGAAAAAAATTCGCAAGTGTTTTTTTTTTCCACGCGAAACCCCTACCCTCCTGTTAATGTACATACAAATAAATGCCCAAACGACTTTTCAATAATCTCACTTATTCCTTCAATATTTATTTCTTCGAATAACCCTGATATTCGGGTTATCACAGTTGCCAAACCCCTCAATATTTCTGAATTCCTCTAATTTCTTTTGACAGGTTTCCCCAACAAAAATTCCTCAACCATTTTCTAAAATATTTTTTCGCTCATCTACGTAATAAGCTATTGAAAAAAATATTCTAAATAATAAAAGAAAAATGAAATATTAAAAAGAGGTTTCGATGAATTTGGACGATGCAAACGTCAATGCTGTTTCGTAGAAGGATAACCGAGTGAGAGATAATTTTCTTGCGGTTCCAACGACAACAGTTGCAAAAATAAGTTGAGAAAAATATTTTCTCATCCAAAATACCTCGTACTGATGGGGATACAATGCATTGTCGCTCCAGCTATAAAAATACGTTCCGGAGGGCCTGCTGCCGTCGGCTTCGTAGAGATCCGCTCGAAAGGTGATTCTGCCGCCTTGGACACATGGCCCGTCATTGGTTAGGGTGACGTATCCGTTGAATCCTTCAACTGTATGAACGAACGCATGAAGCTCTCGAGTCGTGCGATAAAACGACTAACAGTGATCTTACCAACGTAGTACAGCCGGAATAAAGGTTAAGTGTCGTGGTGATGTGGGCGGCGTAATCGATAAGACGATAAAGTGGATACGGTTGAGAATTTACCTTGAAGGAGACCGCCAAATATTCCAGCCAGGAGACAGAGAACGACGTTCGCGCAATTCATTTCCATAATCACACACGGGCGATTTATTTTATCACATTTGTCGCGTTGAAAATTACGTTGACAGTTTCGCTTCTCCTCTCGCTCCTCTTCTTCGTGAGTCGCGCTCGATGAGTCAGTGCCAGTGCTGTCGCGATTTGCACGGCGAGGACGAAATTGTGAATCGCGTATCAGTACGACGAAAAAAATCACGCGTATCTCGTAGTCACACTCAATAACAATACCGAAGTCGATTAGCAGCGTTTATTTTTAGTCGAAATAATTGCAATCGAAATTGGTAATGACCGCTCACACGATGGACGCTGGGACGTGCGTCAAATTATCACGAGGAACATTGATTAAACGGTTATTTATTTAAAAAGAACTCGGTGGGACACTTTCTTGGCAGAGATGACAATGAATATGACAGTTCATCGACTGTCGAGTATGTACGTGCTTGCGCGTCAGGTATACCAACTGATGAACTTCTATTTTTTATGGTCATGTATCGCGCGCTCCGACCACTTCGAAAGTTTGAATCCTAATTTCGACCGAACGATACGATCAATTGAGATTAAATTTATCGTGTACATGCCATACTGTTGCACAAAGCGCCTGACGGTCGACATTTTTTCAAATTTTGAAAAAAAACTTTACAGTTCGTTGTTACCATAGTACGAATTGTGTGACCCTAGTGCATTTTTTTCCCGAAAAACTCCGATTTTTTCCGGAAGATTTTTCCGAATTTTTCTATGAATCGGAACAAATATGAAGAATTTGGAGTTTTGCGGACAATTATTTTCACGCAAACATCCGAGTTTCTCCGAATTTCTCCGAATTTTTCCGAATATTTCATCATTTTAATTACGATCACGGGAAAATCTCGGAAATTATATGGAATAAAAAATATAGATAAAAAATGAATTCTTACTTTTTGTTTGATCAAATTATACTTCCTCCGGTTATCAATTAACGCAAACTAACAAAATGGAAATGCATGATCACCTGTTCATCAGTTATATTTATTAATAGAAAAAGGACAATATTTCAATTATTAAATAAAATCTTTTGCTATTCTTACTTATTGTTTCTCTCATAAAAAATACTTTGATTCTTTGTTTTTACCGAAAATACGTTTTTTGCTTGCTGATTCTTACTTAAAAAATAAATGGTTCTTTCTTCTTGATTTTTATTTTTAAATCCAATTGGCTCTTTCTTCTTGGTTTAACTAAAAAAAATGGTTCGTTCTTGGTTTAATTAAAAAAAATGGTTCTTTTTTCTCGGTTTTTTTTCAATTGGTTCTTTCTTCTTGGTTTCATTGTAAAAAAAAATTAGTTCTATGGTTGTTTTATAAATTTACAACTAAAAAAAATTGTTTTGAACCAAAACGATTTTTTGTTTTTTTTTACGAAAATCTCATTTCTTTCCATTTTTAACTTTTATCCGAATATCTCCGCAGCCGTTCACTCTGGCCATAGGAAAAAGAGAAATTTCCGGGAAAAAAATGACAAATCATGAATTTTCAGTAAAAAAATGTGTTTTTGGGAAATAGACCAGTACTTGAATCTGTCTTAAATCATTTTTCCTCCGAAAATCTCAAATATGACTAAAATATGAGAAATTATGAAAAATTTGGAGAAAAGTTTGCACTAGGGGAATTACTAACTGATGCATATTTCAAGGCCGCTAGGCTCTCGACGGTGAAATGAATTTTGAGCGTTGTTTCAACTGATTATGTGAAAGAATGACGGAGAAAATGGGGTTTAGAGTTCTTTTTACATAAAAGTAGCAAGATTGTACCAACGAAGCTCAAAATATTATCGACAATCCTGAAAATCTAATGCATCAGTTTTCCGATCGGCAGCAACTTCGCATGGCGCACGTACACATACACGTATCACACACGAGCTTGCAGCAATCGTCGCCTATTGGGTCCACGGCGGTT
Organism: Ophion ellenae; assembly: GCA_963210295.1. NCBI lineage: Eukaryota > Metazoa > Arthropoda > Insecta > Hymenoptera > Ichneumonidae > Ophion > Ophion ellenae. Next base: position 35,266,283 of record OY723388.1, read on the forward strand.
GCTGAGACATTTAGCGGGTGTTGCGGCCGCTCGAAGCCAAAAACTGCAAATTCGGCAATGCCGTCGCGACCGCGTCGAAACTTTGCAGCGTGATACATGTCCGGTCAGTAAGGCCGGGTCCACACTGCGGTTCTACCAGAGCGTTTTTGCCGGATCTATAGTGTATGCATAGTTTAAGACTTATATTACACTATAGATCCGGCAAAACGCTCCGGTAGAACCGCATAGTGTGGACCTGGCCTAAGACTCACACGCCTAGTCAGTAAGAATCCTAAGGCCAAGTTTTCTCCTATACGGATTAGATTTTCGACAAACAACGTTGTTCGTCTTTTAACGTATTCCTTTGGCAAAGGGCCGTATTTTGTGGGGGCATAAGCAGGGCCCTTCTGAAGCGGTGAATTACAGTGGCGCTTAATAAAAAAAAAGTTACAATCGGTTATCATATCTAACGATAAACGAGAATTCAAAATTTCGAGCCAAAATTTAGTAGATTTAGACATTTTTACATTTTCATTGAAACGTCGCGGTTACTAAAATTCTTCTGCAAGACACATTTTTCCGAGTTTTATCATTGATATTTTCTTCAAACATTCGGTGACCCTCTGTTTTTATTGTCGTTACGGAATTTTGAGATTTTTCTATACACCCGTGAGCAGTTTGTATCCGGCATCGAGAGTTATTTAGTGTATAAATTATTAAATAGACACGTGGTCAGCGCGACATCTCCACAAAGCTCCGTATAAATGAGACAACTTTTGGGGTCGTAATTTTTCATCAAAGTTCGGTAACTTGGCCCCAAATTTTACCAGTATACCGGGATGTATTTTGACTTGATTATAGACGAAAATCAGTTAATTGTTAAATATTCGGGTTCAGTAGAGCGGTAGGTGTACTTTTCTTTTTTCCGAAATACCAGCTGTCTCAATCAATTATATTGCTCGAATTCTGAAAATCGAAATGTTAAACTGTTTTTTGAGTCTAGTTTCGGAACATTTCCGTAGCTCTATGCGCGTCAGGGTTGTTATGCATTATGGACTCAGAAACTCCCTGACTTTTCCAAGTTTTCCACACAGGTTTTGCAAATAATCCAGATCAGGGTCAAATAAAGAAAACTTTGTTTTAAACAAATATCTATTTTTTTAAGGCAAGTACCACAAGTTACGTCTCGTTTCAACCATACTAGTATTTGTAAACGTTACAAACTATACGGGCAAAATTATATATGTAGAAATAGCACCGAAACATTTTTGTGAAAAAAAAACATGACATTTTTAACCGACTTGAAGAAACAAAAGAAAATTCTCAATTCGATCCTTCTATTGAAAAATTATGTTGAACTGGATAACATAATTTTTTTAAGATAAAATATATGGAAATATTAAAAATTGGAATACATTTTTTTAAACTGAAATTCAAAAAATAATGTATACATTGTAAATTTAAAAAAATACATTAACAGCAAATACAGAACCTGTTCTTCATTATAAGTAGAATTTTTTATGCCAATGAGAATAAATAAAAAATAAATATAAACACTTATCTATAATAATAATGATGTGGTTGTGTATCGACAGATCGAATGCAAATATATAGAGCTTTACGGTAAATTAGTTTTCAATTTGTTTAATTTTCAATGTTTGGCACTTACATAACTTTTTTTTGTATATAATGGAGAATATAAATATTCAAAATGTATAAAAATATTTCTTCTTATACAGTTGATTTTTTTTTGTCAAGTCGATTTCGATTTTCGTAGTTCTTGGAAAAAGTAAATTCTGAGAAAACTCTAGAGAATTTCCAAAATTCCCTGACTTTTCCCTGATTATTCCAGGAGGAAAGAAATTCCCGGAGTTTTCCCGGTTTTCCATATGCGTAACAACCCTGCGCGTATGTATATACGCGCTATAGAGCTACGTGATCGGTCGAACATTGTGCTATGCTATGCAAAAGCATGTGTGATCGACTTTATAACGTAACAAACAAAAAAAGTGTATCCTGTCGTCGCCGTAGTAGAGGAGTACACGTTTCCTGTATAGGGAGCGTAGCAGCAAAATGTTGGCAAACGTTTTTGGGTGGTTAACAAATAAAAATGGATATCTTTATTGGAACAAGATATTAAAGGGTTAGGCCACAGTAACGGGTATAAAATCATGTGCGAATGTAATAATTTTTTTTCGTATGAAAAAGTCATTCATTCATAAAATTAATTACATATCTATTTAGTATGAATATCCAGCTGTTAGAAAATATATGTTTTTCGATTTACAAAATGGCCGACTACTATTTTCTTTTGTTTGGGTTTGTCTTTTTTTTAGGCACTTCGCGGCGTGATATTTAGCATCCACAATTTTTTACCCAGAATATAGTCAATCTATATTAAAATATCTGGAGAAGTACGTACGGAATTTGAAAAATATTGTTTTATTCAAAAGTTGTAGGTATTTGAATGAATTTTCAGTGAAAAATTTCGTACAAAACTGCTCATAAATCGAAATTTTCGATTAATCAGAAATTCCGTATGTACTTTTCTGCGAAATGCAATTAGGAACATAACTTTTAAATTTGAAGTAAATCGAGTGAAAATTAGTGAAGTTATTTGTCACGCCAATTGGAAAAAAAGCTGTTCCGAGAAAAACGCGTTTACAGTTTTAGGTACCCCCATGGAAATTTATATACGCAAAAATATACTGCAAATTTATTTTATTAATAATTGCAATATATGTGAAATGTATGCCATATATTGAAAATACATTGTGCATATATGTGCCAAATTCTAATTTTCGTAACGTTTTTATATATGAGATGTATATACGTGGTATTACTGTATATCAATGTATCATATATCAATGATATATGTAGCATTTACCCTGAATATATACCATATATATTTAGCATATATGTTGCATACGCACTGCGTACATACCACATATATACTGCATACATGGTACATATATGCCACATATATACAGATATGCGTAGCATATCTGTATACAGTGTTTATATGTAATAGCGTACTTTAACTGTAAGTTAAGTTTTTTTAAGTTTAAGTTTTAAGTTTTATTAAGTTTAACTGTAATAGTGTTTATACACAGCATATATTTTTTGTCAGGAATATGTATCAAAAATGTATGCGTCATATATGACGCATAAATGACCCATATATGACTCATATATGACGCATACATTTTTGATATATTTTTCTGACAAAAAAATAGATTAAAAATATATCGAAAATATATGCGTCGTATATGCGTCATACATTTGGTGCATATATACTGAATATATACGTATTATTCTATTTTTCGTCACTATATATGCGACCGATATATATATATATGTAGCATATATTTTCTGCATATATTTTACATACATAAATTTCCATGGGGGTACTCTATGGTCGTGCCAGAGGTGGGCTTACGTTATACGCTCCAAGACGGTGAAAAAAAATGTCTTGCTATAAATCGAATAGTAACTTATTCTTATGATGATAAAGCACCGTTTTAGCGGAAAAAAAAACGTTTTTTTAAAATTCTACTGTGGCCTTACCCCTTAACGTTCTACCTGACAGGGCAAGTTTCGTATTCAGGGCCCTCCGTTTCTGCGGGCTGTAAAACTCTTTTCCTCTCGCAAAATGCATCCGCAGCTGAAAATAGTTGAATCTGAAATTTGGAGGCAGGTTACACCGTAAAAATGGGAAGTGTAGAGAAGTAGCAATAGTGGCGCTGAGAGTGTGAAGGGAGCCAGGCAATATCGTTTTTCACATCGTCCATTATTCGGCGGGTGATGTCGTTTTTTTTAGAAACATGTTATTTTTTTAATACTATGGTATATATCTTTATTCCTCTCTTGCGCAATTTTTGTTCTGACATACAATAATACATAGAACATATAATAATAATAAAAATGTGATCAATACGTCATCGAGGAATTAGTAGATAAATCACTATTTGCTCAATGTTTTGTTTACTCTGCTCGCCGTGCTTTCCAAATCTCCATGGATATACAAGACCTTGAACATATCTTCGAGGCAAAAGAAACGGCGCAACTATTGACCATTGTTGCATCAATTCGATCCTCTCAATGTTACGATTGAGAAGTAGTAATTTCTTGAGGGGTTAGGCTACTGTGAAAATGACGAACTCTCGTTCGTCGCTTGACGCAACTTAAATTGAAGACGAAGGTCCAGCATATAGTGCAGGAATCGCAGATTGAAAGTAAACTTATGATAAAACTGCTAGTGAACTTTGAACACGTTTTTTTTTTTTCGAAACTATGTTTGTCAAAACGGTGTACACGATTTCTCGACATTTAACAAACGGATTGACTTGAAATTTGGTACGCTTGTTCAGTGTAATAGTAGTTTATTCTTGACCGACGTTTTTCGTCCTAATATTTTTTTCCCATTAGTTATTACCAATGTTATTTTGATTCGAAAAAGCAGAAAAAAATTCTTTTCATAATTGAAGCACGATAACAAAAACAGCTCAGTCAAGTCTTAGCCAATATTATTTATTCGAAGAAAAAAATCGTTTTTGTTTTGTTTCAGATCAACCGAGTGGCAAAAATCAAGTACACCGTTGAGCCCCTCACGTTCGAAGGTCCTGCACGAGATTGTTTCTAACTTTGGATAAACTTCCGAAAAGCGGAAACCGAATTTCGATCTGAAATTTGGCATACATCTTCCTTTCAATATTAAAAAAAATCCCCTAGAAGGATTTTTGGGCACGCGCCATAGTTTTCGAGATATTGATTTTTGATGGACGCAAGGCACCTCCGATGTGCGTGGATTATTAAGGGGGTCGTCTAGTGTGTCAGATCAAAAGAGAAAACGGCCTTGCATGACTTCTTTGAAGAAGAGGAAGATGTACTCTATGGTCCAAGCATAGCATATTGATGGTGAGACCATTTTTTTTTATTATGAATTATATACAACAACTTTTAAACGCGTTTTTCTCAAAACACGATTTTTTCAAATTGCTGCCATGATATCTCAAAAACTATTTGATTGATTCTGCTCAAATTTATACAGCATCGTCAGTACACATATAACTACAAGTTGAAAAAAACGAAAAATTGATTTTTTTTCTAATGCGTAAAAAAAAATTCTTTTTTTTGGAATTCTAACTTTATTCTAGTGCCATGTAGAGCCTCAAGTCTCACGATTAAAATTGCGTTTGGTTTTTTGATTTCAGATAAGCAGAATGGCCGCAATCATGGCGCAGTAAAGCACCTCTTTTTATATATGTGTTCCTATTGGGCGGTCTATCTCCGACTACATTCTATATAATCACTTCAAAAAATTCACAAAGTTTGTTTCAATGTTAATAAAAATTATATACAATTTATGAATTATTTTATTTCAACGGTTTGTCAAAAAAAAATTCCCCTTCACACTAGACGACGGCCTTAAAATAAACACAATGCATCGTAGATTAATTTTTTTGGTTTTTTTCCAGTTCATCTTTTTACAGGTGTGATAGATTTCTAGGGCTCATTTATCACCTTTAAATCTTTTTGGGATTTTTAATATTTATTTTGCTTCTCTAGTTACTGATTTTTGCCAGTTTTTAATTTTTGAGATTTTGTATGGTTTTTTTACATTTTTTTTTAATTTTGTCGTCTTCAAATGTTTTTTTTTTCTTTATTTTACATGGTAAATCCTTATAATGCTCGGTAGCGGACCTCTGCGGCAATGGAGGGAGGGTTTCTACCACCCAAACTTGACGAAGATCCGCACAAACCGGAGAGCGCGATAGCATATACAGTCGAACCTCGATATAACGAAATCCTCGATACAACGAAGATTTGCCCATTCCCTTTCACCTAGGCACCCGAAACCTTGATACAACGCCATAATCATATACATTATGCTCTAATTGCTAATCGCTTGTACAAATTGCTCCAATTTAAAGATTTATTTCTTTAAAAACATCCCCATATTTATAGTACTAATATTTTTTTTTAATGAACATTTCAAGGAACATGACTCCGATATACCGAAACCTCAACATAAAGAAAACTCGCTATAACGAACTTTCCTAGAGATTCATTATATCGAGGTTCGACTGTATAGGTATAGTCAGAGCTAAACCCGTTAGCTAAAGATATAGTAGGAGTGCGGTAAAAAAATTACTGTCAAAAATAAATATCTCGAAAACTATGACGCGTCGGAAGAAATCCTTTAAAGGGAGTTCTTAAAATATTAAAATGAAGGTCTGTGTCAAATTTCAGAACGAAATTCGGTTTCCGCTTTTCGGAAGTACACCCAAAAAATAACTTTCAAAAATCGATATCTCGAAAACTATGGCGCGTCGCCAAAAATCCTTTCAGGGGATCTCAAAATATTGAAAGGAAGGTGTATATGCCAGATTTCAGATCGTAATTCGGTTTCCGCTTTTCGGAAGTTTATCCATAACTTCTTTAATTACTATCTTTTAATGAAATTTGGTACACAACTTTGTTAATGTACATACGAATTAATTTCCAAACGATTTATCAATGATCTTACTTATTCCTTCGAAATTAATTTTCTTTAATAACCCTTATTGTGAGTCGTCACATTAGCCTAACCCCTTAGTGAGAACTATGAAAGGTGTAGTATGTTAACTAACGGGCAGTACAGTCATTTTAGAGTAGTCGTGAAAAAAAGCTTTTGTAGAACAGATCGTAAGTAAATTGCCTCGATTATATAACGGTAGATTCAATGAACATCCGGTAACTAAAAAAAATGATAAATACGAATTACTGAACAACGAAAAATTGAATTATATATATATATATATATATATATATATATATATATATATATATATATATATATATATATATATATATATATATATATATATATATATATATATATATATATATATACAGGGTGTGCCTCTTATCTCCGCCACCCGAAATAACTCGATAATTATCGACGTCACAAAATAATGTTCCAGACAAAAGTTGTACGGTGTGAAGGGGGCCATCAAATGCGACCAATCTTTTTTTTTATTTCGGTGGATTCGCTGACGCACAGTGAGGGCTCCTTCACTTTTTAAAATGGAATTGTACTTTTTTTCCAACCATTTTGTGGAGCACCTCAAGCCGCATACAAAAACATTAGGGGGTCAAAGTCGTTCACGGTCATGCAAGGTCACTTATTAAAATGAAATACAAATCTAAATATCTCGGATCACTACCCAATATTTGGTAGTGATCCGAGATATTTAGATTTGTATCTTCGATACTGACCTTGAATGACCTTGAACGACTTTGACCTCCTAATGTTTTTATGCAACTTGAAGTGCTCCACAAATCGGAATAAAATAATCTGAGAACTACTATATATATATATATATATATATATATATATATATATATATATATATATATATATAGTAGTTCTCAGATTATTTTAATCCGATTTTTTCATTGCAAAGTCCATAATAATGATCAGGCGCATGTACGTAATTAATTTTCTTCATGATTCAAATCGCTCACTCGAACATTGTCTAATTTACGTTCTAACGCAAGAGAGTTATCGAAGTCGCGTTTTTTTTTGTACCCGTAAACCCTGATTTCGAGTATTCTGCTAACTGTTCAGGACCGTTTTCGAATAATGCAGATCGCTTGACCAAAGAAGCTGCAGAAAGTTAACGTCTGACCATCACCTTTTTATTTTCCAATGATAAAAAAAAACGTATTCAATATGCTGATCCGCTACCCCACGATCGTAAAATGATTTTTCTTCTACGGTACCGTTACACAAATTAGGCCGAAGTTCCAAAGTGTTTTTTTTTCAATCCTACGTTTCTAAATGGACTGTACGGCCAGCTCTTCAATCCGCCAAATTCCTAAGCGGATCTTTCACCTCGGAGTACATCTCTTTCTCATTTGCAGTAAAGCGACGCATTTTAATTTATATTCGAAAACAGGGGCGGCAGACTCCAATGGAATTTGTTTCGAAAATAATTCGTTTGTGCCTCTCGACCGGTGGCGATTTTTGTTCTCTTTTTTTCTTTGTTGAATGAAAATGATATTCTTACGACTATTCGAGTATACGCGAAATATTTGCACTACGTGGTCATCAGAAAAGAGCAGATGCTGCGATAATTGCCAACAGAAATGCAGAAAGCGACTTTTAATCCCGCACCTCTAGGGGAAGCGCGAGTGTGACCTTTCACGACGATTAAACGAGAGTGTACTGTACATTGTCGTTTTTTTTTTCTTTATCGCGTACTTCGGTTCAAGCGCAAATACATGTACGAATGATTATCGAATATAATACAAAATTAATTATCACAAACAAATATATATATATATATGTGTGTGTGTGTGTGTGTGTGTGTGTGTGTGTGTGTGTGTGTGTGTGTGTGTGTGTGTGTGTGTGTGTGTGTGTCACTTGGAAAGAGAGATTGATTTCGATACTGCTCTATGCAAATGATTCATTATATTACGGAGTATGTACATCAAAAAGCTTATTCATTACGAGTTAATTATAGCGACGATGCCTTTCTCAGTTCATGTAGCTTGCGGAATTTTATGAATCAATTATCAAGATCAACCATTCCTTCCTCTTTTCCGCTCTCGTTGATTCGTGACATTGTTCCATAGGCTCGTGTACCGAATGAGCGCGCATCTACTTCCATTGCGTATCCAGTTTTGACTAATATATTAACGCCTATCAATGATTATTACAATTACTATTCCGTCTAGTCGCTGGAGACCGCCTCTTTACAAAATCTCTTCAAATTCGCGCCTCGAAAAACAGTACACGTCTTAAGAAAATGGTATTTAAGCTCGCATCGTTGGAACGCGACAAAAATCAATTTTTTTTTACATTGCCAAAGCATTTTTTGTTTGCACGTTTGGGGTAGAAAAATCGCTAAAACTTTTTTCAGGATCTTCATTAAAAATCTACAGCTTAAATTGGCACGAAAATATATTCGATAATAATGAAAATAAAAGAAGAAGCATTTTCGTTGCATCTCAACGATGCAAACTTCAACACCGTTCATAACGCACATGTTTTCTTATCTCAATACAACCGTGGTGATAAAAAAAAAATATACATACACATATGTCGCCTCTATTAAGCATTTCAGAGTTACACAAATAAATAGTATTGAAATTTCAGAGGTTGTAAAAAAAAAGCTGCTGAAAAAAAAAAACCAAGGATATTTGATAAACGTAGATTTGTTTGGAGACTCGAATCGCGAATGTGGCTTGGAAATTACCAATGCACGATTCTTGTTCAGCTTTGATTAAAATTGTTTCTTTTTTTAGTTTCCTTTTTCCAGGAGCTTTTTTCTCCTAGATCCGAAATTTCTCAGTCAAGCCTTCACTAGAAAGCGTCATTCATTGTGGCTTTTTCATACAGTCAATTTGCTCCTCATACTCCTCGGCTTCCAAAAGTCAATATGTCGTTTCGAGTACTAGCGGAGCGTGGAAGTCGATGATCTAATATACACTGTCATCACGTCAATAAATACTCGCCGTCTGAGAGACTGAATTCATGAAAACAATGGCGCGTATATGTACATTTATCGAAGAATATTTTTGCTTCCACTTTCGTTTCTTCTTTGTAATAATAATGATAGTAATATTTGTGACGACAGGGACAGTCTTACGAAAATTGGCGAGACGAGACGTGTCCGGCTTTTCGTTTCGCTTAAAAATTATGCAGTTATCCTTCGTACAGGAACGTCAATAATTGATCCTATTTCTATCTTGTCAAGTAAGCTACTCATTTATGTATATCTGTATATTCAATATTACGTACGTATAAGATCTAAGTAAAGATTGTTCATGAATCTGCTAGTTCTTTATGCTATATATACGATTGGAATTTAGAGAGAGAGAGAGAGAGAGAGAGAGAGAGAGAGAGAGAGAGAGAGAGAAAGTGATAGATAATGGATTGAACGAAAATTCTCCGGGTGATCTAGTGGGACGGTGCTTTTTTTTTCTTTTGAGCTCCTCTTCCGTTGTACGAATCAACCGAACCACTTTTATCTCCATCGTTATTTCCAAGCCCTGTGTAGAATGCAATTTTTTTATACTCAATTTTTACATCAATTGGGGAGCGTCCATTAATTGTACGGGGTAAATGGGGATCGTCGACGCCCGGAAGGCGCAACGAGAAACAATCGCGAAGAAGCTGACATTTGTAATGAAAACATAAATATGAACCCACAAACATAAGGAGGAGATCTCTTTGTAACGTAAAGAAGAGCTTGTGGTCGAAAATTAACACCGCGAGAAAGGCGTGGGATTACATTAAGGGCTCTTCTCACTTTAGACGCTAAAAAAGGCTATTTTCGTGATTTTTTTACAGGTTTATATTATAGATATTGATATATAAGTTGTTACACTTAATAAATAGTTTCGAAATACATTTAAAACATTTTTAATGTAGTTTTGTAACCCAAACAAACTTTAAAGGCATTTTTCTCGGAACAATGTTTTTCGACGACTTGTTGATAAAACCTTCGAAACTACTGAATCGATCCTTGTGAAATTTTAACCACATATTCTTTACAACTATAGCTATAGCGCATATCAAGGATTTCTTAAAATTTTGATATTTACTATTTTTTTTGCCAAAAACAAAAAAAAACGTTTTTATTTGTTTTTTTCGAAAAATGTCCATTTTGTTATCTTTGCATATATCAAAAATCGTATGATATGCGCTATAGCCATTAACATACTGAATCTAAAACCGTTTGATTTTTTTGGTTCGGATGATCCATTTCCGAGGTTTCATCAACAGCGCAGACCTGCAATTTTTTTAGGGCATTTTTTTCTACCATTTTCGTCTATAATGACTAAAAGAAATATTTTTTTTCATGCATTTCGAGAGTGTAATTATGTAACAACTTTTATATCCATATCTATAATATAAACGTATGAGAGAATTCATGAAAATAGCCTTTTTTAGCCTCTAAAGTGAGAAGATCCCTTAAGGTCTCGAAACCGGGTATTCATCGGTAGGTCATTTAGTCAGAACATTTTTCAGCCTTGAAACTTAAACGCGTTTTCGCGAAAAGTACTTTTTCGTGAACCTCGTACAAGATATCTCAAAAATTATCTGTTCGATCGTTCTGAAATTTGGCACACTTCGAGATAACATAATTATCGTTTATGTGAATCTGAATTTCCTTGGAAATTATTTAAAAAACTACTTTTTCATTAACAAATGCTACAGTACAAATTTCATGAAAAATAGAACATTTTTTTTCAAACTCGTACGATTTTTCGAATTTTCACTTTTCTTTGAATTTTATAGGTTCACACAGAGCGTGTGGGTCTTAGGAATCTAAAACTTCGTGACTCCGATGTTTCAGATTAATGCACCAGACGCTAGGTTGTACGCCGTGGAATGAGTCAGGCAGCAATCGTCTCTGAAGCAAGTGTCGTACAGACGTCATTTTCACATCATCTCGAAATCGCCGAGGGAGCGATTTAGGGTCGATTTAGGGAGATAGGGTCTGAAAATGGCCGGGAAGACATCAGGCGATCAATGAACGCTTCCTGAAGAATGAAAATGTTTACACTTACGCTTTAAATGAGCAACGCGAGAACGCGTGAGACGTGGCGCTGATATTTGTTTCTCCGCTTTTGACACTTGGTTCGCCAATTGCAGAGATTTCTTTCTCAGCTGGGCCACTTCCTCCATCGCCGGTGTCATCCATTTTATTCTCGGCTCGGCACTTAAATTGAGAGGAACAAAAGGGTACAGTTATGCCGTGATTCATAACGCGGGAGGCTCCTCTATTTACTTAAGGGGAGATATACACCTAGATTCACCTACTTTTACACCTACATTCCGTCGACCGTAGAAGACCTACACTAAGGGCCTGGTATCGATGATTTCATGTAAGTTGACAAATTTCATGATTTATTCATTCCCAAATTTTCAAACGCGTTTTTCTCAAAACCACGTTTTTTCAAATCGGTACCCAAAATTTCTCGAAAACCAATGAACCGATTGCCTTGAGGTTTTTTGTAGTTATTGTATACACCGTTATCTAGTACTTGTCATAGGATTTTTTTTTCCGTTACGTAGTTTTTGTTTTATAGGCAAAATAATAACTGATTTTTGGCCCAAAAATCACTATTTATGTTCAAACGTCCGCCATTTTGTCATAAATCGATATTTCCAAAATCGGTTATGACAAGTACTAGATTATAGTATCTAATTTAATAATCTTTTTGGTTTTTTTTCAGATGATTTTTGAAGAAACGCCAGTGGGTACCGTATACGCAGATTTTTTTACGACGCTCCAAGGATCATACAATATCCTTGTATATTTTTGATATTTTAAAATAAAGAATATTAAACATATTTTTGAATGTATATACTTTTAGATAATTAAAACTCCAATTCGAATTTCAAATAGTTTTCCTTGAAAAAATGCACAAAAATGACCTTTTTTCCGGCTCCTAGGTGTTTGTCTTCCCTTAAGGTAGTTCCTCTGCGAAAATCTCAACCAAAAGTTTACATACCATGTTCATGTTTAAAAGATTGATATTGGTTTAATCAGTAATGAATACAATTAAAAACTACGCAATATTGACTCGGTACTAGTAGATAATACGATGGATATCATTTATTGCCGTAAAATATATTTTGTATTGTGTTTTTGATCGACCATTGCCAGTAAACTTTTTGCCGGGACTGTCCAGGCTTTGCCCCAATTGTTTTTTTTTCCAGGCTTTGCCAGGCTTTGCACCAAAATTGTGAAGGCTTCTCATGGTTATATCTTGGAAACTAGATGGTGAATCATTCTCATTTTTTTTCACATTATTCGTGATATCTTACTGTAGCTTATCCTCGATTTTTATTAATTTCTTAATTTTAGTTTTGACGGTAGAATTAATGATGCTCTCTTTGCCCATCATAACGCATTTGTTACGTGTAAACCAAGCCAACTTTAAGTGCAAATATCTCAGGTTTGGGGTGGTCAAACTTATTCAAAATGCACAGATGTTTGGATAATGTATTGAATAACGTATATGTCAAATTTCAACCATTTCTTAATTCAACTCTTCTGTGGAGGTACTACCTTAATGTCTCGAAGCGATATTGAGAAGTTGAATATACTTCGGAAGCACAACAAGAGGATTATGTTTCATTTTTCTTTGTATGGTTAACAGTTTCGTTATCGTGGTTGTTACGCTTTACTGACTCAGAAATTGAGGTCAAATAAAAATTCAAGACAAAATTCCTCCATATGCCCTTTGGAGCCGTCCATAAATTTACGTTATAAGTTACGTCATTTAAAAATGGATGGGGGGTCGTCTTGTCGTTGGATGATGATAACGATAATTGGATTATGACGACAGGGTTAATAAACTGATTTAAAGGGGGGCGGTCAAAATCAGTAAAGAATCGATGACGTAATATATCGATGGCCCCTTTCAGGCTTTTATGATCCCGTCTCTTTGTTTTGCAATCCCGCATTTTTGACTTCCCCATTTCACGTTCCTCACAGAACCCAAACAAAGTGTTGCCCACGGTTTAGTTGTTCAATTTTCGTAAGCGTTTCGCGAAAAAATTGCGCCGTGTATGGGAGTTTTTATAATCGTACGAACTAATTTTTTTTAAGTTTCAAATACATGACAATAGGGAAGTTCCAAACGTCCTAAATTCCTCCATCCTTAATGTCGTCGGTAATACCTAAAGGATAAATTTCCTATTTTCTGCACAGTTTTATTTGCACTTACTCGGTCGATTTGGCCTTTTGTCTGTAGATGCCGACTTGTCGGTCCTTCATGCGACGCATTACATTGAGCATCGCGTAGGTTGGAAGGGACGGGGGTGGAGGCGATGGCGGTGGTGTCAGAGGTGAGGCAGCCTCGTGAGGCTGCGTGCTGACTTTGGCGAGTTTGTCCGGGTGACGCGCCAAAACCTTTTCCCAACTGAAATCCGTTTTTTCTATGGGCGCAGGCGTGTTTCTCGTTATTCTTCCCTGAAAATGTTCAATCATTGACGTCCACGCCGGCTATTAATGCATGGAGCGAAGCTTCCGTGGTCATTTTTCTGGCCAAACAATCGACAGATATATAGCGAAATACGAAAATCGTAGGAATCGCAACAAAATTCGTCGTACCTCAAAAATGAATAAGCAATCAGCTATAAATATATTAATAGTAATGTACGTAGTCTACTAAGCGAATTTAGTACACTCAGAAAATAATCAATTTTCAATAAATAAATACGGTGGAATCAATTCAACGTGCTCCTGGGCTTGTTTTTTTTAATGTCCAATTAAAAAAAAAATCGGACGTATCTTCTCACATCGCTTTGTTTCGCATTTTATCTTCGCCATCGTATCGGTTTTTCGGCATGAAATACAAACAGTGGTCCAAAGCGTAATAGCAGTTTACCCTCGACCGACGTTTTTCTTATTATGATTTTTTTCATTAGTTATTGACAATAATGATGTAATTTTCCCTCGAAAAATCGAAAATAAAAATTAATTTTTTTTTCATGATTGAAACTCGAATGCAGAAAAGCTCGGTCCAGTCGTAGCCAATATTTTCTATTTTGAGAAACTAAAAACGAGTTTTTTTTTGTTACAGTTCAACCGATTGGCCAAATGAATTGGAAAATTGGAAAATGGCCAAATTCCGTTTTTTTCCCTGGGAAACGGTCAAGAAACGCATTTTTTTAAACACAAAGGTACATATATTGAGAGCCTTAAAAAAACCAAAAAAATATATAAAAACAACAAAACCATCTCCGCCGATGAATAATACTGCTTTCAAAGTCGGTGGACATGATATCTCGAGAACTACTTGATGGATTGTTGCCAAATTTACGGAAGATACGACGAGAAACATTTAAAGGTCGCTGACGATCTCACTTTTTGAAAATCGATCTTCATTTTTTAATAGTTCCTTAAAATGACGACTTTTTTTTTCATAGGTTTTGTATGCTCGAGCTTCAATTCGTCGCCACATCGTTAAAAATCCACAATCGTCGACGACTCTTATTTATTGTTAATTCGAATAACCCGTTTGGTTTTTAGATTTTAGATGGGCTGTTTAAGCTGGAGACTGTCCACGTCGCGAAAAAAAAATTAATCTACCGGCGGCCATGTTTTTGTTGTTTTTCCGTATTATTTTGTTGTAATTTTTGTGTTAAAAAAATGCGTCTCTCTTTCACCGACCGTTTCGCAGAAAAACAATTCGGAATTTAGCCATTTTTTTTCGGGTCTCTAGGTAGATGTAGCCCTTTAATTATTAATATTTTTTAAATTAAAATTTGGTACACATTTTTGTTAATGTACATACAAATAAATGTCCAAACGATTTTCAACCACCTTACTTACTCCTTCAAAATTAATTTGTTCAAATAATGCCCATTTTCGGCTCGTCACAATAGCCTAACCGCTTAAGGTAGTTCCTCTGCGAAAATCTCAACCAAAAGTTTACATACCATGTTCATGTTTAAAAGATTGATAATTGGTTTAATTAGTAATGAATAAAATTAAAAACTACGCAATATTGACACGGTCCTAGTAGCTAATACGATGGATATCACTTATTGCCGTAAAATATATTTTGTATTGTGTTTTTGATCGACCATTGCCAGTAAACTTTTTGCCAGGACTGTCCAGGCTTTGCCCCAATTGTTTTTTTTCCAGGCTTTGCCAGGCTTTGCACCAAAATTGTGAAGGCTTCTCATGGTTATATCTTGGAAACTAGATGGTGAATCATTCTCATTTTTTTTCACATTATTCGTGATATCTTACTGTAGCTTATCCTCGTTTTTTATCAATTTCTTAATTTTAGTTTTGACGGTAGAATTAATGATGCTCTGTTTGCCCATCATAACGCATTTGTTACGTGTAAACGAAGCCAACTTTGAGTGTAAATATCTCAGGTTTGGGGTGGTCAAACTTATTCAAATTGCACAGATGTTTGGATTATGTATTAAATAACGTACATGTCAAATTTCAACCATTTCTTAATTCAACTCTTCTGTGGGGGTACTACCTTAAGGTAGTCCTATCGCTTCACACTAGTCATACCACTTGTACAATTTATATTTTTAACATACGCAAAAAAAAATTGTAATAACTAAATTTTCCATGTGTAAACTGTTTAACAAGAGTTCACGTTTAATTTAAAAAATGAAAAAATAGTTATTCCACCGATTCGCGCAGTATATCTAGGTTTGATATTTGGCAATATTGGTTCCATCTCTGTCTCTTTTTACTCAACCAGGCGAGTGTAACCTCCATGCTTTTCAACGTCGATCTGTCAAAACAATGCCAGGTGCGGGAAATATAAAGCGTTGTATTCGGGCCACGACTGCTAAAAGCGTGGAAAATTTGTGTCGGCGAAATATGTCGGTTAAAAATGAAATATGTGTGGAAATTCGAATGAGTGAGATGAGGTTAGGACTACAGTCAGCTGTTGCCTTGCCGTCACGTCTCTTTATCGTAGCAAGTGGTAATAAATCCAATAAAGAAATTTAATATTTCTTTTCTCTGTAATTAGGTCGATAAACGACCCTGAAATTTTACAGAGACGATTATTAATTTATTTACTGAAGCTCACAAAAAATTATGAAAATCCTATGAACTGAAGCCTGACGATAGCACTACCCTGAACGAGATTTTTTATACGAATAAGAAAAAAGCCAAGAAGTACCTCTCCGTTGACTGGTTTGCAAGGTCGTCTTTCTCTGAGGTAGGGCATTTTGAATGGTTGCAGAGCCGCGATATTTTCATCGGCGACGCGTTTGCCGTTGAACGACGGCGATGCTTTGTCTTGACCGTTGCCATTGCGCCGGAAAAGACTCCTAAGAGTGGCGTAATTTGGCTTGTCCTCGAAATTCAACGTCGTTATGTATTTCATGTAGGTCGTGATTGCAGCTGTGGCAAAAGAAAAATCGCATTAATCTCCCGATCGGATTCAAGAGAAGTGGAAAAAAGATATTGCTAGTGAATATTTCGCTAACCAGGAGGCTTTTTTTTCCGAGGGAAACATTCTCGCATGAACAAGGGAATGTCGGAGAGGAGAATTTCCTTTTGAGCGTGAACCTCTTCCGGATTACTCGAAGGTGCCATACCTCCGGTCTCTTGCTCCCACGGCAATCTCCCGCACAGCCATTGTAATAAATTATATCCTAAAGTCTCCATGTCGCCTCTCCTTGAATGAGCTGCAATGAAAACGAACGAAAACATCGTACCATTTGGGCTAAGCTTCTTGACATGAATGACAATTTCCAATCAACAGTACACCTCTGGTTATCATCGTCATTGTTATATGAAGTTTTTTTTTCTGCCACGTCTTGTTAATTCACACGTAGGGTCAAAGTGGCAACAGTGGCAACAGTGGGTACACTCAACCTTTTCTGTTTCTCAGAAGTGGACATGTATATATGTGCGCCTTTTTCACATTAGAACCGCCCTCGGATGTGAATAGGTTTGAAACTGTATGTGAGTCGCTCCCGCGCATTTCGGTTGTGAGAGGTGATTTTATATTATTTTTGGTGTCAAACGTTGAAAAAGCAGCTGAGTTTGTATGTTTTTTGCTTCTTTACCTATCGCGGTTATGTTCGAAGTCATTGTTCTCCCGCAATATACAGCTACATTGCGGTATTCGAGCATTGTGTTTGTTAACCTAAGAAAAATAGAAACTTGTCAGTACCCGCTTTAGAAAAAAGAGCGGGTCGGGACACAGTGGCCCAATTTTTCGAGGTAGACAGAGGTAAGTCATAATATGAATATTTTCGCGTTGTGATTTAGATAGGTAGTCATTGTTGATTAATATTCAATAAATAATTGTGATTGATCTCATAATATGCTGTCTTTTTTAAATCAAGTTTTCAATAGTTTACTGTACAATACTCTCCATTGTATAGAGAAAAGCACTCCATTACCTACAAGTGTACAGTGGATCAGGGTAATTTTCTTCAAATGTTGCTTGATTTTGAAGTTTTGTTTGACTGTGAAGTTAGGCATGTTTCACTGTGTACACCCCCAAGTACACAGTAGATCAAATCCCATTTTTTTAAGGTAGTACCTCCACAGAAGAGTTGAATTAAGAAATGGTTGAAATTTGACATATATGATATTTAATACATTATCCAAACATCTGTGCAATTTGAATAATTTTGACCACCCCAAACCTGAGATATTTACACTTAAAGTTGGCTTGGTTTACACGTAACAAATGCGTTATGATGGGCAAACAGAGCATCATTAATTCTACCGTCAAAACTAAAATTGAGAAATTGATTTTAAAAAACGAGGATAAGCTAGGGTAAGATATCACGAATAATGTGAAAAAAATGAGAATGATTCACCACCTAGTTTCCGAGATATAACCATGAGAAGCCCTCACAATTTTGGTGCAAAGCCTGGACAGTCCCGGCAAAAAGTTTACTGGCAATGGTAGATCAAAAACACAATATAAAATATATTTTACGGCAATAAATGATATCCATCGTATTATCTAGTAGTACCAAGTCAATATTGCGTAGTTTTTAATTTTATTTATTACTAATTAAACCAATTATCAATCTTTTAAACATGAACATGGTATGTAAACTTTTGGTTGAGATTTTCGCAGAGGAACTTCGTTAACATGGTTTCTATCCCAATATCTATTTGGTTAGGCCGTTCAGTGTCTTTCAACAAAATGAAGCCATCTAACACACCTCACGTTTAGTCAAGGTTTCATTGAGATTGTGTGAACGGTTAGGCGAACTCTGAAAAAAAATGAGCCATTGATCCCACTCTGACCCTACACTTCGGGTGGGAATGCACTATTGGTTTGGAATAAATACAGTCAAACGCGAGTGAACGATTGCTTACTGCCGTGATGAGCATCGCGGGACGTGAACTCTAGTGTTCCCTCGTGGGCTCGCCTCTCGTCGTGTACGAAAGGCTTGTGAGTACCGGCACGCGTACGAAACCGATACGTCAGTCCGTAATCGACCAAATAGGCTCGAAGATTCTCCGTAACGGTGTGACTGTCGCTGAGCTCCAACATTATGTTGGAACCTTTGACATCGGCGTGGGCGTAGCCTCGGCTGTGAATGTACTCCAAGGCGTCCAACTATCAAAGACAATGATAATTATGACGATGCAATTTGATTCGTCGGTGCAAACATTAATAATTTGAGGGTTCAGGGTTCATAATGGAAAAAGTAATGCTTTTATACTGTGAAAATGTATTCAACGAGCGTTTTTTTTTCTTCACTTTTCGGAAATTTGTATTGATTATCGATCCCAGATATTTGACAAATGAAAAAAATGCTTTTGCTTCGATGTAACTTCACGCACTTTAACGTATTGTGCCAGCGTTGGCTGAGGGCCAATTTCTATCGAGCGCTATTATTGCAGGAATTGCAGATTGAAGGTAAACTTATGATTACAACGATAGAACTGCTAGTGAAACTTTGAAAGCGTTTTTCTCGGAACTACGTATTCCAAAACGGTGTACACGATTTCTCGACATCTAACGAACTGATTGACTTGAAATTTGGTACACTTATTCGGTGTAATAGTAGTTTAGTCTCGACCGATGTTTTCCTCCTTAAGACTTTTTTCCCCTTAGTTATTAAAAATATCATTTTTCCTCGAAAAATCGCAGTCAATTTTTTTTGCTGATTGAAACACGATATCAAAAAAATCTCCGTCAAGTCTTAGCCAATATTATGTATTTTAAGACAAAACTTATTTTTCTTTTCGTTTCAGATCAACTGGGTGGTCAAAATTAAGTATACTGTTTGGCTCCTCACGTTCAAAGGTCCTTCATGAGATTCTTTGTAACTTATTTAATTATCAATGTTTTTCGTCTAATTTGGTACACAACGTTGTTAATGTACGTACAAATAAATGGTTAAACGATTTTTCATTCATATGACATTACTTCGAAATGTTTTTTTTTCAATAACGTTGATTTTCGGGTCGCCACAGTGAGCCCTTAAGCATTGAGTGTGTAGAAGATGTAACTTGGGCGATACCATTTTCGAAAATTTGCACACGACGCTGCTCCACATCGTTCGCTTATGTTTAAAAACCATAAAGGTATTTGATTTTCGAAGATGTTGGGAACGCGTATTTTTTTGTTGTTATTTCTGCTGCTTCGGAATTACTATCGTCAGAGTGGACAAGTTATAGCTACGCATGGCGATATTTACCATCTGAATAGCGAGGCTATTGACGATTTTGGTAGGAAGTTTTCTGCCGTACGACAAAAACAATTTGCCAACGTCGGTGCCGTATCGAGGAATCACAAGGAATCTGTAGCGCTCTCCTTGATAAACGTGAGATCCCGAACCCTCGTAACTTGGCACGCCGACTCTTTCTATCTGCTGCGACTGGCACCACTCGTCAACTGGTAGAACAAACGAAATTAAAACTCCGTGAAATAGTGAGAAAGCGATAGGAAAGTTTTTTTTTTTAGATTCTTTACTTCCCTCTGAGACTTTTACAGAAAAATGTTAACGACGCTTAAGGCCGGCGCCTGAATTAGAAGGTCCGAAAGATCGTTTTTTTTTAATTGCTTAAATCGATAGATAAACTATCCAAGAATATATTTGAAATATTACAGAGGCCAATTGTAAATATTCTCGAAGATACCAGGCCAGAGAAGCGATTGATATTTCATATTGATATTTCCTCCTATTGAAAACTTTGAAACGCGTTTTCTCCAGTTTTATTTTTCACGATTTTTTCAAAATGGCAGGCCTGATAGCAAAAAAACTGATCGACCTATTGAATCAAACCAAAGTTTATTTTCTTCAGTATGAAAATCACTTCTAAGTGCATTTAAAAAGTCGTTGAAAAAGTCTTTGTAAATCATTTTTATAGCACGTGAAAGTGTTTTTTTAAACACCTTTTTTTCAAACCTCAGAAAAGTTATAATTTCACGCTTTTTCAGCTTTTTCTTAATTCACCCTGATGAAAAATATATGACGAGTGAAAATTTTGTTGTTTTTTTTTTGTTTCAGTCAAGAATTACGAGCTGCATCTTTCCCGCCGATTGGGGACTGCAGTGGCAAGGCGCGCATGGAATTGGCTGATAAATATGCAGTCATTGATTGTTTCATGTTGAAAATAGTTTTTTATACATTTCATATATACCTGCAAAGATACCTCAATGTTTACTGGGCTCACTTGTTGTTTTCCCTTCTAAAAAAATTCCCGAATAAACGCTTTTTCGACCTTCTAATTCAGGCTCCCGCCTTAACAAATTGAGTCACTCACTCATGGGTTGTCTGGCAGCCCTGATGTAAAAATTCATTTCCACGAATAGCGGGCCATTGTTGTGCGGCTCGATTTTAATGACGTACTTGGCGTCGTTGGTGACGCTTTTGTGAATATTGTTGGAAGCTGTAATTCAGAATCAGAATGGGTAAGCTATATTCTGTATCGAATTTTTCGAGTTACAAATGCAGAATAAACATGGTGTCGAAGTTTGCATCGTTGGAATGCAACGAAACTTCTTCCTTGTGTTTTAATCGCCATATTTTTATTGTTACGCCAAATCCTTTTTTCACATATTTATATTGTAGATCGTTGAACAATTGTGTTGAGAATTAATGAAGAGATTTTTGTAAGGAAAAAGCAAAGTGTTTATAGTAAAATGTTCATTGCGTTCAGAAAATGCAAACTTGAATATCATGAATAAACTGGGTGATATGTATAGTATGGTGTGGCGAAAAATTCAACTTTCACTCTCTCAAGCTAGAAATATCTAGATTGAAGGAGCGTTGAATTTCAATAAAATTAGGCTTCAAATATTCACGATAAATCGAAGTTCTCTAACTCAAGTAATTGGTAGCAATCGATCATTTTGCCCCCCTTGGGTTATTCCCAAATTTCCCTTTTAACGTTTGAACTTGGATAACTCAACAAATAATTGATATTTATGAAATTCAGTTGAACATTCTTAAGAGGTTAGGCTACTATGAAAATGACGAACGCTCGTTCATCGCTTGGCAACTCAAGTTGAAGAGGAAGGACCAACATACGGTGCAGGAATCGCAGATTGGAGGTATACTTATGATTATAACGATAGGACTGCCAGTAAAACTTTAAGGTATTCCTTTCGCGGAGGGCCGTATTTTGTGGGGGCATAAGCTGGGCCCTTCTGAATCATCGATAAATTACAGTGGCGTTTAATAAAAAATAAGTTACTATCGATTATTATATTAAACGAAAAACGACAATTAAAAATTTTGGGCAAATTTAGTAGACGTAGACATTTGTACATTTTTTTTAAACGTCACGGCTACGAAAATTCTTCTGCCGGTTACATTGTTCCAAGTTACATCATGAATATTTTCTTTAAATATTCTGTGACGCTCTGTTTGTATTGTGGTTACGGAATCTTTAAATGTTTTTACACCCGTGAACATTTTACATCAGGCATCTAGAGTTATTTAGTGTATAAATTATTAGATAGAAATGTGGCCAGTGTGACGTCTCCACAAAGCGCCCTATAAATGAGACAATTTTTGGAGTCGTCATTTTTTGTTAAAAGTTCAGTAACTTGGCCTGAAATTTCACCAGTATACCGGGATGTATTTTTACTTGATTATGGACGAAAATCAGTTAATTTCTAAATGTTCGGCTTCGTGAAAGGAATACTTTAAATGTTTTTCAAAACGGTATACACGATTTCTCGACACCTAATGAACGGATTGACTTGAAATTTGGCACACTTATGCAGTGTAATAGTGGGTTAGTCTTCACGGACGTTTTTCTCTTAAACATTTTTTTTCATCAGTAATTAACAATAAGGATGTAATTTTTTATGCTTATACGCATTAAAAAAATAAATTTCGGTCAAGTCCGTTCACGTTCAAAGGTCCTTCACGAGATTGTTTATAACTTCTTTAATTTATATTTTTTTATGAAATTGGGGACACAACTTTGCTAATGTACATACAAATAAATGTTCTAACGGTTTCTCAATCATCTTGTACAGTGGAACCTCGCTCATCCGAGGCAATATGGGGAGAATGTACGTCGGTTAATCGAAGGTCGGAAAAACGAGGTTTTACTGCACAGGGTGTTTAGCGCATGGACCGGCACCTTTGTTTGGGGGATGAATTCCTTGAAACCAATTGTATCAAATAATGATTTATTTATAACAAACATAAATTGTAGGATACAACAAAAGTTATTTCGTGCAATTACAACCACAAACTAAGTGTCATTGTAATTAAGACATGATTTTTTTTCGTTTTCTTTTAATTACCCGACATTTTGCCTTTAAATTGTCATAACTTTTTTAAGTTATGACGATTTAAGGCAAAATGTCGGGTAATTAAAAGAAAACGAAAAAAAATCATGTCTTAATTACAATGGCACTTAGGACATAGGGTCTAAGGGTGAAAAAAGTATCAAATGATCTCTCCAATCGTCCAAAAAATTGTGTCGGTACATGCGCCAAACACTTTGTATATTGCCCCAAAGTTGATTTTTCCAAATAACCCTGATTTTCCGGGCATCACAGTAGCCCAAGCCCTTAAAGATCCCGGAATCATAACCATCGCACCAATTACAGCTATTCGAAAACTGATAATAAAAAAGTTCCGTAAGTATATATGCATTTTCCAAATAGCTGTGATTTGCTAAAAGTGATAATATCGACATTTTGAAAAAGCCATTCCAAAGCGATGCAGAGTGAGCTTCAAAAATCTTCAACCAGATTTGACAAACATTGTCCAATGGTTAAGTTATTCGAGTTCCAACATGAAGAGCTTGCATTTGAATTAGCGAGTTCAAATCTGGAATGCCATTTTTCTGTATCTAGAAACCTTTATCGTAGGGTCAAGAGTCGCACTTTTCTTTTGAGCTTCTGAACATTTACATAATGTGCAAACAAGATAATATACCTAAATATATGTCGCCGAAACCGCCACACCCGATCGGATTGCCAAGCCTCCATTGATTCTGCGTTATGTCGGTAAGAATTTCGCCAGCTGGTAGACGCGTCGGCAATCTACATCCGAACGCGGCGACTCTCTTCATCGGAGCTTCCTCCGCTCTTCTGGGTGCCATTATGACCATTCGCTTGTGAGCACTGCAGAAGGTAAATAATTTGTATATTTTCTATAGGAACGGAATGTCTAAACAAAGGCAAAGCAATATCCTCAAATTATGCTCGGAATGGAAAATGCATTGAAAAATTCTATATCAAAGTTTACGATCACAGGGCAGCGCTGTACGGAATGGCATACTTTGGAAAAATTCTTAGCATCGGAAAGCTTTTTTTCATTGTATGAAAACTTTCTAGATGCAGCTCTCCAATTTTATCGACCGAAAAACTGTAAAAAGTTACGATCGGCGCAGAGTTTACCGTTGTTAAATTGTCCAAAAATCGACACGACAAATTATTGAAGATTTTGGTTTTTCAAATGCGGTTTGAATATGATTATCGTCAAATTCTGAATTTTTCAATGTCAACTTGGCCGACATTTTCCACTGAAAATCCAAATTTTCAAATTGCCGTTCATTATTCATAATCTCGTCGGGATCAAGTTTTTTATTGTCCCCCAAGCAAAACATGACAATCGCTGTCTTTTTGTCTGTGCCAGAGTAAATTTTCAGCCAACGGTCAAACTTTGACCCAAGTACTTTTGGATACCGAGCAAACGTGAGTACTGTCCGAGGCTGAGCGAAGCTGGGCACTCAGTTCTGCGACAGGGACGATAGTCGCGAGACAAACTTGTAAAAGCATCTTGCGGTCGAGAGAACGTGAGGAAATTTGCGAGCGAAAGAAACGAATGGGTGCACGTTCGATGGAAAAGTTTTGATTAGTCAATATCGAAGATTATTTTCCGAGATATAAGACAAGGAGAGAATATTTCGATTGTCTTTACTGAATGTACTCACTACTGCGATCGCTAGTCAAAACTTTTTCGAATAACTTTCATACATATAGCACAGTTCACTGTAGGAAAATGTGAGAAAAAAGAGGACGGTAATCAAATACAAACATAACAAATCGGATATGCGACTTCTTTTTCCTCAACGTTTTCTACGAAAACATTTCGAGGGTTTCACGATAGATCGATAACGTACAAGCTCTCACACTAGAGTGTCCCGAAAACAATATTTCGAATGTATTTATTCACTTGTTCGCCGAACTGCAAATTTTCATGTATTTTTTTTCCAATTTTTTTTTTCGATCTCAGCTTCGTACTGCCATTTTATATCACATTTTGTATGTGAGTGTATGAAGAAATCTGAAGTCGGGTTCGCGAAACGTCCTAGATGGCGCGAGTCGAGGAGGCATTTTTTTTTGTGGTGGAAAAAAATTAAGGGCGTAAATTGCCGCCTGTTCCAGCTTCTGTTCTAGGTTGAAGGTATTCTGGGCGAAGCGGCTACAAGCGAGGGTATCGAAGGGTCATTTTACCGGATGCTTGGAAGGGAATAGAGTTGGATGGCGTTGGCCACTCTGGCGGTGAAAGTAAGAAGTGATACAGGGCGACGGGCATTTGGGGATAAGGGTTTTAACCGTTTTTTTTTCAAACTGATGACCGTCGGGATTGTAATATGCATCAACTTGTAAACGATTTCACGTTGATTACGATCACTTTCACGAACCCAAATATTTAATAATTAACAGATTTTTGTCTATAATTGAATAACAATACACCCCAGTATAC
Organism: Ophion ellenae; assembly: GCA_963210295.1. Lineage (NCBI taxonomy): Eukaryota > Metazoa > Arthropoda > Insecta > Hymenoptera > Ichneumonidae > Ophion > Ophion ellenae. Next base: position 35,291,919 of record OY723388.1, read on the forward strand.
TGATAAAATTACAAGCCAAGTTACCGAACTTGAAACAAAAAATTACGACCCTAAAAATCATTTCATTCCCAAGTAGCAATTTTCAAGAAGTTGTCCAAAAGTCGGCTAAGTGGGTACCAAATGTCCGCCCGGAAGTTATCTTAAAGTTAACAACCATCCAAAAAGTTAACTGCTGGACACATGGCAACTTATAGGTAGCTTCCAAGCGGACATTTGGTACCCATTTAGACAACTTCAGGACGACTGTTTGGAAATTGCTACCTGGGTTTATACGACACTTTATGGAAACGACACGCTGCCCACATTTCTACCTAATCATTTATACTCTAAATAACTCTACTGCTCTACGCGTGTAAAAAATCCTAAAGGATCCGCAACGGCAATAAAAAAAGGCGCTCGCCGAATGTTTGAAGAAAATATTAATGATAAAACTCGGAAAAATGTGAATAGCAGAATTTTCGTAGCCGCAACGTTTCACAGAAAATCTAAATATGTCTAAATCTACTAAATTTGTCCGAAATTTTAAATTCTAGTTCATCGTCGGATATAATAATTGATTGTAACTTATTTTTTATTAAGCGCCACTGTAATTTACCGATGATTCAGTAGGGCCCTGCTTATGTCCCTCCGCGAAAGGAGTACCTTTAAAAAATGTGACTAGCAGAAGAATTTTCGTACCCGCGATTTTTCAGAGAAAATGTAAAAATGTCTAAATCTACTAAATTTGTGCGATATTTTTTATACCAGTTTATCGTTGGATATAATAATTGATTGTGACTTTTTTTTTGATTGAGGGAGAACCTGGAGTAGGATAAGGAAATGTCGGTGAATTTCATGAAATTTTCAAGAAGCGCAATAGAAAGCGATTTTTTTTTAATTTAAAGGCATATTTATTCCACTTTCAAAGCATTAGAAATGATTTTAACTAAAAAAATATTTCATAAGAAGCGGTATTTCAGTAACTAACTAGTTGTTACTAGCGTTCAGCCAATAGCGGATTGAATCACTAAACGGATGCTAGTAAGTTACTAGAACCCTGTTGCGTTTTTGCTGACCATGAAAAACTAGGCTTGGGGTAATCTTTCATAAGCAGCGAAAAGCAGCGGCATTTCAGTAGCTCACTAGTGTAAAGCCGATACTAGCTTAAGGGGTTAGGCCACAGTAACGGGTATAAAATCATGTGCAAATTTAACAATTTTTTTCGTATGAAAAAGTGATTCACTCATAAAATTAATTGCACATCTATTTAGTATGAATATCAAGCTCTTAGAAAATTGATATATATTTTTTTTCGATACACAAAATGGCCGACTACTCGAAACTGCTCGAAACAGCTTTTTTCCAATTGGCGCGACAAATAACTTCAACAATTTTTACTCGATTTACTTGAAATTTAAAAGTTATATTCCTAATTGCATTTCGCAGAGAAGTACGTACGCAATTTCTGATTAATAGAAAACTTTTCATTTTATGAGCAGTTTATGAGCAATTGTAACGAAATTTTTCACTGAAAATTCATTTTTTAAGTTCAAATACCTACAACTTTTGAATAAAACAATATTTATTAAATTCCGTACGTACTTCTTTAGGTATTCTAATGTAGATTGACGAGAATTTTTGTTTTTTGTTCTAGGTAAAAAATTGTGGATGCTAAATGTCACGCCGCGGAGCGCCTAAAAAAAGACAACAACAGAAAATATTAGTAGTCAGCCATTTTGTAAATCGAAAAGAATATATATATTTTCTTACAGCTTGATATTCATAATAAATAGATGCGTAATTAATGTTATGACTGAATCACTTTTTCACACGAAAAAATGGTTGAATTCGCACATGATTTTATACCCGTTACTGTGGCCTAACCCCTTAATGCAAAATCACGTTTCTTAAATCACTAACCCGATTCTAGTTAGTAACTATAGCGCTGCTGCTTTTTTGGTGCCCATGAAACGTTAGACTGCTATTTCATGGGCAGCGAAAAGAAGCGGCATTTCAGTACCTCACTAGTGTAAAGCCGATGTTAACTCAATGCAAAATCACGTATGTTAAATCATTAACCCGGTTCTAGTTAGTTACTACAGCGCTGTCGGTTTTTGCCGCCCGTGAAATATTAGACTATTGTTTCATGGGCAGCATAAAGCAGCAGTATTTCAGTAATTGACTAGTTATTACTAGCGTTCGACCATTAGAGGATTGAATCACTAAACAGATGTTAGTAAGTTACTAAAACACCGTCCGTTTTTTCAGCCCATGAAATACTAGCCGTCCCCTAGCAACCAACATTCCGGAGAAAAAATGATGATCCGCTCGTAAAAAATCGACCCCAGTGTAATCTGATAATTTCCTCAGTGTGTCTGGGGGAAGATTTTACCGCGGGATTTTTACCGACCGAGGTTGTGCGATACTCCTGTCTCTCTTGTTCCGCTGTCTAAAGCGAGTACTCCTCCCATCTCTGTCGCGCCCATCTCTCTATCACGTTGTATCCCAATATTGAACAGCATTCGTCTGAAATTCGATCAAACGACGTACGCATAACAAATCAGACTGACAGCATTGCTGCTCCGATGGAATCCTTTTATTCACAACATTTTCCTGGACGAAATGGCAAGACGGTCAAACGGAGTTCGGCCTCCTCGTCCGTGCTCCAATCCTCGCGCTCGCGACACGATTGAATGCTCCAAACATCCGAAAAATGGAGTAACGCGTAGCTTATGATCTCGAAGAGCGGGTAATCTAACCGTAACTTGACGTGCAAAGTTGAGACCCAGCGACGCTCGAGAATTGACGCGAAAAATACCACCGGGAAGAAGGAAAAAACGAAGCCAAGGGGCAAGAAGAGAACAAAAAGAGGGATTGCAGACATATTGTCGATTGGCAGATTCGTCGTCGCAGCCTTCCCTCAGACCGTGGTGCACGGCGGTGGAATTCGGTAATATCTGTAATGGCGGTCGTGTACGTTCGTAGATATCGAGTGAGGTGTAATTTTCTTCTGCGTGTTTGAACCGTCACCAAATATATTTCGCATTCTATCCTCGTTGAACCGAAAATATGCGGCAATTCGTGACGCGATAAGTGTACGGGAAGAAAAAAAAAAATTCAAAAATCGAAGAGAAACGAGAAGAGAGGATCCCCGCCTCGTAAACAAAACTGTGAGAGTAAGTCGAATTCGAGTGGCGGTACGAGTCCGTTCTTCGGGAGGTATCTGTCGATTTGTTGGTTAGGTTGCCGTGTCGTCCATTAGTGGCGGCCGCGAGTCCGGCATCTCCCGGATGTTCGCTTGCGATACACGTATCGTTTTCCGTGGCCCATCCGCGCAATTAGCGTCATCGGATCGCACGAATTCTCGTTCTGTCCAAAGTGTCGCGTCCGCAAAAGTGTCGCTCAATTGAGACCAAGAGACGCGAATCTATCGCCCGGTTGTTCACGGTAAAAGTGATCGAATGTAAAAAAAAAAAAAAGAAAAAAAAAACTAAAAAGAATGTTCAATGTCAATGTTACCGAGTCTCGACGTGTCACCATGTCGTTTTTTCTCTTGTACTTTCGCAATCCAAAGACGCACGATGATTCCGCTTCGAAATTATCATCGGAGCTTTACGCGCGCGAGTACTAAAACATACCGTACGATGCTTTCAGCGCCTGAACTTCGCCGACCCGGACGATGTCTTATCCCGGACAACCTCCACTCGGCATCCCGGGAATGCCGCCGGGAATGCCGTACATGGTTGGCGCACCGCCACCCATCATGGGCGGCGTGATGCCCATGCCGCACGTGAGTCTACCCAGGATATACGTTTTCGCGTCCTCCGCAGCGCCCAATGTTGCGACGACCTTTTCCGTAACACGGAAAACTGCATGAGCTTGAAGTTTGCATCGTTTGGAATACAACGATTTTTTTTTACCTCTTCAGTTTATCATTTTAGAAATTCAGTAGAGAAAAATATTTCGTTGTGTTCCGATGCAAATTCAACGTCACGAAAACTGCATCCTTCCGTTGCTTGCTCCCTGTTAGGAGACTGCATTTTTTTGTCGCACGAGGAACGAAAATTTACTTTCTTTGGCAGGTTGAAGTTTGCATCAATGGAATGCAACGAAAATTAATGTATCTCAACCTCTATAAGGAGCCACGACTACCTAGGCACCTGAAAAACATTGCCATCTTCCAATTTTGTTTTCTGGGAAACGGTTAAGAAGAAACGCATTTTTAAAAAACACAAAGCTACATATATTGAGAGTCTTAAAAAAACACAAAAAAAAAGAAAAACAACAACCGATGTGCTGGTCTAGTGATTAGCGTGCTTGCCTCTGAAATCAGCACATCGGGTGGTCGCGAGTTCGAATCGCTGTCTCGTAGTTACGGAGAAAAATAAAAACACGGGTGTGATGTAGCTCCAGTTTTACACATATGGCGCGCACACGGACCGGTACGTGTGTGTGTCATGCGTGTATGGCTGTAGCTTGTGAGCTATTTATCGACGAAACGCGACTAGCTCCGAGGCAAGCGAACTCGTGACCGGCTGTATTGGTATAGGTTTTCCACAGTTTCCCTATACCCCTGGCAGAAAATGTCATGGTGAATGCGATACAGAGGGGGAAGTCGGCTGCAGCCGCAAGGTGGGGATCGATCAGGGATATGGAGTGGAGAAAATGGTGGGAAATGTAATAAGGGAAAGTACTTTGTACATGGAAGCGACATAAGCGAAGCGTTCGCCGTAGCAGAGATAGGAAAAATAAAAAAAATACAGAAAAACCAACAAAAACATAACTTTTGGCGGTGGACATTTAGCTTAAACAGTCCATCTGAAATTTAAAAACCAAACGAGGTATTCCAATTAACAATAAATAGGAGTCGTTGATGATCGTCCATTTTTTAAATCTTTTTTCTAATAATGTGGCGACGAATTTAAACTCGAGCATACAAAATCTATGAAAAAAGTCATTTTTACGTAACTGTTAAAAAATGAAGATCGATTTTAGCAAAGTGAGAACGTCAACGACCTTTGAATGTTTCTCATTGTATCTCCTGTAAATTTGGAAACAATCCATCAAGTGGTTCTCGAGATATCATGTCCACCGAGCGCGAAAACCGTGTTTCGAGAAAACCGTGTTTAAGGCGAGAAATCCCTTTAGGAGCGTGAAAAATAGGTATTTTTCGAAAATTTTTTTAGAAGGGATAAAATAACCTGATCATTTTAAAGTTTGGACATGAGTTTATTATAACTGTCAAGTTTGATTTTTTTTTTTTTTTTGGCATGACCACCAAAATGGCGGCGTTATTAAGGGTCTCCGGACGCCTGTTTTCCGCGACATCGAAAAGTGCTTCAGTTGTCACTCTTTTTCTGTTGATCTGAAAAAGATTTAATAAGTGTTATTTAATTCGTTTACTGACATATTAAGGGGAAGGATATACCTAAAAAAATGATAAAAAAGTGCAAAACTGAAAATTCGGGAGCCTTTTTACTCCAAAGTTTGAATTTTCGACCATTTTTTCGATATATTTGACCCCAAACAAAATATTTATTTACGCGCTACCTTTCAAACTTTAGGTATATCCTTCCGATAATATTACTGAGAGTAACCTCCCAAAATTTCATTCAAATCGGTCCATAACTTTTTGAGCTACAACACGAGCAGTTTTTGAAAAAGTAGTTTCGAGATAATCGCGTTTAAAGTTTACTCGCTACCTGACCGCACGCTGTCCCCGCGCTCTAGACTATATGCGATAACTCCGCAAATATTCAATATTTCGAGTTTTCCTTTGGTCAGTATATTCTTTGGGTATCATACTTTCGAAAAATGTAAAGAAAAATCGATTTTTTGAAAATTCCAAAGGGATTTTTCGCCTTAACGTTCGAGGTATGGTGCTGCTACCGTTCGCCCGGCTAACTGTTAGAAGTTGCAGCTCATTCAATCTAAGGAATATTTCAAAGAAATTTTCACGGAATATAGCTGAAGAAATACTATCGAATAAAATATTTTTTAAAAATGCAATTTTTTCACCCACCTAGGTACATGTGGCCCCTTAATTTTTATTGGCAAATTGTGCCAACAAGAATCCCTCAACCATTTTTGAGACGCTTTTTTACGTTCCAATGATGTAATCTTCAGCACAAACTTTATTTGTGACATCACGTCTCTATGACGTTGAAGTTTGCATCGTTGCAACGCAATGAAAATGAACTATTTTTATTTGTTGGAATTTGTTTTGGCAGTAAAAATCACTGAGCAGTTTTTACGTATTCTTATTGAAAATTGAAGATCGCAATTTGCAAAAAGAAGAATGCATTACGTAAGCTAAAAATAAACAAATAAAGAATTAATCAAAAATTCGTTATTACGATGCAAACTTCAACGTCATACGTTTTTATGATGTTTAAGTTTTCATTTTGGAATGCAACGACTACTTTCTTTCTATTTTTTTAAATTCCTCGGTCTTTTCATCATCCAAAGGTGTTTTTTATTACAATTTACGCCCATAGATCCCCAATGAGAATACGTAAAACGTTTGAGCGATTCTTGTAGTCTAAATCGGCCAGAAAACTTTTGAGGAACTCAGAAGGATTGACTTCCGTTGCATTCGAATGTTGCAAACCTCGACGTTGTGCGTTTCTAAGCTCTCGCATCCGTGTTTATGCTCTGCAACTTAATATTTCTGTCGATGTAATTAGAAGTGCAAATCGATGTCTCTTGTATATTAAGCCAGCTCATTATAGTGTATCATTTATTGGGTTGTGTATTTTTCGTCGATTCTATTGTCCTCGGTACGAGAAACTTTCGGGATTCCAGCTAGACGATCAGGCTAATCAGATGCAATTGCAGTTGAGGCAAAACAATGCGAAATGAGAAATTCGGACGAGGTGCGTCTCTGTGACGTTGAAGTTTGCATAGTTGGAACGCAACGATTTTTTTCTTCATCCATTTATTTATTTTTATCGCTATCCGAAGGCTTTATCCACGAATCGAGGTTTTAATCTCTAACACGAATACGTGAAAACGTTTGAGCGATTTTCACAGCCTACATTGAAAAGAATAAATTTTTGTTGCATTCCAATGATGCAAAATTCAACGTCACGCGTCTCTTGCTCAATCGCTGTTTACCAGCTTAGGGGTCTACTCTCAGATACCACTGCTCTGGTGTATAAGTATGCAATACGTGAGTGAGCATTTCTTCACGATTATCAACCTACGTTTTAGTTTTACATGACGAAGTTAGCATCGTTGGAACACAACGATGTTTCTTTTTCATTTTTTATTTCTTCATTCTTATCATTACCTAAAGCCTTTTTTTTGTTGTAAATTGAGGTCATGAATTTTCAATAAGAGAACGTAAAAACGTCTTAGCAATTTTTACAGCCCGGATAAACAAAAAAAATTGAGCAAGTATGAATTACTTTTCTTTGCGTTTCAACGATGCAAACTCAAACGTCATAGTTCTACGAACTATTTTAAGCTAGGTTTGCACATATTAATCTGCATTATTTTACCAACAACACACGATGCTGAAGTTCGCACAGTTGGAATGCATAAAAAATTCTGCAATTGGTTTATTTCTTCATTTTCTTTATCGTTCAAAATGGTATATGAGGCATTCTTCATCAACTGGGCCACTTTTTTTGTCAACCTCTCCAATCTTTTTCAAAATCTGCTAGTTTTAAATATTAGTCAAAAGGAACGTCTGTGATTTTTTTAAAAAATTTTTAGGCGTCCGTTCACGATTTTCAATTTTTCATTACGAACACTGTATCCGAAAAAATATTTATCAAACAAAAAAAACAAGGATAAAAAGTTTTTGTTCTTTCCGCTTTATCGAAAAAAATCAAAATCATCATTTTTCCGCATAGAGAAAATTGAAATTTGGTAAAAACAAATGAGAACATTTTTTTAAACCTAATAACACACTTTCGATTTCGGTACAAATTTTACAGGATATCTGTCATTGGGTAAAGAGACTGCGAAAAAAATTTCTGAATGGTACCTGCAATGGTTAGGATGAAAAAAAAATAAAAACCCTGCGACAACTCATAACCGCATATATGCGGTTATAAAAATCCTGCTAAATCTCATGACCGCATATATGCGGTTATGAGATTTCATAGGGTTTTTTTTCATCCTAACCATTGCAGATATCATTCTGAATTTTTTTTCGCAGACTCTTTACCCAATGACACACATCCTGTAAAATTTGTACCGAAATCGAAAGTGTGTTATTAGGTTTAAAAAATGTTATTCTCATTTTTTTGGCCAAATTTCAATTTTCTCAATGCAGAAAAAGTATGATTTTGATTTTTTTCGATAAAGCGGAAAAAATAAAAAGTTTTAATTCTTATGTTTTTTTTGTTTAATGAATATTTTTTCGGATACTGTGTTCGTAATGAAAAATTGAAAATCTTGAACGGACGCCTAAGAAAATCTAGGAAAAATCACAAACGTTCCTCTTGACTAATATTTCAAACTGGCAGATTTAAAAGAAAATTGAAGAGGTTGAAAAAAAAGTGGCCCAGTTGATGAAGATTGCCTCATACTGCAAATTTGGGCTGTAGATCTCTAAAAAGGATTCTCAAAAACGGTTCAATTATTATCGTAGCCCAAATTTGCCTAAAAATTGGGCCGAGGAAGGTTCGTTGCGTACCAACGATGCAAACTTTAATGTCATACAAACAACAAGTATCTCTGTGATGTCAGTCGGTGCCAAAGGTTTCGATGAGAGTTGAACAAAAGCTATCGAGAACAAAGAACTGGATAAACTTTCAGTTTTTTCGATGGGTCTGAAGTTTGCATCGTTGAAATGCAACGAAAATTCTTTCCAATTTCTCATTTTCGTGAATATCCAAAATCGTACTTTGCAAATTTCTTATAAATCCCTGAATAAAAATCCTAAAAAATGTTTGCGTGATCTTCGAAGCTCAAGTCTGCCAAAGGAAATTTGGGAAATTAAAAAAAAAATGGTTTCGTTCCACTCCAACAATGCAAACTTGAACCCTAAGTTTTTTCGAGAGTGAAATAACAAAGCTAGATATAAAAGATTTTTTTAAAACTGCTATGCTGTTATATGTTGCAACTCTCCGCCTTTCTTAGGATTCACATTTTTGAACTCCGAGTTACGATTCTTTTTTAAATGTATATTCATGTCAAATGGTTTAGAACGTTTGGATGCAGTTGGCTACTCAGCCAGAGTAGCCAACTCGGATGGGCAGTAGCGTTTCATTTGTTGTCCATTTTCTCTTTTTCGTTAGTCGTTCAATGCCTATGTAGCAAGAGTATTAGCATTATTCGTCTGCGCTACGACTTCTTCGCTGTCGACAACTCGAAGCAAAAGCGAAGCGAACAATTCCAGATTCATGCGTGTAGAACACTCAGCGGACGAAGCTTCTCGGCGTTGGGTTTTCGCAGTTTTTGACTGGGAGGAGGGGACATTCGATGATTCGGATCATCAACTAGTTACTCGTTGTACAGAGCGCATGAGTAGTCGTGTTGCATCATTAAGTTTGCTTGTCGTTTACCCCAAACTCAGATGATTCCAACACCCATATCTGCGATGCAGACGTCAGCGCCGGCGGTCCGTTATCCGAGAAATCAAAACCGTCACGAGCACGTTCGACGTCGGGAGCGAGAGACTGGACCTCCCGTGACGGTCTTCGTCGGGAACATCATGGATCGCGCACCCGACGTCATGATCAGACACATACTCGGCGCTTGCGGACACGTTCTCTCGTGGAAAAGAGTCCAGGCTTTCGGATTTTGCGAGTACGCCGGACCCGACGCCGGCCTAAGGGCTGTTCGGTTGCTTCACGACATGGAGATTGGAACGAAGAAGCTCGTTGTCAAGGTTGATGCCAAGACCAAAGTCGTTTTGGATCAGTTTAAAGGTAACTGACGAAAATAGCGTAGCTAATTTTGATTTTCACGGAGAATCACGCCCACACGTTACGGTCTGAATAAATCAACGATACTTTTCATTCAACCGATGGGAGAAAAACATCGAAATTCTCATTGGTGTTGAGAATTGCATCGTTGGAATGCAACGAAGATACTTTTTTTACATTTTTTTTCGTCATTTTTAGCGTTCTACAAGATCTCTTCCGCGGGTTTAGATTGTAGATCTCTGAGCGTCCAAGTCGAACGCACCCTATATGCGCACCCAGCTCGAAAAATATTAGGAATGGAACTAGTTCGTAGCGTTTTAATGAAAAAAAAGTATTTATTTTTTATGAAAATGAACAAAATACATTAATGAAAGTATTACCCCCCGCTTTCTACTACTTTTGACCATCTTTCGGGCAGGGTACGAATACCGTGTCGGAAGAACGCCTCGTCTTTAGATGCAATCCACGAATCGATCCATTTTTGACAATCTTCGTAAGAAGTGAACTTCTGCCCAGACAGGTTATGAGCCATCGAACGAAACAAATGGTAATCAGGAGGAGCGATATCTGGAGAATACGGCGGGTGGGGTAGGACTTCCCATTTAAGTGTTTCCAGATATGTTTGTACCGGTTTTGCAACGTGCGGACGAGCATTGTCGTACAGCAAAATGACTTTGTCGTGTCTTTCGGAGTATTCAGGCCGTTTTTCTTTCAATGCACGGCTCAAGCGCATCAATTGCCGTCGGTAGCGATCCCCAGTTATGGTTTCATTGGGTTTCAGCAGTTCATAATAAATCACACCCCTCTGATCCCCCCAAATACAGAGCAGGGGCTTAGACCCATGGATATTTGGCTTTGCCACTGATGCTGATGGTTGGCCGGGCTTAACCCATCAATTTCTGCGCTTCGGGTTGTCGTAATGTATGCATTTTTCATCACCAGTGACAATTCGATGCAAAAAACCGGGGAAAAAGCGGAAAGTTAAACTCCCCGCAAAAACACTTTATTGGGCACAAATGTTGACATATTCAATAAATTATAAAGTGTTGTTATTTACGATTCAAAAAGAGGTTATGTACAGAAAATTACATTCAGGCCCGGTCCCACAACTCTCGGTTAACTGAGTTAACCGAAGTTTAAGGGCGACTGGACCAATCAGAACCACGCTGAGCTGGCTGAACTCCGGTTAACTCGGTTAACCGAGAGTTGTGGAACCGGGCCTTAATGATAGCTGTTTCACGATGTATACATTACTGTCGGTAACAACGAAATACTGTACTACCTACGCCATCTCTTGCGAAAGGCTACGAATTAATTCCAACACCTAATAGTTAAGAGTTTTTCATAGTTAAGGGGAGATATACACCTAGGAGCCGGAAAAAGGTCATTTTTGTGAATGTCTTCAAGGAAAACTATTTGGAATTTCGGATTGGGGTTTTAATTATCTAAAAGTATATACATTTAAAAATATGTTTAATTTTTTTTATTTAAAAATATCAAAAATATACAAGGACATTGTATGATCTTTGGAGCGTCGTAAAAAAATCTGCGTATACGGTACCCACTGGCGTTTCTTCAAGAATGATCTGAAAAAAAAAACCAAAAATATTATTAAACTAGATACTATAATCTAGTACTTGTCATAGCCGATTTTGAAAATATCGATTTATAACAAAATGGCGGACGTTTGAACAAAAATGGTGATTTTTGGGCCAAAAAATAGTTATTATTTTGCCTATAAAACAAAAACTAAGTAACGGAACAAAAATCCTATGACAAGTACTAGATAACCACAAAAAACCCCAAGGCAATCGGTTCATTGGGTTTCGAGAAATTTTGGGTACCGATTTGAAAAACGTGGTTTTGAGAAAAACGCGTTTGTGAATTTGGGAATGAATAAATCATGAAATTTGTCAACTTACATGGAATCATCGATACCGGGCCGATAGGTCTTCTACGGTCGACAGAATGTTCATAGCTTCTAAATCCTCGACCTCGACCTCGACCATCTAGGTATATATCTCCCGTTAAGATTTGCGATAGAAATTTGAGCGACTAAAGATCAATAATGTTCTCTGCATTCCAACGAAATTCGAATTTACTGAGCCTCACGTTGCGTTACGGAAACCCGGCAGCTTCTGCCTCTCCCAAGGTAGTTGACGCGCAAGTATGCGGCTGAACGGTCACCAATCCAAGTATTAATTAAAACCAACGCTGCTTGACGCGGGAGATCGTTGAAGCCCCACACCGACCGCGCGTTCACTACTGTTGTTTCATGCACTCCAACAAAAACGCCCTGTATTGAAAGATTTTCAATGAGCGCGTAATAAGTTCCTGCAAAGTAAAATGTTTCCGCCGTTGTTCAGCTGAAAGAAGAAAGAAGCTGCGGGGTGGTCAATCGCCGTTGCAAGACGAGGCGCCGAACGACGTCGTCGAGGGCGATGACAATGAGGATTATATGGACGAAGGCATGCGAATAGTCGACAGCGAAGCCTTGTCACGCATCAATATGATTATCTCCGAGCACACCACGGAATTGGAAATGGCTCAAATAGTTCCAGGTAATTTTCATCGCTTCAATTCACATACGCACGTTCTAGTCGAAAATCATACGTATACGAAACTTCGAAATAGCTCATTTCACAGTACCCTGTGACGAAGTAAAACAGTGCACAAGATTGCTAGGTAATTCTTTAGATGTGACTTTCCCGAAAAATGAGCCTAACATTTTTTTACCATTTTCTCATTTATCGGGTTACCAATGATGATATTCAGTCGGGGGAAGCTGAAATTCATCCCCCCTCCCCCCATAAAAAGTTATGGGGTTTTGAAGTTCGCGGAAACACGTGATAAAATGGGGTATTTTTTAACATTTCGACGTCTATATTGGAGGTGGAGGGTGAAGGGATTTATAAAAGAAGCCTTTCTGAATACAAACAAACCAACCCCCTCCAGCGTGAGGGTTTTACTACAGGAGTTTTTTTAAAATACAACATTATTTTTAACGATTATTTGCTCGTAAAAAAATTGTTAATGAAACATTTCAGCTTCCCCCGACTGAATATCATCATTTATAACCCAATAAATGAGAAAATAGAAAAAGAAAATTTAGGCTCATTTTTCGGAAAAGTCATTTATCTAAAGAATGACTATATTTTCTAGCCTATTAGACATAGGAGAAAAGTTTCCTACGAAAGTTGCATAGTTCGAAGCGGGTTATCGAGCGGTGGCTTCAAGGTTCATCCAGGTGGATGAACCTTGTTATATTTTACCTGGTTCATGAACTAAGCTAACACTTTTGATTGCACATATTGATCTTCATATACAGGGTGTCCCATTTTAAAAAACCATTGAAATAAATCAACAACATGAAGTCGTACAGGAAAGTTTTTCTTACAAAAGTTTTATGGTTTTGAGGGGAACATCCGATGGTGATATAAAATATTGTTTTTTTGTTGGCACATTTACGATATACCGCGGTAACTCTCAATTTTTTTCAGTGGATAGGCATAGTTTTATTTTTTTAGAAAAATAGCTGATAACGAGACGAATCCAACGAAAAAAAAATCGCTACCTCAAAAATCAAGAAAGTTGGCGCGATTTAAAGTTTTTGGAAATGTCCCACACTACATACACTACAGAGGCATGTTGCGAGCGGCGAATTCGATTCTGTGTCGAGCAATGTGATCAGTTATTTTTCAAATAGCGATTTATTTCAGGGCTTTTTTTAAATGGGACACCCTGTTTAATGCTTTATTCAGTATTTCCTGGTATCATTGCTGTTATCAATGCTATATTGATAATGTCAATAATAATAAACACATTATTATCAAATTATCGATATGGAGACCTCCAGACAGTATGTCAGTAAATTATTTAATAAATAACGTTATTTCAAAAGGTTGTGATCGTTTTTTACAGAGGAACTTCCACCGAAACAACCGTCCAAGCAGCTGAATCTCGATGACGCCGAAATCGAAGAAAGTAAGCGAGATTTGATCACCCGTGAGATCGGAAAATTCAGGGAGGTTATGAAGGTAGGTGATCGTAAATCAATTAAAATTATCCTTCAGACTATTACATCCCTTCATTCGTTTCCTCCTTTTGGCTCTCAGTCGCCCTTTTCTCTTTCACTCTCTCTCTCTCTGTCCTCTCTTTGTCTGTCTCTCTTTCTCTCTCTCTCTATCGCCATCACGTTTGGGCACGGCCCCCCAAAGATTTCATTATTTTTCGAAAAATGTTCATTCCTGCAGAATAAAAAATTTGGGCTTGCGTAGACACGTTTACTTTATTCCGTAGCGTTTGAAGAGTTCGAAAGAAAAAATAAATGTTGAAAATGTCCCTGTTAGTTCAGTATCAGAAGTAACAGGGATGGGACACGATCAAGCCGGTATTAAAATTTGTCTTGAATATCGAAGGGGAAGAATTTTGTTTTTCTATGCTTTACTTGCAAATCTTTACTTAACGGATCCTTGTAAAATTGTATGAAATTCAATTGAAACGTTAAACGAAAAAAAAGCAATCTCGACGACGAAGGTGATCCTTAGGGTACGGCGGCAAACGTAGTTATAGAACGAGCATGTATATTTACGTTCAAGCGTTCTCGAACATGGACAACGTATCTTAATGTTTTGACCCAACGAGTCATTGAAATACCTGTCATAATTATTTTGTTGTCGGGCGATCTCTGCGAGTTTTCGAGCGAATTACGTCGCGATGAATTCCGCCCATTCCATTCTACTTGTATACTCCCATGCATCCGAAGAAAACGTATCTCTTGCCCCTTCGAACAACATTATTAGGTATTAAAAACATCATGCCGAATTTGAGCTCGCCAACTCGAGTTGAAGCCCTTTATCATCTTCCCCCCTTAACGTACTCAGGAAATTCGCTCTTTTCCTTCAAACTTGAATGACCCAACACCTAATTAATATTTGTCAAATCCGGTTGAATATTTTTTATGCGGAGCGCCGCACCTCTAAAAAAGTTTTTTAAATAGCGATATCGTAATTTTTAATTTTTTGAATGAAAAAAAAGGAATTTTGTAGTAATTATTACATGCAAAGTTAAAAAAGGCTTTCAGAGCTGTAACGGTTGTTTGTAAAGATCTTTAACCGGATTTGACAAATATTAAGGGAAGGGTAGGGGTTTCAGTGTGAAAAAAAAATACTTTTTTGCGAATTTTTTTCATCTATGTGGATAGAGTAAATTTATTGAAACCTTTTGTACATTGTTGAGTGTCATTTCAAGAACATTCCGTGAAATTCCAAGGACGCCTTTTCCAAGAACGCCTTTGGAAAAACACGATTTGCGGTGTTCACTGTATCTCAGCTAGAAATTATCTGAAATCAAGTACCATTCAAATGTAGTCAAAGTATCATCAACTCCTCCCCCCAACGGTCTTTGATCACTTTTTTTTTCATTTCTAAATTTTTGGTGGTTGTGTAAAGTGAAAAGTGCTATTTTTCACGAAAAATTCCGCCTTTGGGGGGGGGGGGGGGGGGCACTCTCAATGTAAAAAAAATCTCACTCACCGTTGGGGGGAGGTATTTTATATGTAGAAAGTGTGTACCAAGTTTGAAAAAAATCGGTCATGTAGTTTTTAAATGGCAGTGAACGGACTTTGAAAAAGTGGTTTCAAGAAAAACGCGGCACCGGCTTGTTTGTGGGTATTTACGCGTACAAATTTCACGGAATGTTTTTGAAATGACACTTAACAATGTACAAAAGGTTTCAATAAACTTACTCTATCCATATAGATGAAAAAAGTTCTCAAAAAAGTGTTTTTTTTCACGCTGAAACCCCTACCTTCCCCTTAAGGGGTTAGGCTCATGTGACGACCCAAAAATCAGGATGATTTGGAAAAATAAATTTGAAGGAACGAGTACAATGACTGAAAAATCGGTTGGACATTTATTTTTATGTACACTAACAAAGAAGTGTAGCAAAGTTCATAAAAATATTAATAATTGAAGTAGGTATAAACAATTTTGTGAAGAACCTTTGAATGCGAAGGGCTGAACGGTGAACGGACTTGATTTTGGCCACATGGTTGACGGCCAAAACGATTTTCTTTCTTCTTGAGATAGATAATATTGGCTAAGACTTCACCGAACTTTTTTTCAATCGTGTTTCAGTAATGAAAAAAAAAGTATTTCAATTTTTTTCATTACATTTCACTTGAAAAAATTCAGGTATTGAATTTTTTACATTAAGTAGCCCTTAATGAAGTGTTTCGTTATTCAAGTTTAAACGAAAAAAAAAAATTACAGCACTCTTGGTCTTGAGTGAGAGAGCTCAATTTTGGGATGATTTTTTTTTAAATACATCATAGTATTGTGCGAAGGGGTAGTCAATTTTTTTCGTCACATCCCACTGTACATCTCTATGTAATTTTTGCACTATTCTGGGATAAAAAAAACATCCACTATCCTCGAAAGTACCACAAGATCAGAAAAAAACGTCTGAAAATTGACAAAGAAAAAAGTAATTTGATTAAATTTCCTCGGACATTTCCTCGTCCTCGAGAACTCGCAGAGGCCTAATTTTCACGGGCTAGAGGACCAAAGGAATAGTACAATTCGATTTCAAAAAAGATAATATGAAGAAAAAAAAATGTATATATATAAAGCAAACCTAGTATTTAAGTGACGGAGCGTTAGCGGAGAGTGCGTTAGCTCTTACCGTGCGTTAGCTACATTAGCTATGGAACAATTGGAGCCGTGACTCGTTGCTATAATTGTAATGACAGGCAGCGTGCGTCCAACACAGCAAACGCACACGCCTAGGAAAGTTGTGGGGGACAGAGCGCACCCTTTCACCCAATCATTGGCTCTGAAGGGAGTCAGATAACAGCACAACCCTCGTTTTTTCGAAGGCGGCTTCAGCCTCGTCGGTAAGTCCAGAGAGCATATCCACACAACAACAACAACAACTACAACAACAACAACAACAAAAAGTGATCGGAAAACAAAAATCAATATTAGATTAAAAATAAGCGTGCGGAAGTGTAACGCAATGCGAGAGAGACATCACTTGATTCGCGATTACTCCACTGTTGTCTATCGTAGAATGGCACTTTTTTTTTCATTACTTTCTCTCATTTTGTCGTGAAGTTTTTTCAATCTTCTGCGGTCATTCGTAACCCAGAGCTTTTCTTTCATTGGCTTTCGCTGCGGAAACGAACGCTTTCGTATCCGTTTTTAAAATTTCGTTGTGGATCTTGTATAATTAGAATATTAAGTTTTCTGTATTTTTGAGCTAATTGTGGGCTTTGTGAACAAAACGTACGACTTTTGTTTTCGTACCATATGGAACTTAACAAAGAAACTCCGAACGATTTAGTGAAAAAGTTCACTACTCTTGAGATAACATTTTACGATTTCTAGAAACGGAGTACAACGAGAAAAAAGCGTTTCGAGCTTCGCGACGAAAGCCAATTTCACTCGAGAGATGCGGAATCGTTCTTGTACCGAGTTATAAAACGGAAATATTTGGAGCCCCCATTTATCGTGGTGGGAAATTTACATTTACGCTTAAGGCCTTATATACACGTGTAGCGGGCGAAGAGACGTGATTATCTTGATTTTTTTTCGACGGGACAATATATGTCGATTGAAAAACTGTAAACAACATCGATTAGTACATATTTTCATGTACTTGTACAATTTTTTTTATTCGAAAACATTTCAAAATCGCGGAACTCCAGCTGTCTTCCAGGAGGGCCTTCTTTTGAGCATCAGTTGCGGTGGACATGATAACTCGAGAACGGTTCATTTGAAATCAGAATTTGAAAAAGATTTCATTAGTATATTGCATTGGCTTGGGCCTGGACGAAGGAATTGTAAACAATTTTATCCAAAAAAAATGACGATAATTTTAACAAAAAAATCATTTTTTGAAGTGCTGAATTCTCGGTTTTTTTGTTACGAAAAATTAATTTTCCAACAAAAATTCAAGTCCTTCGTCCAGGCTCTAGCTATTATCATAATAAATAAGTGGTATAAATTTGGTATGGATCGGATTAATAGTTTTTTAGTAATCGTGTCCACCGCAAAGGTGTTTCTAAAAAAAGACGATTCTGAGATAATCGCGTTTAAGATTCAAGTATGTTTCTTTTACATTTAAAGTTAATTTATTCATCCTAACATGGAGTCGTCGATTCCAGGGCCATACAGTAATCCTTCTGCATCCTCTGCAGCCTCTAAAACATTGATTTGATACTGCCTACGAGCCATTCTTCCTTCTCTTGTGGCTGCTTGCACTTGCTGCTCAGCAAGCGTAACACGTTTCGTGCGGTTGAAATACCCATAACTGCGAATCTAATGCTCCGACCTTTATGAAATTTGGTGAGAATATTCTTGAGATATTGTACTTAAAGAATATGCAATCAAAAAATTTTTCATTTTTACGACCATCACAAGTGTATATAAGGCCTTAATGACCGCGGAAACCTGAGAACGAACTATTTTCAGAAGTTGTCGAATTTTTCGAGACGGTTTTACAGTGTGTAGAATCGAAGGGCGAAGGGAATCCAGCCCTTTCTCAAAAAACTCATACACCTTTTGAAAATGGTTGATTACAGGATTTTGTTACCGACTTGGGGAATGTCCCCTCGTCTTAAGGTAATGGGAAAACGATAAGGGTTCGAGAGAGAGATAGCAATAGTGGCGCTGCCGGTTGAGCAAGGGAGACAGACGGCTAGTGTGTACATCATCTAACCGGAATGTGACCGTTATTGCTACGTCTCTCACACTCATATCCGATCAACATCACCTTAAGGGGTTAGGCTACTGTGGTGACCGGAAAATCAGGGTCTTCTAAGAAAATTAATTTTGAAGCAATAGGTACACTGATTGACAAATCGTTTGGAAATTTATTTGTATGTACATTAACAAAGTTGTGTACCAAATTTTGTTAAAAAAGTATTAATCACCAAAGAAGTTAGTACTTGATTTTGGCCACTGGGTTGATCTGAAACAAAAAGAAACGAGTTTTTTCTTAACATGGATAATATTGGCTGAGGATGGACCAAGCTTTTTTGTTGCCGTGTTTCAATCGAAACAATATTGAAATTTTTCTCTCAGTTTTTTCGTGAAGAAAATGATATTATTGTCAATAACCAATGAAGAAAAATGTTGAGAAGGAAAACGTCGTTCAAGACTTTTGGCTGTTATATAGTATTTTAAAAAATGATTAAGGGGAGATATACACCTAGGAGCCGGAAAAAAGGTCATTTTTGTGAATTTTTTCAAGGAAAAATATTTGAAATTTCGGATTGAGGTTTCAATTATCTAAAAGTATATACATTCAAAAATATGTTTAATTTTCTTTATTTAAAAATATCAAAAATATACAAGGATATTTTATGATCTTTGGAGCGTCGTAAAAAAATCTGCGTATACGGTACCCACGGCGTTTCTTTAAAAATCATCTGAAAAAAAACCTAAAAGATTATTAAATTAGATACTATAATTTAGTACTTGTCATAGCCAATTTTGAAAATATCGATTTATGACAAAATGGCGGACGTTTGTACATAAATAGTGATTTTTGGGCCAAAAATTAGTTATTATTTTGCTTATAAAACAAAAACTAAGTTACGGAAAAAAGTCCCTATAACAAGTACTAAATAATGGTGTATAGAATAACCGCAAAAAACCTCAAGGCAATCGGTTCATTGGTTTTCGAGAAATTTTGGGTACCGATTTGAAAAACGTGGTTTTGAGAGAAACGCGTTTGAAAATTTGGGAATGAATAAATCATGAAATTTGTCAGGTAGGTCTTCTACGGTCGACGGAATGTTCATAGCTTCTAAATCCTCGACCTCGACCATCTAGGTGTATACCTCTTCTTAATCTTCAAAAATGGCGGAGGTATGGCACGGTCTTCTAAACGGTTCTTAACGGGAAGATTTTTCTTTCATTACACTCATACGCAGAATATGAACCAAGAAAAAGTGTGAAATGTTAAAAATCAATGAAATGGTACGCTTTGAAACAAAAAGATTGAATTTTCGGAAAAAATGGCTACATTTTGCCACAAAAAAATTCTTTTTAAGATTTGTACCAAATTTCATCAGAATCGGGCGGTTTTGAAAATGCAGCTTAGAAGACCATACCGTCACCGTTTTTAGAGATTAATAAAAAAATATCATGTAACAGCCATAAAAAGTTCAATAAAACATACCATGAGTCTAAAAAATAGTGAAAAAAAATTTCCTTTTAAAGAAAAGCACGAAAATCAGAAAATATCTTCCTCGTTTAAAGCTATCTCCCCTCTTAAAGTTTTACTAGCAGTTCTATCGCTGCAATCATAAGTCAACCTTCAATCTGCTATTCCTGCACGATATGTTGGACCTTCCCCTTCAATTTGAGTTGCCTCGAGCGACGAACGAGAGTTTTGAAACATTCACAGTAGCCTAAACCCTTAGGGCGAACAGATGAGTTTTTTGACCGCCTCGAATGCTCCACATCGAACGTTTCCGCACTCTCACGTACGATTTGAATACCTGCCAAAGATATTAATGACTTTCCTACAGCAGATACGGTTCTGAAGAAATAAAACAATGGAATTACCAAAGAATTTTTTGTTACATTCTGGATTGCGTGAAATGTCAAATATAGCACAAAAACGAAAACACCCGTTGCAGAAATCATCGTTGGACGATTCACGACTCAAAGAGCCCTGGGCTTCGATAAATTGTTTTTTTTTTTTAATCATCATGCAGACTGTATTAACGTTGCTTGTATTCGCTTCTCTTCACGGAACATGATAGATCGAGACTAGTAACGATAATTTTGAAGAATCAATATTGACACCTAAAGCCGTTGACGGCGTGAGACAAAAAAGTAATTTCCATTAATAGAAAGAAGAGAAAAAAAAATGACGGCTGTTCAGTTGTTGTCTTTATTTTGTGTAAACAGCTTCTGTCAGCGTCTCGATCAGACATGTACGTAGTACCTAGGTGTGCGCTCCTCCATTCTCCGGTACCACCACACTGACTGATCAAGTCGACTTTACACTGTGAGTAAACTTCACAAAAGAAGTAAAAAAAACATTAAGAAAGAAAAAAAAAGAAGTCATGAAGCGATCATGTCATTTATTGTTCTGGTAGTTATTAAAATAGTACAATCGCCCATAATCGACTCTCTCTCTCTCTCTCTCTCTCTCTCTCTCTCTCTCTTTCTTTCTCTCTCTTTCTTTCTCTCTTGTGATCACTGATCTTAACAATCTTTTTGTATTTTTTTTGTCTCGTGTCTTCTCAACAACAAAAAAATCGAATATTCGTACACTTGTTTTCCTCACGTTCCTTCTTGCCTATATCTTTTTCACGCACCGAATTTATATATATATATATATAGATCTCGTAACGTCTCAGAATGAGTTCCTGTGAATGAGGAACTCCCAAGTTATCGGCATTTCATTTTTCCCCCCCTCCAAATTCCATGCTCTGTCGAACTAACGCCTCTACGTGCACGAGCATATGGACAAGTTGAGACGGTTCAATCGAACCTCGGGAAAATCCGCGTGAAAGTCGTCAGATCTGATTCATTTGTCGCAGTGAAGATATTTGTTGTTGTTTTTTTTTCTTAAAAAAATGACCTCACCACTCTGCAACTGCTGGAAATTGTCGCGAAAGTGGAGTTTTCGTACGCAATATGCGTATGGGAAAAAAAAACACACAATATTGCATCGAATTTTGCATAATCGGGAATGAAAAAGATAGAGCCTTTTATTTCGAAACTATCGCAATCCTACAGGTGTTTGACGAGATATTGAGAGGGTGGACAAGAGTATCAGTATCTAAAAATAAATTCCATCAGATGCAATTTCGTCCGAATCTCCGAAAACAAGATTTTGTCCAAATGTGCGTTCCATTTTTCCTAAAAACGTTCAAAATATGTTTTACACAGAATTTGTGTATTTATCCGTTGAGTTAAAATAACATTGCCAAATTTTATTTTATACAATATTTATTCAATCTCTTTACTGCATGACAAAAAAGAACGATTATGGGAATATTAAAAAATGACGCAGGCGTCGATGGTGAAAGTCCTCAACGTCGAACTGACGTCTGAAAAAGATTCCATTTTCATAATTACATAACAGATATCCGTTTCGTGCGAACCAACATCGAAAAGCATGTAAAAATGGGAATACTCAAACCTTTTGACTTCATTTTTTATGATAAAATTATTTCTTTTTAAAAATTGGGTAATCAACTTCATTACCGTTTGAGGTTCACGCGATAGGTATCGATAAACAGAATATTCAGTGAAAATTTGATAGCGATCGGAATCTCGGTTCGTGAGTTCGAACTGTCACGAGGTCAAAAAAGCGATTAGTGGGAAAACGGCTTTAAAGATAGCGATATCTGATATCAATATTATATTACCTCATTTAACAGCACCCTGCACCCTATGTGGGGTCTACCTCGGCACTCGAATATCTCCAGCATGCTTCATAGAGCGTGCTGGAGGGATAAATTAAATTGGGCATAGTGTGCACTGGCCATCTCTCTACTTCGGAGCAAATAACAATTTGGACGCTCCAAATGCTGTAACTTCAACATTTAACTGAAACTTTTTATTCTCCAAACCTCAAATGAGGACACCACTGTGATGAGCCGAAGAAGGCCGTTTTTTCCGAATTTTTTTGTTTATGTAATAAGCATACATTAAACTTAATTCATGTAAATTTCGATTCGAAAATAATTGAAAATTAATATCGTTATTGAGGTATAATAGAGCCTCTGTATAAAAAATGTCGTCCAACGGTCAGATCGATAACTTTACAATGGTTGGTCTGAAAAATAACTAATAAAATAAAAATAAAAAGTTTTATAATCTATATAAATCTAGTTCTCGTTTTACGTAGACGTTTTTCGAAAAAGAAATTCACAAAATGGCGGATGTTCCAAAGAGTGTAATTTTGGCGAAATGTTTACTTAAATTTGGGGGTTTCAATAATACCAAATAAAAAAAACAATGGCTAAACAATGGCATACTAAAAAAAAGTTTTGGCATGTGTGAATCGTTGCGCTACCTGCTCTCACTAAATCGTCTGTAATTTGGTTAATCATCGATATTTTAACTTGGACATTTTTTCACATATTCTTTAATATGTATACTTTGAGAAAATGCAAAAAAATCGATTTTTTTTGCTCGTCACAGTGGTATCCCGCCTTAAACTAGGCTCAAAAGTTCAGGCTAAAATAATATAAAAAATAAGAGTAACAAATTCTATTTTTCCACGTATATAAGGCATTTTTTTTTTCATTTTGAGCCCACACTCTCCACTTCGCTATTTCGGTTCCTCGAAGACACCCAACACGAACCCCGTGTTCACATACATACATACAATTAAAACGTCGTACATGGCGCGTTTTATAAAGGATTTTTTTCTCATACGCACGTTATGAAAAAAAATCCCCAGTCTTATTTCAACATTGTCCAGGGTGGTGTAGCGTCTGAATTAAGGGGGGAGATTACTTTATGCGAGAAAAAGTAGCTGATTATTATGATTTTTTCTAACGAAAGATTTCTTTATTATTTTTGAGACTTAGGGCATGTTTTTTATTACTACCTTTGGCTATTAAATGGTATTTTTTTTACTAATCTTAAAAAACGGTGGAGGTACGACATGGTCTCCTAAACGGGTCACGGTGGATGTTGTCAGACGGCGTGACACGTAGCGTCGGCGGGATCAATCTGAAAAAAAAAACCAACGACGATTTTTCTTTCTTTAACACTCACACGCAGAATATGAACCAAGACAAATTGAGAAATGTAAAAAATCTATGAAATGGTACAATTTGAAACAAAAAGATCGAATTTTCCGAAAAAAGAATTGTTATATTTTGCAGTGAAACAATACTTGAACAATATTTTCCAAAACATTAAGGGTCACGTTTTAGACAATAAGGTTCGAAAGATTTATACCAAATTTCATCAGAATTGGTCGATTAGTTTTTTAGCTATACGTTACGCCATCTTTGGAAATACAGTTTAGAAGACCGTGCCATAGCTCTGCAATTTTCAAAGATGAATTAAAAAAAATAACACATATAACAACCAGAAGTAATAAAACATACTCCAAGTCTCAAAAAATGGTGAAGAAATATTTCCTTTTTCAAAAAATTCATGAAATTCACCCATTTTTTTCCTCGCGTTAAGGTATCTTTCCCCCTTAAAACGTCAAGGTCGATTCAGAAAACGAGAGGCTTCGTCCACTTGTCCATAAGCTGCGCATTCTGTATCAATGTGTCTGGAATTCCCCGAGCGGTAACTCGTTCTCGATGGATTATTACAAAGTGCAGAGGGGAAAAGAATAAACTAACTGATAATAGTGACGATCGAAGTAATGACAATGAGAATAATAATAACGAGGATGATAATAACGCCCGCTAATTTGATGCGAATAAGAATGAAATACTCGTCACGGATGGGCAAACTATTGTGCATTTGATATTCAACAGTTTGCCGCATCAGCTGTCGCGTATAAGCCCCGCGATATCCGGAGGATTAACACAAATGCAATATCCCGAGTTGACAATACACAAACGTGTCACGAGTCGCGTGGGATACTCGTGAAAGATGTTTTGGTGTGTGTGGATACCCCTCCCCCCACAATCTTCGTGATGTCTTCACTTGACGATCGGTATAAAATCATCAACAATATTATTATATAAATCGTAGAAATAATAGAATGTCATTCACGTAATACGTCCGACCGGACGAATCGGCTTATTTCAACTCTCTGAGTCTCACACCTTAGTCGTTAGACGAATGTTTTCATTTTGTTTTCTTCAAATTTGTACATACCTTTCTTTTTGTCGCTGTTACGAAGACAACAGGCACATTTGCAATGTTGTAAGTACATTGGGTGGCCTTCGACGATGCGTCTATATTTCTCTTGCTCTGTCTCGCGAAATACGAGACGCTAACTTTAAGATTTCCATAGCTCTTAAGGGAACATCTCTTACGAATTGTTTTTCCAATCTTTATACCTGCACTTAGGAATCTTGATATGTTAACGACATAACGTGTAAGGTGCAGCCGCTGCCAACGGAGTAAGTATACATCAACAACAACCAAAAGAGTTTCATCACTATTTTTTTTGTTTCCTTTCTTTCTTATTTCAATACTCGTTATGGAGTAACGAACGCCTTTCTATGCAACTGGCGATCGCACGAGACTCGTATACGTAATTGCAGTTCCGCCGTCGTACATGTGAAAAAAATTACGAACAAAATTAATGACCTTGCTCTGAATTGACTTTTTCTTTTGCTCAAGACAAATATCGTACTTAACGACACGCGCGAGCATGGATTCTGCGATTGCTGGTTATTCCATATTTTCTATTCTTTTTTCTTTTCCTATAAATTGCCACGGCTCAGGACGAGGACGTGTTACGAGCACATTGGACTCATCGTTTTTGCGTTTCTTGTGTTTTTGTAGAAACAAGAGGAGGAAAAGGCCATAGTGAAGCGCAAGAAAGAGGCGGTTGAGAAAGAGGAACGGGAGAAACGCGAGAAGGAACGTAGAGAGAGAAGGGAGGAGGAAGCGGGAGTCAAGAACGATCATGACGGGGATCCTGCCAGCCCAATTTCTCACAAAGGACGAAGCGATAGTACCGGCAGCAGCCGGAGAGACAAGAGAAGATCTAAATCGCGGTGAGAAAGGCTACTCGGATGTTTCGGTGCAGGGAATTTCACCTGTACGGAAACATGTGCAGTTCTAGCAGAAAAAATAACTAGTTTCTTGACCTCGATGAAGAAACTGTTCATTTTCTCGAATTAATTGTTCAATGTTGCGTCTGTTTTTTTTTTCGAATTTGTGAATCCAGGCTGATCAGTATCCAGGGAACAGGGAAAACTTAGGGATTTTTTTTTCCTCCTGGAATAATCAGAGAAAACTCAGGGAACTTCTTTGATCCTGGAATAATCGAGGAAAAGCCAGGGAATGTTGAAATTTTTCTGGCATTTTTACAGAATTCACTTTTTGCAAGAATTACGAAAAGTTAAACCGACTCGAAAAAAGAAACTGAAAAGTATAAATTAAATGTTTTTGCATAATTTAAATATTTACACTGTTCTTCATTCTATACAAAAAGCTATGTCAGTGTCGAAAATAAAAAATTTCGAAAACTAAAAATTAATATACTCTAAAACATTTGCATTAGAATTGTCGATACACAACCACACAATCATTATTCTAGATAAGTGTTTATTTTTTTTCATTGACACCGACATAATACTTTCTGTCTATAATAAAAAAACAAGTTCTGTATGTGCTTTTAATATTTTTTTTTATTCGCAGTTTTAAACTCATTTTTCGCATTTCAGTTTTAAAAAAACGTATTTTAATATTTGACATTTTTATATATTCGATCTTGAAAAAATTATGTTCTTTATTTGACCTCAATCTCCCTGGAATATTTGCAAAACCTGTGTGGAAAACGTGGAGAAGTTAGGGATTTTCTGAGTCAATAATGCGTAATAACAATGTCTATATAACGCGGTAAGAATTGTTTTTATCGATATTAAGGAAAAGGCTTTGAAATTTTTACAAAAAAACGAGATACGAAAGAACTTTTGATGCTCGTTCGTAAATGTCATGCTAGATGAAGTCTCCAAAGAAGAATAATTAAAATTCTTCTGACATAGTTAATATACTTCCTCTATTAAAGCATACATTTTTTTAAATACGTACATAAAAAATCACTTGGTTTTTAAACGCAAGAAGAACTGGTAGATATTGAAAAAAAAAAAAACAGAAACGCTGGCACCGAATTTTTGCTCACAGCCGCAGCACAATGTTTCTTTTAATATTAAACAATCTTCCACTGCTGTCCTTGGTTCCTACATCATTCTTTGACGGTCTTTTAAACCTTCTTGAAGATTCTTTGAAGGTCTTTGATAAAAATCGTATTGGAAGGAAAATAATTCCGACTTATCACACAAAGCCTGCGACAAAGCCCATATTGATGGAGTCAGATGTCCGATGGGAGTTTTGAAAATGCTCTGGACGAAATAACATACTATGGAACATATCACCCCAAGGCTAAAATGTATTCAATATATAACACGCATTTCGTCGTAATCATTAATAATGACATGACACGATAAATTTCGGAACTGTTTCTAATTATTCTTCCAGACAATGAAATTCTATCATAGCCAGGTCGGGTTGGCTTTCGTTTTACAATTAGCTCAACTGAAAATTTATAACCTCATTTCTTTTTCGGTCAGTCTATCATCGTAAATTGACCCACACAATAATTAGACGTCGACTGTTAAGGGGTTAGGCTACTGTGAACACCCGAAATGAGGAATATTAAAAAAAATCATTTTGAAGGAATTAGTAAGATGATTGAAAAATCGTTTAAACATTTATTTGTATATACATCAGCAGAATCTTGTACCAGATTTCATTTAAAAAATTAATATTTACCGAAGTTACGATAGCATCGATGGAATTTCATTTGGCGCGCGTTGTTTTTCCGACGTACTCATGAAAATGCAATTGTCGGTCTTCCCAATCAGAATAAACCTCAACATTTTGATTTCAACATTTTGTTTTTGTCAACAGATCGAAAGACCGCGATCGCGACCGTGCGGAGCGACAGAGGAGCGATAGGGACCGCGATCGCGAGCGCGACAGGGAGAGAGACCGGGAGCGCGACCGCGAGAGGGACCGCGACCGCGACCGCGAGCGGGAACGAGAACGCGAGCGGGAGCGAGACCGAGAACGCGAGCGCGACCGAGAACGCGAGCGCGAACGCGAGGAGGCGCGCAAGACCGAGCGTGAGATAATGCGCGAACGGGAGGAGGAGGAGGAGGCGAAGGATCGTAAGAAAAACGAGAGGCGAGCCCGCGAGAAGGAGGCGGCCTATCAGGAACGCCTGAGAACGTGGGAGACGAGGGAGCGTCGGAAGCAGAAAGAATACGAGAAAGAGGGCGAGAAGAAGCGCGCCAAGAGAGAAGCGAGAGAAAAGGAAGCCAAGCGTCTCAAAGAGTTCCTAGAGGATTACGACGATGATCGCGACGACGCCAAGTATTACAAGGGCAAAGAATTGTCGCGGCGCCTGGAGGAGCGAGCCCTCGAGGCGGAAGCCGACTCACGCGACAGATGCGCCGAACGCCAGGAACTCCAGCGACTTCGAGAAAAATTGTACGCGGATTCTTCTCATCCTGATCCGGCTGCTGAATTCGAGAGGGTGAGCATTCTCAAATTGGCGAAAAATTGAATTCCTTAAGGGATCATCACACTGTAACGGGTTGTTGCTGATTTTTCCGATTTTTTTTTTCAATGGTTGAAATACCCTCATCAGTCTGATTTTTTGATGTCAAATCAAAGCATTTATGAAGAACGGAAAATACATTTTAAAATGATTATTTTTTTCACATTTTTTTTAACGGTTGAAAATGTTTTCGAAAACAGGAGTACTCACCGTGTACACGGTTTTCGCCGTAAATATTATCTGAAACAAAATTTGTAAAACGATTATTAATCAGTATGAAAACCGCTATTTTGCTGTGGAGGTCTTTAAAAAATCAAAATTGTCAAAATGGCGGTGTTTTGAAAAAAGTATCGAATTTAGGCTATTTTTCGACAGTTTTTCGTTAAAAAAAATATGGAGATTTAAAAAAGCTTCCATAGCAAGATGAAGAATGGCGTGAAGAATGTTGTGGCAAAATTTGAGACGGATAGCGTGGAAACTCTTTTTTTGAGAGTGTACACCGTTTTGAAAAATGAAATTACGAGAAAAAAACGCGTTTAAAGTTTCGAGTGCGGAATTTTTCATATGAATTGTCTACTTACGTTTATGTAATTATATGAACAGCATATTTATAACCGTCTATACTATCGGATAATGCACGAAAAATCGATTTTTTCAATTTTTACATTGTGATGATCCCTTAAATTTGTCCCAGGTAAAAAAATGGTACCTGAGAATGTTGAATAGACACCGAACAATGGGCGACCCCTTTTCATTACCCAACTCTGGGACGATTTGTAATATATATATATATATAAACAAGAAAATAATTTTGGCCGCCTAATTAGTTTAAATGCCCCTATGTGCGTCGGTCAATTCCAATGATGAGGAAGTCGAGACAATTTGTTAAGGGACCATTCCGTGCGACTGGCTTGAAAATTCGTTTTTCGTTTTTCGTTTATTGAAATGACGTATCTTGTACATAATTATTTTTATTAAATGTTTTAGTTTTATTTTTTATATAACTTTTTGGCCACTGCAAAATGATGCCTAAAAACATAGAGCCTGACGGTGGAAACTCCTACTTCTTAAAAAATAGTCTGAAAGAAAAAAACCAAAAAGATTATTGATCACCATAAAAAAACGATAGAGGCGTACGGAGGATTTTTTTTTCTCGACGAAAATTTACAGTTAGCCAACATTTTGTTGGCCATTTCAAAATTAAGTGTCAAATTGGCCATTTTTTCGACAGTTTTCCGTTGAAAAAAAATGTGAAATATCAAATAAAAAAACAACGCTTCCGTACGACGTTAAGAAACGTCGTGAAGAATGAAGTGGCGAAATTTGAGACGGATAGCTCGAAGACTCTTCGTTTAAAATCTTCCCCCGTTTCAAAAAATCCCTTCGTCGAATCCCTTTTTCCAAGAAAGGCTGTACCGACCGGACTAATCCGAATTTCGCGACCAAAATTACCCAGTATGTTTATGAAAGTCCACATTTTTGGACAATGCAACAAAAAAAAACAAGATTTTCGAAAAAAGTCACACTGGAATGGTTCTTCAAAGCGTCCGGTTTGTTGCACGCACAGTTGAAAGCCGAGAGAGAGGAGCAGTACAAGCCAAAGCCGGTAATAACGATTATCGACGAGGACGACGAGAAAGCTCAGAAGGAGAAGGAGGAAGAGATGCCTCCGATCGAGACCGAGCCGATCGACAGCGACAGCGACGACGGTGTACACTTCGAGGACGCCATACAACCGGAAGCACCGTCGAGGACTCCACCGCGCCATCATCATCATCATCGGCGACATCATCGTCACCACATGAATCATCATCGCGAGGATGGCTCGGGCGACGGTATCACCGACAACGAGCGCGACAGCAACAAGGACAAACGTACCTCACCACCGGCCACACTTGCCGGGACGACGCCGTCGCAAAATTTGCCGCCGAGTCACGACGAGGATTCTCGTATGTCGCTCGTCAGCGAACCGGAGAAAACGGGCGGCAGTGAGTTGCCTCTGTCACTTTTTTTTTTATATACTGCGTCTCCATGTTACCAAACAAGCGTTTCTTAAGGTTGTTGCTTAAATCTTTTGGGGCGAATAGATATTGATGAAAACTTTGCTAGTCGTTATGATATATTTTCTGAATATACTGGCAAAAGGAGAATGGAGATTTCCGCACTCGTTTATTAAGGGGTTAGGCCACTCTAGAGGCCGAAAAAATAGGCTTTTTAGGGATTTTTTTTTCAGGAAAACTACAAAATTAAGCGAGATTACAAAAAGATTGTTTATTATACATATCAGTGACTGTATACAACAATTTTTTTGAAGCGATTAATTTCAAAATGGCGGCTGTGCAGCGTTTATCTCAAAACTGCATTTTTTAAGTTGGCCGGAAACATAACTCAGACAATTTTCAACCGATTCACTTGAAATGTTGAAAATATCTTGAAAAATACATTGTCTATGGAAGTACGTAGGATTTTTTTTTATATTGCATACTTCATTTGTTATTAACAATTATCCGACGATTTTTTTTGACAAATTTTTTTAAAGTGAAAAATTTGCCAAAAAAATCGTCAGATAATTTTTCAACATCAACATTTAATTTTCTGATAATCCTAACTCCTACAAATAACCGTATATGTAAATAATAATTACGATTATCTACCGTACGTTTAAAAATTTTCGCGATATTCCGTCGTACACGTCATTAATATTTCGCTACAATAAGTTGGCACTGGTATTAGCATCACACAATGTATTAGCATAGGAATTTCGTTTTTCTCCCCACCCTTCAAAAATGATTTAGCAACAACCTTAATTTAGCGAGATTTTGTAATCAGTTGCAGGCTGTTTCTCGAAATTTTCGATATTTTGGGAAGGATATACCTTCTGCTTTTACGATTTTTTTAGACGTGCAAAATTACGGTTTCATCCAATCTACGAAAGTTCTCCGGCAAAGCATTATCAAGTTTCGCAGACTCAAAATATTGAAATTTTCCACATAATGTGCGTCCCAACGAGAAATTCGAGACTCGATTATTTCAAATTGACACGCGCATTTTTCCTCGGCGAAGTATACGCTCGTGATGATTGACCGGCCATGGGTGCACCTTTGGAAAAAGCATTATTTCAATTTTCACAGGTAACTTTGTGCCATTTGCTATGGGTGGCGGTGGTGGTGGTCCTCGAGGCGCAGATCATGCACCCGTCGGTAGCAAAACTCCGGCCAGTCCGGGTAACGTTCTCGTGAACTCGCAACAGCCGAATCAAGCGAGGAAAAAGACCCGCATCGATGTCAAAGATGTTTTCAATAACGATGATGATGACGACGGTACGAATAACTCGAAAAAACGGAAACTCATTCCTCTCGGTGAGTACCCTGGTTATGGTAAATAATGTTTGTATACGTGATTATGCGGAACGGTTATTTTGGGGATCATCGACCGTTCAGTAGCCGCAATCAACGATTCGTTCAAAAAAATCTGCCAAGTGCCGGAACAAGGAGAAACTAGGCGTCCGTAGTCATTTGCTTGTGCAGTCATTTGAAGAAACGATATTTCAATATGTTATTATTATTGCCTATGCTGTGGCGCAATTATTTATTGAATACTAATATCGATTTTATTCAATAATCTGCAATCATAATACTCTAATGGTACAGGCGAGTAAACCCTTTTTTTTCCCTGTTCGATATTTTATTAAGGGGTTAGGCTACTGTGACGACCCGAAAATTAGGGTTATTTAACAAAATCAATTTTGAAGGAATAAGTGAGATTGAAAAATCGTTTGGTCATTTATTTGTATGTGGTGAAGACTAAACTACTGTTACACTAAATAAGTGTAATAGTAATTAGTGTCATTGCACTGAATAAGTGTAATAGTATTTTCGTAGATTTTGGTCGTCCGGTTGATCTGAAACAAAAAAACGAGTTTTTTTTCTCAAAGTAGATTATATTGGCTGAGAATTGACCGAGCTTTTTTTTTTATTATCGTGTTTGAATAATGAAAAAAATTGAATTTTGTTTCGATTTTTTTTTTGAATAATGACATTGTTAATAACATTGAAACAAATTTAAGAAGAAAAACATCGGTCAACTCCTATTACACTGGGTTTACCAAACTACTATTACAATACGTTTACCAAATTTCAAGTCAATCCGTTGATTAGATGTCGAGAAACCGTGTACACCGTTTTGCAAAAACATCGTGTCGAGAAAGACGCGTTTAAAATTTTACCAACAGTTCTATCGTCGTAATAACAAGTTTACCTTCAATCGGAAATTTTCACAGTAGCCTGACCCCTCAACGAGGCTTCAAACAACACATGACAAAGTTATTTGCATGGTCCGCTCATGGAGTTACCGTAAAGTCAACGTACAAGAAAAGGTTGCGAGGTCGACCTCTCCGTTTTCGATGAAATTTCGAATGCTCGTAGAATGGGTAAAAAAAGGCGACGCGTATTTTTTTTATATCTGCGGAATCAGATTTTTAAGGGGTGAAACGCACCCTCGAAAATAGGGGTGTTTTTCGTTTTTCGTCGATAACGTTATCGTTCTCATCTGTAATGTATAGTACAGGAAACAATAAACATTGTTGCGATTAGAATTTTTTTCATATCTCGTACCGTTTGAATGTTATCGACGAAAAACGAAAAACACCCCAATTTTCGAGGGTGCGTTTGAAAATTAGGATTCGCAGATAAAAATCTTAAAAATCAGGTAAAAATTAGGTATCGCAGTCAAAAACCTTAAAAATCAGGTTTCGCAGATACGAAAAAATACGTGTCGCCTATTTTTGCCCATTTTACAAGCATGCCAAATTTCATAGAAATCGGAGAGATCGACCTCGCAACCTTTCCTTGGTAGCAATAATTTAGTTGTCCGTAGCTCCCGAGTTTGTTTATATAACTTCACGGAAATAATAATAAATAACTCCACCGTGCATCACATTAAACCTTGATATTTCGCGAACGTGCCTTGAAAATGGAAAATCGTGAATGGGACCTCAATTTTATTTTTTTAAACCTACTCGTTGAGGTGGGCGAAAAAATTCCTCCCCATTTCACATACAGGGAAAACCCATAAAAAGTGTTTCTGTTTCACGATTTTGTTATATTTTAATTGAGATCTCTATTTGACGGAACCGCTTGCAAAAATTCACGGCTGGAGGTTGAAACTTTAGAAACTGTGAGGCTGTGACAGACTGACGGAGATGTCAAATTTACGTGCACAATGTGTAGATGGATGCTTATCGGAAAGTCAATGCCATTTATATTGTATTTTCGCCGATTACCGTCGAGTATTGTCCCTTCGGAAAGCAATTCGCAATGAAACAAGTTATTTCAATAATCGGTTATAATTATGATCTAACATTCGATATTTTCCTTCATTCTGCGTTACTGGCCGCGAAAGAGTTTGTTTGAATACTTGTTGAAATTGTTCGAATACTTACAGATTACGGCGAGGATAAGAAGAAAAAAGTACCGGAAGAAGCTCCGAAGCCTGCTAAGGAGGAAAATACGAAGAGTCAGGAGGAAAAGCGAAAGCATATCAAGTCTCTGATTGACAAAATCCCGACGGATAAGAATGCACTGTTCGGCTATCAACTCGATTGGGCGGTTATCGATAACGTGAGATTTTCTTTTTATTGGAGAAAAAACCAATGTATCTATACTTTTGTGACATTGTAATGATTTTGTCTTCAGACTCTCATGGAAAAGAGAATACGGCCTTGGATAAACAAAAAGATAATCGAGTACATCGGTGAGCCAGAGCCCACGCTGGTTGACTTCATATGCAGCAAAGTAATGGCTGGCAGTTCACCACAGGGTATACTCGATGATGTACAAATGGTAAATACGACACAATCTACTTGAAAAATGTCGTGATGTTCGTAGGCTAAATCTACCGAACAAAAATGGAGAAATTCAAATTAAGGGAACATCACATTGTGGCGGGTCGAAAAATAACTGATTTTCGCGACTTTTTTTCATAGTTAAAATACGCTAGTCTGATTTTTTTCATGTCAAATCAAAGCACTCATGTAGAACAGAAAATAAAATTTTAAACGTTTATTTTTATATTTTTACATATTTTTTAACGGTTCAAAATGTTATAAAAAAAGGAATCCTCACGGTGTACACGGTTGTGGTCGCAATATCTAGAAACGGAATTTGTAAAAAGATTATTAATCAGTATGAAAGTCGCTATCTTGCCATGGAGGTTTTTTTAAAATAAAAATTGACACAATGGCGGCGGTTTTAAAAAAAGTTTCGAATTTAGCCATTTTTTCGACAGTTTTCCGTTAAAAAAATGAAGATTAAACAAAACACAGCTTCCATAGCGAGATAAAGAATGGAGTGAAGAATGTGGTGTCAAAATTTGAGACGGATAGTTGAAAACTTCCTTTGAGAGTGTACATTATTTTGAAAAACAACATTTCGAGAAAAACCCTTCCGTCCGCGCCAGGTCTCGCGCAGCTGGTCGAATCCCCTTTTCTGAGAAAGGCTGTAACAACCGGAATATTTCGAATTTGGCCCTAAAAATTGAACAGCATGTTTATAACTGTCTATACTATCGGATAATGCAAAAAAATCGATTTTTTGAAAATGTTGGACTGTGATGATGCCTTAAAAAACCATTAAATTCCAACGGTAAACTATTTTTACCACTGAAACATCACAAAGTATTAAGAATCGTTCGAATTTCATCTAATTTGATTATACATTTTCGGATATCTTTGCATTTCTTCATACCGGTGAAACAAATACGAAGTTTCTTTTCTTCAAAAAATGCAATCGGTACTTCCGATTGTCCATTTAAAAACCGAAGATTTTTTTTAACAGCGAGTAAAGAAAAAAACTTTCAAATTTCATACGAGTAGTGTGTGGCCGTGTTGATGATTACGTGGTGTTACAGGAATCGGCTTCGATTCGGCCAATGAAAATTTCCAAGGTCGCGACGGAAAAAAGTTTTTCCGTTGCGTTTCGATCCTTGATTCGGATCCTCTTCAGAATTTTATGTGTTCTATAAATTATGAGATACAAATTCTATAGACAGAGTTTACAAGATTTTGTATAATTGTGCCTTGTGTTATAAGCAAGTCTTGTCACGCAACAAAAAGAATAAATAAACACATTACAAAAAAATTGCTCATGCAATATCACTATGATTAAAATTAGGAAAAAAACTAACACATAATTTACACAAATCATTATAACGCATTTATAACTTGTTTATAACACAAAGCACAATTTTACAAAATCTTGTAAACTCTGTCTATAGAATTTGTGTCTCATAATTTATAGAACAAATAAAATTCTGAAGAGGATCCGAATCAAGGATCGAAACGTAACAGAAAAACTTTTTTTCCATCACGACCTTGCAAACTTTCATTGGCCGAAGCGAAGCCGATTCCTCAACAACACGTAAAAACTTTCAAAGACATTGAGAAAAATGTCCTAAATGTTTCGATGCAATTTTTCAACGCAACAAATAAGGTATCGTAGTTACGGACGTATGGATCATTTAATAAGATGACCTTACATATACAAATCCACAGCCTGAAACAAAATGATCATTTTATTAAGTAGACAAATAATTAATCCTTCCTTGACATACTGGTTCATTTTGACCTCGACGAATTTGAAATAAAATGCTCACTTTTCGAAAATTGAAAGTTTCCAATCATTTTTTGCAACAATTGACTTTTATACTTTCCGAATTTCAATCATGCAGACATATGAAGAAATGTTCGAAGTGTATCCCGGATTTTTGTCAATAAAAACGTACCGATAAAACGTGGATAAAACACTGTCCGGGTCAAATTCGTTGTGTGTCAAACCCAGTGTGTCAAACTCGTTGCCAAATAGCGTCCAGGAAGGGTTAAACGACAAGGAAGATCTTTTGACACGTCGAAATAGATAATAATGGCTAAGACTTGACCGACCTTTTTTTTTAATCGTGTTTTAACCAACGAAAGAAAAAATTGTTGGATTTTTTGTTTCAATGTTTCAAGGAAAAAAGAACCTTATTTTCAATAACTGATGAAAAAATAATGTTTAGAAGATAAACGTCGGTAAAGACTAAACTATTATTACACTGAATAAGTGTACCAAATTTCAAGTCAATCCGTTCATTAGATGTCGAGAAACCGTGTACACCGTTTTAAAAAACGTAGTTTCGAGAAAAACGCATTTCAAGTTTTGCTCGCCGTCCTATCGTTGTTAATCATAAGTCTTCGATTCCAGCCCCATATGTTGGACCGTCCTCTCCAATTTGAGTCGACTTCGAGCAATAACGATACAACAATGTGTTTTCTTTCAGGTATTGGACGAAGAGGCAGAGGTGTTCGTTGTGAAAATGTGGAGGTTATTGATATACGAAGTGGAAGCCAAGAAAATGGGATTAGTGAAATAAACAAACAAAAAAACTGGAACTTGATGTGAAAAAGGAGCAAAGAAAAAAGAAAGAAACAAAAATAAACCTAACTGACTTACGATTTATACTACATAAGAACTTTTCCTCACTAGTTATTTGAAGGGACGTACACACGTGTTCAACGCGTGTCTTCATTTCCTTGTTTTTTTCAAGTTTTGTTGCACATACTCTCATATTTGTAGACAATTTTACCGCAAATTGTAGGGCGTATGTGCGATCGAAAAAAGAAGAAAAACAAATATATAGATACAGACAAAATAAATTACTGTAGATGCGTACGGCTTCGATACAGTGTCTCTTTTATATTTTTCTTTTTCTTTTTTTTTCCGTCAAACTCATGTCACTCGTTATTCAAAAATCGTCGAAGCTCTGATCTGCGTTCTTATCATTTTTCTCAACCCAAAGAACGAGCGACACTTCACCAATCGAACTTTTATCAATCATCGAGAAGCAAAAACCTCTCATCGAGACTTTTTTTTTACTCGTTTCCCAAACCGAGGTCCGACTTTGAAATGTACCGGAAAAAACTTGCTTCAAATATTGACGACGGCCAAAAGTTGGCAATAAACTTTCGAACGAAAACTCGGAACAAAAAGTCCGACGAATATTCGTTTTTTTTTTGCCACACGGTAATCACATTTATTCTGCGGTACGCGCAAAAACGAACGTCTCGCCAACATATATTTTCAATTCTTCTTAGTTAGCCCAGTGAGGTTGGACGTTTTTCTTACAAAAATTCCCGGCAGAAATTTTATTGCTCTAATCTCTAGGGGGAGGGGGGGGGGGGGTGGTCATTAGTAGTGTAAATCCAAAATGGCGACCAAATCCGACCGGTGCGTTAGCCGTCATTTTTACTTCAAGGTAGTTTGGTTTTTGCTCAATATCTCCTTCATTTTTAATTTTTCGACAAAAATGCTAAGGACTAAAGTTGTTGAACGTTTAATTCTTTAGAACTTTAGCGCTAACAATTTTCATCCTACGATCGATATTTCCCGTGATAATAGGGAAAAACTTGCCAAAGTAGAATTATCGAATTATCTCGATTCTTATTAACTTTAGCGCTTACATTTAAAAAAACAAAGTTGTAGCGAATCAATGTTCCTACAATTTTGATCGCCATGATTTTTTTGTGCAGTCAATGTATAAGCTCCTTTCCGCACCACCACTGGGGTAGAGCTGCAGGCGCGTTTTTTTTTTACGTCGCATCCCCAGTAGGCCTAATCCACACTTCATGACTTGCAAGTTCATTATGATTTCTGCAGTATGCACTTGCAGCCTTCAACAGTACCACCTCTTTCACGCGTCACCGCACCTTGTCACTGTTGGAGTTTCGGAACAATTGACAAAATATTACCATTTGATTTTAATTTGTACAGTAAATTCTTTGTCATTTACTGAATGTATCCTCCAAATTTTAAATCGATCGTCTACACAGTTTCTATAGAATTTATAATTGAAAAAAAACTTTTCAACATAGGGGGCGTACGCAAATTACGTAACACAATTTGGGGGGGGGGGGGGGGAAGGTTCGGCCAAGCGTTACGGTCTACGTACATGGGGGGAAGGGGGGTCAAGCTTTGTGTTACGTAACGATTTTACAACTATCAGACATAGCAAAATTTCTGCATGTTCAATTTTGAGTTTAAAATTCGCGCGCAATTTTACCGTGGAAAGTTGACAGCCTTCCATACGAAATGTCAGTTAAGGGGGGAAGGCAATGCAAGAACTTGTACAGTAGCTATCCCACTTTCGCCAAGAAAATTCGAAATTTTCGAAAGGAACGGACCGGAGGACAAGCGGTAAATGACCAGAAAAGTTGTAGGGAATAGATCGAGAAATAACCAGGAACAAACGAGGAAATTAAAAATGACGTTTCAGCGTTTTTGGAATCCTTGAGGAGGTAAAATCGGGAGTGTATTCAATTTAGTATTTCGACATCATATTGTTTGATGGTTATCTACCTGCTAAGGTAGTATAGGCGTGTATTTATACACTTGCTTGCATTTCCTGATAGGCAAAGAGACAGAAAAACATACACAGTTCACTATCCGAGCGAAAAGGCCTGGAGTGCGAAGGGTTATTTCGCAGGTATCGCAAAATCATAAGCGTAAGTGCACGCTACAGACATAACACTGCTGTACGTGCTCCAAGTCACGAGACGAATCCTCGTACGATGATACCTTGCTTACGCGGAGCGCTCCGCTTGTGGCCACCTGGCGGATTGTTGGCGAAATACATTCAGGTAATGTCTTCCCGCCCAGAACATTGATCCTGCTTTACTTTTTTGCCTAATAAAATAATGTGGCTATTCTTTATGCTCCAACCATCATGGAATGCATTGAGTGAAACCATTTTTTTTTTCGGAAAAATGATTTTATTTTTTTGGAGTTCTGGTTGCCTCCGCAAGAGTTCTGTTGAATATCTTTACAACTTTTCCTCATCAGACAGATATTTACAACGGTATACTCGAGTAAATTTTGTGCAGTTGGCCCCCCCAAACGAAAAAAAAAATCGTTACTAACAACTGAACTATCAACAAATAGTACATCGAACTCCAGAGCTATGTGAGAGGCGACCAGAACTCATTTTCTTTTTTTTCTTCCTACTGAGCAGTAGATCGTTGGCGCCATAGAATGCTTTGAAGTGTATGGAGTTAAGTAGTAAAGCTCCAGAAGAACCCCGCCCGCGGTCACTGATTAAAGGCGCAGGCAGTAAGTACATACTGAATAAAACATACATAAACATGGAACTTTAAAAAATTTGAATATTTTCGTCAATGCTTGAGGCTTTATTTCAAGTGTTATGACGTTTCACGCCTCGAGCTTCTAGGAGAAATTTTACATTTTTTCAAGTTCTATGTTTATTTAAGTTTTATTAACCCTCAATCCGTGAACCTGGGTCGTTTTCGTCCTGCCCAAAATCATTTTCTCCGCACGTTGCTTAATATTTAATGAAAAATTTAAAAAATAAGAAAAAAAAATCCAATTTTGATTGAGAAATACGGCCTTAAGGGGTGAGATGCAGTCAGAGGCGTGAAAAAACGAGCATTTTCAATAATTTTTTTTATAGTAATTAAGTTTGTTTTAAAGAAGTGGTTACGCAGACTTTTTATGTTACATTTCAACTTGGCTTGTACAAACTTTCAAAGAAAAATATTGATTATTTATAAAAAATATCGCCATCTTTGTCGGACCCCCTTCGGCATGTAGTGCTTTGCGGTGACCATCATAAAATTTTACTGGATAATCTGAAATAAAAAAACTAAAAAAAATTATTAGTTTAATAATAAATCTCGTCCTTGATCGAAGCTTTTTTTTTAAATTAACAAAATGGCGGCTTCCGACAGATACCTTTCGATTTTCGACCAAAAAATCGCTCGTTTATTGTTAAAAGAAAATAGAAATTTTCACGAAAAATGAAAATCCTTCGATTAAGGACTAGTTTTTAATGCGATCAATAAGCACACCAAATTTCATCAAAATCCATCGAGTGGTTTTTGAATTAGAGTGGTCGCACCGGCTTGAAAAATATAGTTTCGAGAAACACGCGTTTAAAGTTTTTCAATGTGGATACGATATTATATGTTCGTATAATTTTGAGCTCGATGGATGAAGCTAAACTTTTTTTCATGTATTTTGATCCGCTGAATCCGAATGTCATATTTTTTTTGCCGAAAAGTCGAGCATTCAATTGTTTACAGCCAATTGTGAAAACCATTTTTCACAAAATTAAAGTTTTTCGGGATGAATTTTTTTAAAAACATTTTGGGCAATTTTATAACGAAAGTATTCTTGATAGAATTTTTCTAAAAATCATAGTCTTTTAGTTTTTAATTTTTGAACTTTTCTGAAAGAGTTTTCCAATTTTACACTTGATTTATGTATAGAAATACTAATTGAAAAATTACTTACATCGTATCATCAATTCCTGGCCTATACTTAATAGGGCTTCTTTCCTGAGTAACTGAAGTTCGTAACTGAAAATTTTCAGTTACGAACAAGACTTGTCATAGACTATAATGGGGGGGGGGGGGGGGGGGGTCGAAAAACCTAGCCATAGGTTATAAAAGTTGCGCGAGAAACTTTATAATAGTGTAAGTATAAACAGTGCTCAGGTCAACAAAGCTAATGAGCCCAAACTCGATTATCCTACCATTTGCCATTAGGCAATTCCATTTCCCACCTCCCACCACCATTATCGTACTCACGTCATCATGTGTAATGAAAATTGCTTATGATACCATAACAAATGAGCACAAACTCGACTGTGCTAACATATGTCATTATAGAGTTCCAGTGTCCATCTCCCACCTCCATCATCAGACTCTCGTCATCGTGTGTAATGAATTGTGCTCATAATAACAAAACAAATTAGCACAAACTGGTCTGTCCTAGTACGTGCTATTAAGGAGTTGCATTTCCCACCTCCCACCTCCATCATCAGACCAGTTCCATGATACCATGTTATTGCATTGTCGCCGAAGTTACATAGGTATGCCAAATTTCAGCTCAATCGGATGCTAGCAAGTGCTTGAAAAATGGGTTACAAATGTTGAACTGGAAAGCCAGACGTACGAACGAAGCAAGGTAAATAAAAGCTTGTAAAAGGGAGGGGGGAGGCACCGAATATTTAAAGAAAATATTAACGATGAAACTTATAAAAATGTGACTAGCGGAAGAATTTTCGTAGTCGCGACTTTTCAGAGAAAATGTAAATGTCCCCATCCACTAAATTAGCGCGAAATTTTCTATTCCAGTTTTATTAAGCGCCACTATAACTTACCAATGGTTCGGAAAGGCCCTCCTTATGCCCTTTCAAAATACGGCCTTTCGCAAAAGGAATACCTTAAGGGAGTCTACTTAGAAGCCCGAAAAAAGTGGCCAAATCCCGATTTTTGCTGGAAACTGGTTGGTTGAAAAGAAACGCATTTTTTTAAACATAAAGGTACATATAATGAGAGCCTTAAGGGGAGATATACACCTAGGAGCCGGAAAAAGGTCATTTTTGTGAATTTTTTCAAGGAAAACTATTTGAAATTTCGGATTGGGGTTTTAATTATCCAAAAGTATATACATTCAAAAATATGTTTATTTTTCTTTATTTAAAAATATCAAAAATATACAAGGATATTGTATGATCCTTGGAGCGTCGTAAAAAAATCTGCGTATACGGTACCCACTGGCGTTTCTTCAAAAATCATCTGAAAAAAAAAACCAAAAAGATTATCAAATTAGATACTATAATCCAGTACTTGTCATAGCCGATTTTGAAAATATCGATTTATGACAAAATGGCGGACGTTTGAACATAAATAGTGATTTTTGGGCCAAAAATTAGTTATTATTTTGCCTATAAAACAAAATCTAAGTAACGGAAAAAAATCCTATGACACGTACTAGATAATGGTGTATAGAATAACCACAAAAAAACCTCAAGGCAATCGGTTCATTGGTTTTCGAGAAATTTTGGGTACCGATTTGAAAAACGTGGTTTTGAGAAAAACGCGTTTGAAATTTTGGGAATGAATAAATCCTGAAATTTGTCAACTTACATGGAATCATCGATACCAGGCCCATAGTGTAGGTCTTCTACGGTCGACGGAATGTTCATAGCTTCTAAATCCTCGACCTCGACCATCTAGGTGAATATCTCTCCTTAAAGGAAATCGCCAAAAAATGCAGCAAAACCTGGCCGCCGGCAGATGATGCCATTATTTTCGCGACGTTTCGGGGTGGACACTATTCAGCTTGAGAAATCATCGCAGAGTAACGGGTCGAAAAATAGCTGATTTTCGCGATTTTTTTGTCGATCGTTAAGACAAACTAATCAGTCTGATTTTTTCCATGTCAAATCGAAGCACTCGTGAAAAACAGAAAATACACTTTTGAACGTTTATTTTTTTACATTTTTTCCACAGTTGAAGATGTCTTCGACAAAAGGAGTCCACGGTGTACACGGTTGTGGCCGTATATATCATCTGAAACTAAATTTGTAAAAAGATTATTAATCAGTACGAAAGCCGCCATCTTATAGAGGTTTTAAAAAAATGAAAATTGACTAAATGGCGGCGTATTTTTAAAGACCATCGAATTTAGCTTGTTTTTTTCCAGTTTTTCGTTGGAAAAATTAAGATTTCAATAAAAAGCTTCCATAGCAAGATAATATAAAGAATGGCGTGAAGAATGTTGTGTCAAAATTTGAGACAGATCGCTTGAAAACTCTTCCTTTGCGAGTGTACACCGTTTCGAAAAACAACATTTCGAGAAAAGCGCGTTTAAACCTTCGAGTGCGGAATATTCATATAAATTGTCTACTTATGATTAATCGGCGATGCCAGATCCATGTTTATAACCGTCTGTACTATCGGAAAATGCAACAAAAAA
The DNA here is from genome assembly GCA_963210295.1 of Ophion ellenae. NCBI lineage: Eukaryota > Metazoa > Arthropoda > Insecta > Hymenoptera > Ichneumonidae > Ophion > Ophion ellenae. The sequence continues at coordinate 35,334,835 of OY723388.1, forward strand.
ATCGATCTTTTGAAAATGTTACACTGTGATGTTTCCTTAAACGGTCCATCTGAAATCCAAAAATGCAAGTTAACAATAAACACGAGTCAGCGACGATAGTCAATGAAATTTTTTTTTTAACAAACTGGCGACGATTTGGAACTCAAGCATACAAAATTTGTGAAAAAAGTCGTCATTTTTACGTAACTATTAAAATATGAAGATCGTTTTAAAAAAATGCGATCGTCAACGGCTTCAAATGTTTCTCATCGTATCTCCTGTAAATTTGAAAACAATTGAGTGGTTCTCGAGATACCATGCCCATTAGTTTGAAAACAGTACCTATCATCCGCCGGTGGCCATGTTTCGTTGTTTTTTTGTTTTTTTTTTGTAATTTATTCATCGGTTCTCAATATATGTACCTTGGTGATAAAAAAATGTGATTCTTTTTCACCAACCGTTTCACAGAAAAAAAGTTCGGAATTTGGCGATCTCTTTCGGGCCTCTAGGTAGATGTAGACCCTTAAGTACGATTTTCGTCCGTTACGAATGTTACCAAAATCGACACGTACCGTCGTTCTTCCGTTCCCGCGATCGGCTTCGAGGCTGCTGAAAAGATTCGCGAAAACAAAGCATCCATTAGGGAGAAAAATAATAAACCGAAACGTGTAAGGTGTCAAGAATGAAGAACAGACGAAAAAGAAGTAATGTAAGAAGCGAAAGAAATGGGAAGAAGGAAAAAGGGTATCGTTGAACGGTCGCGGGGGTGCGCGGTCTTTTACAGAGAATCCATAAAGAAAAAGGTCTCGGTGTACTTCCCACCTCCGGCGCGGACACTTTGGTTGGCCACTTGTGGGTCGACGATAACCTCGGGGTTGCTATTACTTCGCGCACACGTATTAAACACTCGAAGAAAAAAGCTTTCATGCACTTCGAAATACGAATAATACTTAGGGGTACCTACGTGGCTTCGACATTAGGAAGGCGACTTTTAAATGTTTCTTGCCATGAATGTTTTATACTTGGGTGAAAAATATTCATGCTTCCTTTTGAAATCGTCCGTACCGAGATAAAAAGGTTATTCGATGGTAAATGTGCGTTTGCGACGACGAATGAATCGAATATAGCCGATTTAAAAAGGGCTCCTTGTAATAATGAAGAGTCGTCTTCGAATTGTTCTTAGAGACGGTTTCCTTAAGGCGCGAGCCTGAATTAGAAGGTCCAAAAAAAGCATTTTTTTGGGAATTTTTTTAGAAGGGAAAAAAACAAGTGAGCCCAGTAAACATTGAGGTATCTTTTAATGTATATTTGAAGTGAACACGCGGCATAGTAGGCAATTGTGGGCTGATTGTGAGTCTTACAAGGAATATGAGGTAAGTGTCCGTTGGTGATTTCGTTGATACTCACACTGACAGAACAATTCTATGGATATGAACTAACCGCGTCTATTTGATTTTTTTTTTAATTTGAATTAACTAGATTTTTGATGAAATCAAATTTTTCCTATTGCATTTCATTATTGGAATTATTTATTTTTAATATATTTATTTATTCAAATCAAAATCTATTTAATATCGTCCAATAATTAAATATTTTATTTAATCCCAATAAATCTGTGATTCGGTTTCATCTGTTCAAAAAACAATTTATTTAAATCCACTAAACGTACGTATTTGTTTTTTTTAAATGTGAATTCAATAGAATTTTCGTAGAGTCAGCTATTTTTCTATTCGATTGAACTAATGGTCTGTCTTTATTGCAACACACATATCAAAGGGGAGTGGGGGAAGAGAAGATGGAGAGAGAGGAATTATATATATATACAGGGTGAACCATTTAACGTGACCTCCCCAAATATCTCCGTTGCCTTTAGACAGACGAAGAAAATGTCAGGAGGTAATTTGATTGATTTCAAAGGGCGATACAGTTGTGAAAAATTCATTTTTGTCAAGGTCATAGTTATTGCGTTCTCAAGGTCATCAATGATTTTTCGAATGGAAACAGATTGTTTTTTTTTATCATGACGTTGTAGCTGATATTCAGATGAATCCAACGACGACGATGATATCATGACCTTGAAATGAATTTTCAACAAAACATTTTGGGATGGTTTGGGTTTGTTTGGTTTGTTTTAGTCACTCTAAAGGCAACGGAAATATTTGATGTGGTCACGTTAAATGGTCAACCCTGTATATATAGGTTATGTTTGAAAAATCTATAGCATGTTATTCGATAAAAGTCTCCAATTATCCTAATGATATTAACTGATTGATAAAGTTTATGTGATACAACAAATAATTATAGGAACTCATTTGATCTCTTATGCCATATTTGCAACCAAGATGTTACAAGCACTCGGTAACATAGGGGCAGTGTGTATAGCTATGAGTAGGTAGGTTCTAGGTTAGATTCCCCGTAGGTGAAATATTCCCTTCGAAAAAAATAATTTCGGAAGGCCAGGGAATGACGAATTATGATATAAAATCGTCGCCATAAAACTCCCAATAAAGTGTTTCATTTCATTTTAAATACTATGAAATATGTTATGCATATACAGTAGAACCGTGATTATCCAAACCAATTTTTTACATAAAAACAGTACATACATATACATTAAAATTTGACATACATATTAAAGTCGACATATATGTGTGTGTGTGTGTGTGTGTGTGTGTGTGCGCGTGCGTGCGTGCTGTGTGTGTGTGTGTGTGTGTGTGTGTGTGTGTGTGTGTGTGTGTGTGTGTGTGTTGCGCGCGTGTGTGGCAGCGAGCAAACACTGTATTCTTTCGCGCCAACGTTCGGTTAATTGAGGGTTCGGATGATCGAGGTTCGGATAATTGAGATTCTACTGTAGTACACTTAGATTTATAGTCTACATTGTAAGCAAATAAATATTCATATGGATCGAATCTTTATTTATTCAATTTGAATATATTTAATGTTAAAAAGAATAGCTGAAAACAAATGAAAAAATATGTTTGCAACAAATAAGATCGTAGTAGGCCGCGAGACAAGGAAAAAACCTATTTGATTAAAATAGATCCTATTTGAATTTAATGCATTTTTTTGGCAGTGCACATATGCCATAAAGTATTAAAAACTATCAGACACGTATTTTTTTTATCGGCGGAAGAACGGTTTTAAGGGGGTGTCGAGGGTTGATTTCGCAGTTTCTCCCACAAGCAGGCCACCAATCTGAATGAAACGAAAACCAAAATTCATCTAATGTAAAGCGATGAAACATTCATTATAGAAGTATAAAAAAAAAATAATTAAGGGGTGACAAGCCTTTCTTTGGAGGTGGTTTCCGCCCTTGATACTGTTTTTTTCGCTGATAGAAAAGAATACGTGTCTAACAGTTTTCAATGCTTTATCACATATGTGAGTATCAACAAAATCACCGGCGGACACTTACGTGATGTTCCTTGTAAGACGTCACTCATTCAAGTATTAGCTCACAATCAGTCCACAATTGTCTACCATGCCGCGTGTTCGCTACCATCGGTGCTATTGATGACTTCTATTTTTTATTTGGTACGTAAACGAAGATTTTCTGCCGCCTTCTACCTTGTATTCACGAGAGGAAAAGTTCCCTCACAATTGCTGAGAATCTTTTAGATGCTGAACAGGTATAAAATGAGGATTTTCAGTATACCATTTTTTATTATCGTGAAATGTCATTTTCGAGCAGCTTGATAACGAATTTAGCCCGCGCGGTCGCCAAAGCTAGGCGAAGAGGAGATATGAAAATAACGAAATCCTATTGCTGGCTTACCACACTAGCGAAGAGGAGAATATAATCCGATTGTTTCCTCACTACATATCACCTGTTCTCTTCGCTTTGGTGGACGCGCAGCCTTACAAAAGAAATCGATTTTTCTCTTAAATTCTATTTCTTTGTTAATGCTCCGAAATATCTCATAACTTACCGAATTAATTCCCGTCACGTGTATCACGAAATTCGCTTTTCAGGCAGCCCCATAAATGTATAAATGGATTGTTTTTTTTGTTTATTGTGGTCTCGTATGTTTCACAGTTCGTTACCTTCGTTTAACTATTCTTAATCTTCTCTGACAACTGTACAGATTGTATACATTTTCCTACGGATAGCTTCGAGATTTCGCGACCAAATCGATTTTTCTGCTAAGTTCAATTTCTATTTGAATGTTTAGGAATGTTTATCTCATACTTATCGCATTTTCCTTCGCGTTGTCACTGTATGCTTCATTCTTTTTCGTTTAGTTTTTTTTATATAGACATATGAAAAACCGTGAAATTAGTGCTTTATTAAATTAAATTATATCAAGTGAAAATAAATTAAATTCAACGTAAAATGATTTGTTTATTAAAGTAAAAGTTATTTTTCACGATTAGACAATCGTAAAAATAATTATATACTATACTTGAAGCCCAACTTCGTGATAGGCGATATGTCACGAGGTGGGCACATTCCACTCCACAGTTCAGTGGCACATTGTACCTTACTAGCAACAAGTCATATTTGTTGGATAAAATCAATTACTTTTTTAACGAAAAGTAATGGATTAACGGCACGGGGCGAGCTGTGGATGATTACTCGATCAATCATCCCGAACAAACCCACCGTATTTTTTTTTAGAGGACTAGCTTTGAGGTTCATTTTAGGCTGGAGAAATTCAAGTCAGCGAATTCCCTAAAGCAGAAAACTTTAGTATTTTCTTACGCACACCCGAACCTGCAAATAACCCTGGCACGTTGTAGCCCACGCGTCGAAAAACAAATCCCTCGGATCAACGAAATTGTTCATTGACAGGTGGCGAACGAAATGTTTAGATCAAAAAACCAAAATATTCCATTCCGAGCATTCGTTAGTTTGATGGAACGAATCATTCTCAAATTAACCTGATATTTCATTTTTTCCAATAAATAAATCGTTGGCATCCCCTTATGATGTATTTAGTCAGCACTAGTAGATTTTTTCCCACTGCACGAGGAATCAGTGATGGTCATTCGCGTAGCCAGGTTTTTTCTGGGGGGGGGGGGGGGGGGACAAAAAATCGCTTCGTTGACAATCATTTTATTTTCAAAATAAAATTAGCGTAATAGTCGATATTGACATAACACACATAAAATATGAAACTTTAATCGTGTGATTGAAGCAGAGTTTGATTTATTGTTAACATTGAAGTTTGATTTATTCTTAACATCAAAGCGTGTGATTGAGACAGAGCTTGATTTATCGTTAACGTTCATGTTTAATAAACGTTTGATTTATTGTTAACATTAAGGCGTGTGATTAAAGCAGAGTTGGATTTATTGTTAATATGAACGTTAACAATAAATCAAACTCTTGCAATACCTTAGCAAAAAGGCAAATATACTTTCGGTAGGTACTCAATTAAAAAAGTCTTAGCTTTCTATTTTTCACTGCAAACCAACCCCACACTTTTTTGGTTAGAATGTTTTTTTGACAATGTCATTATCTATGTTCAGCAGTGACAGATGAGAGAATTGTTTCTGAAGCATTCTGCTTCTAACCCACGTTTTTCATCGCTACAGGGCAGAAAAAAGTTCACATACTTAAGTTAGGGCAGTACTCCTTTTAAATATGCTTTTTTAAATTTCCAGCATTTATATCATCTTTTTAAAATGAAAGTATGTTTTTCGTAACCACCACTTCAGCTACTAAAGCTCACGTATCAATTATTAAAATTTTTAAATAACTATTGATGAAATCCTCTCCGCTCTTCATATCCAATTTAAAAAACGAGACAACTGCGCGAGCTGACGGTAGATTCTCAAATTGGCCTTATTGATTTACAGTGATATTATGGTAGTAAATGGTGGCAAATGTTGATCTTCCAGTATTCTTCTGGTTGTGTATCGGCCGGCAAATATTATGTATTTCTTTTGCCCACGGTTAACTTAATATTAATGAAATTGCTACTTTTTATATAAGTTACGAAATTACGACGAAGAAAATAGTTAAAGTTTTATTAAATTATGTCTTTATGTTTGCTTGGTTGAAACAAATAAAATTAATCGATTATTTGAATTTAATAATTTTGGATTGATTTTTTTTCGCGGGGTGGCACCGGCTTTCCTGGGGGGGAGGGGGGGGGGAGTCTCAAAGGCCAATTGCATCGTAAAAACCGGCAAGGGCCCATGAAGGAACATTGTAAATAAGGTACATGAAACTATAAAAACCAGGTTCAATGAAGTGCGTTCGTTTTCATTTTTTTTATGTTAAATAAGTGAAACGCTACTTCAAGCGTGGCCTTACGAATCAGAGAACCCCCTTAAACTATTCGTAAAGAAAGAAACACAATGCCGTCACTCTTATAAAAAGACTCGCAGAGTGTATCTCATCGTTTTTCTCGAAATGTAATATCGTTGAAAAAAAAAAACGTTACCGTTTTAACCAACTGGAGACCGAGCGTGCGTTCGTTCGGATTCGATTAAATATTTACCGTGTAGTTAAGTGAAAATGAGTCGAAACATTTTGAGTACGATCGCACTGTAATTCTGGAGTTCATACAGAAATATGTACGAATTGTTCATTACATTTTAATATAAAGTGCACTATCGATTGCTCTTTCGCCCAATTAGTTTTTAATGGCTATGAAACAAGCAATCCATACATATGAGCATACGAGTAGCAAAATCGTATAATAATTGTATTCAAAATGCACGAATCGTATTAACCGAATCGCAATACGTACGACCACGCGTACACGTTTTATTATAGGCGAATCAGCATACGTAGTTTATTAGTGCTGTGTAGAAGACTCGCCACTTTCTAGTGAAACTCGTTTATTTTACTTTATAACAAAACGGCCAGAAAATGTCCGTTTTTTCTAACTCTCGAATATTCACCCGCGATAGAATTCAGCCTGATTCACATGGTTCAAGTATAATGAGTTTGAATAATTTTTTTATGACGCTTCTGTCACGAAAAATATGCATCTCTGCAGCGCTAAACGAAATACTGGGTACACATCGTAACTTTCCGTAAAGGCGTCCGGTTTGGAAAATCCAAAACTTTTTTTTTTCAAATATGTGGGTGTAGTTATTGCGACTATGACAATCAAGTCGAAAAACCTGTTCGGTGAATTATTCTAGGAGGTAAAAAAAGTTACGAAAAATGCATTTTCAGTTGTTAACAAAAATAGCCGGTGGTTTTAAGGGGTCTTCTACTTTAGATGCTAAAAAGGCTATTTTCATGAATTTTTTTGCTAGGTTTATATTAGAGATATTGATACAAAAGTCGTCACACATAATAAATATACGTTCGAAATACATGATTTTTTTTAGTGTATATGTAACCCAAGCAAACTTCAAACGCGTTTTTCTCGAATCAACGTTTTTCGACGGCTATTGATAAAATCTTTGAAACTATTGAACCGATCGTTATGAATTTTTGACGACATATTCCTTACAACTATAGCTATAGCGCATATCAAGGATTTTCTTAAATTTTGATATTTACTATTTTTTTTGCCAAAAAGAGTGAAAAAAACACGTCTTTTTTGTTGTCTCGAAAAATGTCCGCCATTTTGTTATTTTTGCATATATCAAAAATCGTATGATATGCGCTATAGCCATTAACATACTGAATCTCAAAGCGTTTGATTTTTTTTTGTTTCGGATGATCCATCTCCAATATTTCATCACCAGCGCGACCTACAATTTTGTTAGGACATTTTTTAAATGCCATTTTCGTCTATAAATAGTGACGTAAAAAAATATTAAAAAAAAAATGTATTTCGAAAGTGTATTTTTTAAGTGTAACAACTTTTATATCAATATTTATAATATAAACCTATCAAAAAAAATCATGAAATAGCCGTTTTTTAGTGTCTAAAGTGAGAAGACCCCTTAAATTGATAATTGTAGCAACCCGCGATTTCGAATACAATGAAGAAGGGAATGGGAGAAGGATTTCTTAAATCGGTTAATAATTCCAGCATTTAATGCGTGCATTGTAAATAATAAAAAGGTCGGGAGAAACGCTTCAATTTGCCGCGGCCTCGATCGTCGGCTGACAGAGCTCTACGTTCGTTTTAATAAATAAAATTAACGTCTAATTAAATAACGCGATATTGGGCACTGATCAACTTATAAACTGCAATAATTACGGATGAATGTGACCGACTTGTAACATTTACGAGGCAATCGCAGGATGTATTCAGTTGGATGCCTCAGGGAAAAAACAGAGCCCCCGGACACTGTAAGAGAAGTACTGTTGTTTGAAGAGAGGCATATATACCGATAACTGACTCACCTGACACAATTTCGTTACAGAAAAATGATGCTATAAGCAACGAATTTTTGAGACGCAGATTATTTTGTGGGACGATATTTTTCTGTCGTTCTTAACCATTTAATCATTTTCTCATTCGTTAATTCTTAATCATTTCCTTATAAAGTTAACACTCCAGTTCTTAAGGCGTTACCCCCACTTGTAGCGCAAAAAAGGCCTTTTTCATGAATTAAAAAAAAAAATACAAAACTTTTTTAATCAATCAATATACCATCTTAAAGAACACATCTTGAAGAACTTTCAGTAATTTTTTTATTGAAAAATATTACATTGTTTAGTGGCAAATGGCCGTCAATGAAATAGTGTTTTTATACACACGGTTTGCGGTGACCAACATTGCGGCGAAGTGGATCATCTGAAGAAAAAAATGCGGATGGATTTAGTCAAATATAAGTATAAAGTAGTCTTTAATCGAAGGATTTTAAAAAATATTCATTTTTCACAAAATGGCGGACAGTCAAAGTTAATGGTTCGATTTTAACGAAAAAAAACGGCCGTTTTTTTGGCTATAAAACGGCCATTTTTTTTTCGAAAAAAAAAAAAAATCGATCGATTAAAGACTACATTTTTATATATTAAATAAGCCTGAAAAATTTCAAGAAGATCGGTTCATTAGTGTTCGAGTAATCTTGGTCACCGACTTCAGAAATGCCATTTTGAGAAAAACGCGTTTAAAGTTTCTCTTTCAACGCTCTTTCAACGCGGATTCTTCTCTTTCAACGCTCATATCTCAGTCAATTTTGTTCGGATCGACTTGAAATTTTCAGGACATATTCTCAGATACTTATACTTCAAAAAATGCAATAAAAAAAATCGATTTTTTCAAAATCCAAGTGAGGGTAACCCCTTAATCATTTCCAATCGTGATCATCATGACCATCCCTTTTTCATAATCATTCATGACCACCACTTTCTGATAAAGTCATCATTCAGTTCTTAATCATTTTCTAATAAAGTCAACACTTTCAATCAATCAATAATTATCGGTACTGTTGCAATAATTCTCCGGATTGGGAGGTTTGACAAAAAAAATTGTTGGCTCGCCGATGAACACTTCGAGGGCTAGCTTTTGATTTTGTGTTTCCTCCGATGATCTCGAGGAAGCGTTGTATGGATCTGTCAACTAGGCGATCAAGTGTGTCCCGTTTAAAAAGCCATTTTCGGCCATTTGAACAAATTATTCAAAGCAAGCACGACAGTTCTCGACGACTTTCTTCATCTAGTTTATTAGGGCTGGTCGAATACCATTTCCCTCATGCGCCTAACTATTAACTGCTTTGCTCGATATAGCGGGCTCGGTGGCCCTCGAAAACTCTCTATATCGATTAAGCAACTAAATTGATAAATAAGAAATTCGACTCATCTGGAGAATGGGGCTCTGGTTGACGCGGAGGTTTTCATAATCTATATTAGGCCGACAACGTTCAAGGAGGCCTGTCGAGCGTTGACGTCGACGGAATTCTCATTTTATTTTCCTGCCACAATCCAATTTTAACAAATTTGACGGTACTTATAACTGGCTCGAAAAAATCACATAATCGTCAAATCCTCTTTCACACTAGCATTTAGCAAGTTTTCTATGAACATTCGTTAACTTAAGCTTCGTTATTTATTTTATCGCTCACCTCACTATTATTCATAATAGTCGTGTTTATAAGAGTTGGAGAATAACTCATTATACAAGTCTCGACCTAAGGGTCTCGACTGTGATCGGTAAAAAAATCGATGCAGTCAGTGATTTTGGACAATTCTAAAAAATGACGTGCCGAGAGTCTTTGAGTGTGACTCACCTCTGCTCCGTTTGGAGCCCTACGCGTAGGTATAGGCACGATGTAGAGCGGTGAGTCGTCTATTCAATAATAACTGTTAGAAACGCTTCTCTACTCATAGAAATATTGGATTGGGGTAGAATATCCATAAATCGAATTTCCATAACCGAATATCCATAAGTACGAATATCCATAAGTCGAATATCCATACGTTGAATATCCGTAAGTGAGTATAGTTCATAACTCAAAGTATAAAACTCAAACAAACCCAAACAAACTTGAACTTTTAGCGAGCATTGTCTTTATTAAAAAAATCTTAAAATGCTCGTCTTTCTTTGTCTTTTCACTCTTCTTATTTGTCTACTTCCCACCATTTCTAGCGCTCATTTTTACTCTATACTCACTTATGGATATTCGACGACAGTGGAAATATAGTATTACGAGGAAGTTGAAGGACTATTATATGGTGCTGGAATAGCTGACTAGTCGGTACGTCACAGAATCATACGTTTTTCCCCGGCCGAAACTTTAAGGCAGTAGTCCGCTTTACAGGCTTCAAAAAATCGATTTGAAGAAGAGGAAGGATTATCGTATGGCCCGGGGATAGCTGATTAACATCTAATTAGTGTAAGTATCCAAAAACTTATATTTTTTTGGACCGAAAACTTTAAAGCCCGTTTTCTGGAGTTTTCATTTTCACAAGTTTTAGAAAACGGTGCCGGCGATAGCAAAAACAATATATGTCAGATCGAAAAAAATAAAAGTGATCTAGCTTCAGTATTAAATTATCTTCTATTTGAACGAAAACAGTTGGACAAAAGTACTATTTAAATTACTTGTTTTGCAACTTAAAGTGATTTTTTTTTTCAAACTTCGAAAAAATTTGGAATTTCACCATTTCTTCGGTATTTTTTTAGTTCATATAGAAAAGGAACTTATAGAAAGTAAAAAAAAATTTGGTTCGACTGTTTCAGATGCATCGCACGACCTCCATCACCGGCACCGATTTACAAGTGCAGACTCCAGGCGCCCCAGAAAAATCGTTACAACTTTGAAAAATTTCAATATTTTTTAATAATAAAAATTGTTTTTTAAAGCTTGAATATAATACACTATCGTCTCAAAATTTGGTTTACCGCAATCATTTCCTTCCTTTTCAAAAAAATTGCTGAAAAAACGCTTTTTTTCGGCTTCTAAAGCAGACTACTGCCTTAAACGCGATTATCTCGATTTTTTTTTCAATGAGTTGCAAATCCGTGTACACCATTACGCAAAAACTATTTGACCGATTAAGCTCATATTTGGCATACGTTTTTATGATCCTTATGTACCATTGATGAACCGAAGCCCGACTTAAAATGATCAAAATAAACATGTTTTTGGCTGGGTCGAAGTTTGAAATTATTTCCGAAAAAATCAACCAAAGCCTCCCCTTTCGCCAATTATCATTATTTTTCCAATATTAATGGTTCATCAAGTGACCACATGTACATAATAATCAATTTTTTTCTGCGCAGACTGTTTCAGATAATCCTACAAGGTGCTGGAGTGTACACCGCATCCGGCCTCCCTTCGGGACAGCTTCACGGCTCCTGGTTGTATCTCTGCCATTTTTACCTTTTTCAAGCAACAAAAATCGTTTTGAAAACTAGAATTATGTAATAGAAAGTACCTATGACCCTGAAAAGGGGGCGTCCATTAATTACGTGAGGCGTTTAGGGGGGGGAGGGGGTCGAGCGAAATCTCACCCGATCTCACGTGGGGGAGAGGGGGGCTTCGGCAAATATTACGTAATTTTAGTAATTTTAGTAATTTTAGTAATCACGTAATTTTTATCACGTAGGAAGAGTCTCACTACTACTTTACATGTTGGAGTAAATGGTACTACAACCGCAGTTACTTCTACTACAATTTATTTTCCGTGAACGTATGCATTTTGAAAAATCTCACGTGAGATTAGGGGAGGGGGGAGGGGGTCGAGCAAAATCTCACGACATCTCACCAGGGGGAGAGGGGGGGGGGGTCGAAAAATCGCCAAAATCACCTCACGTAATTAATGGATGCCCCCAAAGACATATACATTCCTTACCCTCCATAAATCGTGAAAATCGACTACAATGTGGCGTTCTATATGGATTGCCCCCCTTAAGGGGGACTTTGTCCTTGGAGTGCCATATTTCAGGTGTTTACATTTTATTTTTTTTCAAGGAAACGAGTAAAGCTTTTTGAGTGCGATTTTTTTCTTGCTTTTATTCATGATATACAGAACGTTAAAAAAAATTTTTTTTGAGAAAAAAAAACCAAAATTGCGGCCGTTGCAGTTCCGCGAAAACAGGTCCTTAAATCGCGGGAGGTAAACGGCTGACATCACTGCCCCCTCTTTGTTGATCTGAAACACAAATTCAAAGCATATTATCAATCTGTGACCCTTTGGTCATGGAATGACGGATGGGTTTTGCATTTAGTACAAATTTCGGAAAATGGCGGCAATTAAAATAAAAATCGAATTTTCGCGTTTTTTTTCGCATACAAAGATAAATAATAAATGCAAAAATGTATCTATCGAAAAAACGATCCGTCATTCCGTGAAGACATATTTTCTGAGTATGCTTTCCAAATTTCAGGTCGATATGTTAATTACAGCGGTCAGGGGAATGTCAGCCATTTTTAAAAACGTGTTTTCGAGAAAAACGCCTTAAAAGTTTTGTAATGTGTTTACACAAATGTGTTTATAATTACCGCTAATCGGCAATGCCTGGTCCATAGAGGCATCCCTCCTCTCCTTCTAGTTGCTCATGTTGAGCGGCTAACATCTCCCGCTGCATTTCAAGGACAAAGTCTCCCTTAAGGAACGAGAAAAAATAGGGAAAAATGCAAGGAGGTAGGTAAAGAACGGTTCGCAATTAACAAATTGAACGCACAATGACAAAAGTTCCACCCATCGAAGTATTAGGTCTGCGGGTGGATCGCGTGAAAAAAAGGTTCGAGGGAGAAGTGACGAGAAAAAAACGGAGAAAAACGGCGGTAAAGAAGCAAGACTGATGCCTACGCTGTCGCAGGTATGAGTGCACCGGTAGGTGACGCCCGCGAACCGCCAGAGACACCTTAAAACAATAAGTTTCTTGCATATATTTCATGCTTGTACGTGCCAGCATCCCCGGAAGAATCGAAAACGTGTGCCTCTCCTTTGCGTAAACGGAGCACGTTTCAGTTTGTACCGGGGAAGAAAAAAAAGCGGCAAAATAAGAAGAAAAACCGAAAGGACGAAGTGAAAAAAAAGAAGGGACGGAAAGGAGGAGGAGGAGGAAGAAGAAAAAAAGACAACGGAGGAGGAAAGAAACGAGCGAACGAGGGCGGAGGTGGGTCGCGAGAGGGCGAAAACGCGACGGCGAGATAAATGAAAAGAGCCGGAGATGGAATTGTAAAGAGCGGGTATACCTTCGTAACGGTATAAAAAGCTATGAATGACATGATGGGAAGGGGACGATACCGAGGAAGTATATAATGTACGCCACGTTCGGTGTATATTATAAGAAACTGGCGACCTCGGTTCTGCAATTTATTCACTTATGTATATAGATAAGTGATTTTGAAGACACTCGAATTCGTGACCGTCCACATAGTAGCCAATTATAATCCAGGCACGGGGGCATACTATGACATCGTGCAAATCTCAACGTCTTTACAATCACCCTTACGTGGATGTAACTATATTTATATAAAGGTCCTTTGAGACAGGAGCCTGAATTGGAAGGTCCAAAAAATCTTTTTTTTATTGCTTGAATCGATAGAAAAACTATCCAAGAATATATTTACAAAGTTACAGAGGCCAATTGTAAATATTTTCGAAGATACAGGGCCAAAAGCAGAGAAGCGATTCATATTTGATATTGATATTTCCTCCCATTGAAAACATTGAAGCGCGTTTTCTCCTGTTTTCATTTTCACGATTTTTCCAAATTGGCGGGCGTGATAGCAAAAAAACTAAACGACCTATTGAATCAAACCACAGTTTATTTTCTTTGGTATGAAAATCTCTTCAAAGTGAATTAAAAGAGTCGTTGAAAAAGTATTTCTAAATAATTTTGATAGCACGATAAAGTGTTTTTTTTTTCAAACCTGAGAAAAGTTATAATTTCACGATTTTTTCAGCTTTTACTTAATTCACCCAGAAGAAAAATATATGACAATTGAAAATTTTATTGATTTATTAGGTTTAGTCAAGAATTACGAGCTGCATCTTTGCGCCGATTGGGGACTGCAGTGGCAAGACGCACATGGAATAGGCTGATAAATCTGCAGTCATTTATTGTTTCATGTTGAATATTTTTTTTAATCCATTTCAAATATACATGAAAAGATACCTGAATGATTACTGGGCTCACTCGTTGTTTTTCCTTCTAAAAAAATTTCCGAAAAAAACACTTTTTTGGACCTTTCAATTCAGGCTTCCGCCTTAAAGGGTTGGGCTACTGTGACGAGCCGGAAATCAGGGTTCATCAAAGAAATTCGTTTTGAAGGAATAAGTAAGATGGTTGGAAAATCGTATGGGCGGTTATTTGTATGTACATTAAGGCGTTACCCCCACTTGTAGCGCAAAAAAGGCCTTTTTCATGAATTTTTTAAAAGAAAACTACAAAACTTTTTCAATCGATCAATATACCATCTTAAAGAACACATCTTGAAGAACTTTCAGTAATTATTTTATTGAAAAATATTACATTGTTTAGTGGCAAATGGCAGTCAATGAAATAATGTTTTTATTTACACGGTTTGCGATGACCAACATTGCGGCGAAGTGGATCATCTGAAAAAAAAAATTCGGATGGATTTAGTCAAATATAAGTATAAACTAGTCTTTGATTGAAGGATTTTAAAAAATATTCATTTTTCACAAAATGGCGGACAGTCAAAGTTAATGGTTCGATTTTAACGAAAAAAAACGGTCGTTTTTTGGCTATAAAACGGCCATTTTTTTCGAACAAAACAAATCGAACGATTAAAGACTACATTTTTATGTATTAAATAAGCCTGCAAAATTTCAAGAAGATCGGTTCATTAGTGTTCGAGTAATCTTGGTCACTGACTTCAGAAATGCCATTTTGAGAAAAACGCGTTTAAAGTTTCTCTTTCAACGCTCTTTCAACGCGGATTCTTCTCTTTCAACGCTCATATCTCAGTCAATTTTGTTCGGATCGACTTGAAATTTTCAGGACATATTCTCAGATACTTATACTTCAAAAAAATGCAATAAAAAAATCGATTTTTTCAAAATCACAAGTGGGGGTAACCCCTTAACAAAGCTGTTACCAAATGTCATAAAAAATATTAATAATGAAAGAAGTTTCTCACTTTGAACGTGAGGGGCTCAACGGTGAACTTGATATTTCAAGAAGAAGAAAAAAACGAGTTTCTTTTCTTCGTGACATATACAATATTGGCTAAGACTTGACCGCACTTTTTTTGGTATCGTGTTTCAATAACCAAAAAAGAATTTGATTTTTTTTCTCGATTTTTCGAGGAAAAATGACATTATTGTTAATAACTAATGAAAAAGAAGTTAAGACGAAAAACGTCCGTCAAGACTAAACTACTATTGCACTGAATAAGTATATCGAATTTCAAGTCAATCCGTTCATTAGATGTCGAGAAATCGTGTGCACCGTTTTTGAAAACATCGTTTCGAGAAAATAGTTTACCTCTAATATGTGATTCCTGCACTATGGGTTGGATCTTCTTCAATTTGAATCGCCTCATGCGCCTATTGATTTTTTTAAATTTGCACCGTAGCCTAACCCCTTAAAAGACCGTCCTGTGCTTAAGATCAATGATATGTTTGAAATACTATTTAAGGACCCCTTCTTCCCAAGACAGCCAGATGTGCTGATGGTCAACGTCACAGATATAACGGGCTTAAAATATCATTTACCTCGTGACTGTTTGTACATACGATTGTATGGGTATTCTGCACACACTTACACTCTCTGCTGAGTCCATGTTGAAGTTCGGTTGGTGGCAAATTTAGCTACCTGTTGGAATAGCGTTGTCTTCTTTTAGAGTACCCAATTGTAGACAATTCCACATAAGACATTGAGGGGATCCAAGTCTGTGGGGGGGTTTGTCCACCACCCCACTCACTTCATTCGTGCTTTGGATCTATAGCAAGTTGGTCTGGCTTGCTCCGAGGGTGACCTTTCCTCCTCAGCAGCACTTGCCGCAGCCTGCCACTGCCATTTTCAGCTGAGGCGGGACTCGAGCCGTGCCTCCAACTTTCTTTCAAGTCGTGACTTTTTACCATCTATTGACACTCGACTAGAATAAATCCTTTTATGCTGCAGCATTTTTAAATTTTGGAACACTTGGCCACATTTTTTTTCGTTGAAGAAGATAATTGGATGGTGCGAAAAGTGGAAAAAAAAAATTGAGCTCAAACTTGTGCCACCCTAGTGTGCAGGTATTCAAGTTTTTTTTCTTTACATAAAAGAGGATAGTTTTGAATATATTTTCCAATTTTCGTATTGAAAAATATTTATAAACGTGGTAGATACAGTAATGTGTGCAGACCGCTGTTTGAAAAAAGTCCTTAGCGGTGACCACTGATGTTCGGAAACAAATCATCGGAAATAAGAAAAATCAAACGCATTTAGTTTTTGCATGAAATTATCTAGTGCTTGGATAAAAATATGCATTTTTTTATCCAGTGCTTGGATAAAATATGAATTTTTGGAAAAATGGCCATCGTCCAAACAGAAAATTTTGATTTTGGATAAAAAAGCTTTATTTTCGTTGATAAAAAACTATGGATCGAAAAAAAATTCCTTCGTTCAAGTACTGCTTTTTGATATATGAAGGAAGCTTGTCAAATGTGATTTTTGAGATAGCGTGGTCACCGATATTGAAAAAGTAATTTTGAGAAAAACGTCTTAGTTCGCCGGTTCGCGGAACCTACCTAAAGACGCCCGTGACTACCTCAATTATTAACGGATCGACTTGACATTTTGAGAACATTTTTGAAATGTTATATTTTGAGAATCCGTCGAAAAGAAAAATCGATATTTTCAAAAATTTCCTCTAGGTGCATACCTCTAGAGCGTTTTTTTCCCAAACGTGCTGAATATTTTTGCTCTGATGAAAATAAATGCATTTTCATCAGTTAGCCAGGTATTTATTTTACATAGTACGATATTGTTGAAGTTGCATTTTTCCGCTTCCATTATTTAGTAATGTGCTTTGTGAGACTTAAGGTAGTACCTCCACAGAAGAGTTGAATTAAGAAATGGTTGAAATTTGACATATACGTTATTTAATACATTATCCAATCATCTGTGCAATTTGAATAAGTTTGACCACCCCAAACCTGAGATATTTACACTTAAAGTTGGCTTGGTTTACACGTAACAAATGCGTTATGATGGGCAAACGGAGCATCATTAATTCTACCGTCAAAACTAAAATTAAGAAATTGATAAAAAACGAGGATAAGCTACAGTAAGATATCACGAATAATGTGAAAAAAAATGAGAATGATTCACCATCTAGTTTCCAAGATATAACCTTGAGAAGCCTTCACAATTTTGGTGCAAAGCCTGGCACAGCCTGGAAAAAAAACGATTGGGGCAAAGCCTGTACAGTCCCGGCAAAAAGTTTACTGGCAATAGTCGATCAAAAACACAATAAAAAATATATTTTACGGCAATAAATGATATCCATCGTATTATCTACTAGTACCGAGTCAATATTGCGTAGTTTTTAATTTTATTCATTACTAATTAAACCAATTATCAATCTTTTAAACATGAACATGTTATGTAAACTTTTGGTTGAGATTTTCGCAGAGGAACTACCTTAATGTGACGAATATAATTCCAATCGTAGTTTTTCTTTTATTTTTATTCCCCTGTTTCATTCCTTTTAATTTACAACTCTTTTTCTGAGATTCTATGCGCAAACTTGATAATTTTCTGTTATTCAATCGCCTAGATAAAGGGGTGAATAAATCCAAACACCACTGTCTGAGTGGGACTGATATAGATGTAACATAATATACAATATACTTAACCAATATCGATCAATTATGAAAAGACCAGACAAAGCATACACCAATCTTATGTATTTGTTATCGCCCAATCTCTTCGCTTTAATATTTGCATATCTCGTCTTCTATAATCGTCTTCAATACGATCGTCAATTTTCAATATCGAATCAATTCAGTCAATGACATTTCGTTTTGTGTGCCGCAGGTATCGTCTTTTATATTCGCTATTTATTAAATAATGGCGATATATTGAGTTAACTCGCATTCAACGGCCGATTTCAATACGAACGTATTGAACCTTTGATCTTTGAGCTTCAATCTATTTTCATTATCGTGATCGACAGACGCGGTTCATTAAGTGGTGTTCCTTGTTAGTTTTGATAATCCGAGCGGTATGTACATAAATGTTGTAAAAAATGTCACAATACAGATAAACCACCCTTTACAGTTTCATTATACGTAGATATCTATACACACCCCACACGCGGTCATGTTCAATTGAAGAAGACCACCTCGTTCTTCCAGGTTCGTGGAAAAATGATCGTCTCGTTCAGGCAAACGTTTCTATGCCTGTATGTATATATGTATATGCTGTTTGTTTTAATGCATCGCAAATTATTTTCCATTCTCAGAAGAAGCCAGAAAGTAATTCAACTTCGTTATCGAAGGATGTGGATTTTTTTTCAAATTGTTGAACGGAAGAAAAAACCGATATTTCCGGTGCTGGACGGCGGAATTATGTAAATTTATTTTCTTACTTCCTTTTCTAGCGACACGACGCAATGAATCGAGTACAATCATTTTTATGAGACACAAGGTTAAGGGGTTACATGGGTTTCGAAGCCAAAAAAGCATATTTTCTCTATTTAAAAAAAAAATATAATATTTAAATTATTCAACATTTATAAACATTTATATACATTTATATTCAATATTTATATTGTTATACAACAAATTTATTCAAAATGTTGAGCACATAAAAGAGCAACATTTCAACAATCTTAAAAAAAAAAATTCATCCAAAAATTTGGGAAATTCAGCCGGTGGGACCTGGTTTCCGGAGGCCCATAAAAAAAGTGTGTTCGTGGTGGTCAGGATAACTCATGATAGCTTTTTTTGAAATTAAAAAACCAATTCTTTTCTGTTATTAGATAAGTATAGCTCGTGACTGAACGAAGGATTAAAAAAAAAATTGAATTTTTGGCAGAGTTGTATGCAAATACTTCAATTTCTGGCACAATTTACACTGCGTATAGCCTTGTAAAATTAGTTGTAATCGAAAAAACCTTCGTTCAATCACTAGTCAATGCTATTTTGAAGTATGCAAAATTTCGGTAAGATCAGTGCATTACTTTTTGAGAAATCGGGTCTACCGACTTCAAAAATAGTGTTTTGAGAAAAATGCGATTACCTGCGTTGCTCCCGGCCGGTCTTTCCCAACGGGGGGAATTTCCAAAGGCTCTCTCCCCTAGACTTTAACTCCGATTAACTTGAAACTTTGGGAGAATATTCTAGACATATTGTACTATTAGATAAAAAAATAAAATAAAAATGGATTTTTTGAAATTTTCAAAACTACGTAACCCCTTAAGCCGAGTGACTTCAATCGGAGTAAGCAATTTAACATTTTATCGTACTCGCCATATCCGATTAATCGAAACGATGTTTTTTTTTTCGTTGATTAGAGAATAGATGACAGGTGGTGAACGAGTGTGTAGTTTAACGGGTTCATCCCATGTGACAGCTATGTTTTTCGCTTTTTTGGAATTTTTTTCTTGTTGAACCATTAAAACACATTACCTTCGAATTTTTACCACACATTTATTAACATTTTTACAAACCTCAGAATTTCATCAAACGAAAATAACGAGTTGCATCGACTTTACACCCTTCGGAAGAAACTCATGAGTAAAAATAGTTGGTTGACGGCTGCCATGATTCCGGAGGTTTTGCTCATCTGAAAAAAAAATCAAACGGTATTTTAATTTGTAGACCCGAGGCTATCGCCGGAACTAGAGTTAAGAAAGAATATCGAAAATCGAATGTTTGGCACAGTTTTACAAGTTTCAAGTTTCGTAATTTTTTTCGGCTTTTTCAACTTAAAAAACTATGGCAGATATCAGAAATATCCTAATTCGGGTGAGAACTATAGATGGGCTGATCATACGGTACAAATTTGAGCGAAATCCGTTCAATAGTTTTTGAGATGTCATGCAAGCCAATTTGAAAAATACAGTTTTGATTAAAAACGCGTTCAAGAGTTCAAGTACGATTTACACAAAGAAAATGTTGACTCACCATTAGTCTGCTATGCCAGGTTGCCTGCTAACACGTACTTATTTTTTGCAATTTGTGCAAAGGAAAATTTGTCGATTTTGTAACCCGACACATGGGATGACCGTCTTAAGGGGTGAGATGAAGTCAGAGGCGCGAAAAAACGAGCATTTTCAATCATTTTTTTATATAGTCATTAAGTTTGTATTACAGAAGTGGTTACACAGACTTTTTATGTTATATTTCAACTTGACTTGTACAAATTTTCAAAGAAAAATATTGATTATTTATAAAAATATCGCCATCTTTGTCGGACCCCCTTCGGCATGTAGTACTTTGCGGTGACCATCATAAAATTGTACTGGATCATCTGAAATCAATAACAAAAAAAAAAATCGTTAGTTTCATAATAAATCTAGTCCTTAATCGAAACTTTTTTTTCAAAAAAATAACAAAATGGTGGCTTCCGACAGATAACTTTCGATTTTAGACCAAAAAATCGCTCGTTTATTGTTGAAAAAAATAGAAATTTTCAACAAAAATGGAAATCTTTTGATTAAGGACTAGTTTTTAATGCTATCAATAAGCACGACAAATTTCATCAAAATCCATCGAGTGGTTTTTGAATTAAGGTTGTCACCGCCTTGAAAAACACAGTTTCGAGAAAAACGCTTTTAAAGTTTTTCGATGTGGATACGGTATTATATGTTCGTAAAATATTGAGCTCGATGGATAAAGCTAAACGTTTTTTAATGTCTTTTGATCCGCTGATTCCAAATATCACAATTTTTTGCCGAAAAGTCGGGCATTCAATTGTTTATAGCCAATTGTTAGAAGAATTTTTCAAAAAATTAACGTTTTTCGGGATGAATTATTTTTCTCAAACATTTTGGGTAATTTTATTGTCCTAATTGTGAGATATCTCGGAAACTATTCATCGGAAACTATTAATCGAAAATGTTCAGGGAATATTTTCAAAACATCATACTTCAAGAAAATGTAGAAAAATCGATTTTTTGAAAATGTTTACTGCATCTCACCCCTCAAAGAAATAAAAGTATAACGAGATCAACATGGAGAAAGCTGAGAGAGAGAGAGAGAGAGGCGGCGAGATATTCGCCTAAATAAAGATCGTACTCGTTCGTTCGTCACCTGTATGCAAGCAAATCGCATTTCATGAAAGTTCGAAGTGAAACACGTCGGGCGATGTATGGAATGCACGAGAGGAAATTCTGTGCGATGATCGATCTTTGCATAACAATGAGAACGTCGACACCAGACAGTTTCGTATTTCTACTCAAGCCCACAAAATATCAAGGCATCAGTATCTTTTTACTAAAATATAGAAGAAAAATGCGAGAGGATTCTTTCATTTAAACATGGCAACGACAAGAGATTACAATTAATATTTGTCCCAAACAAACTATCCGCAACTAAAAAAAAAATCCAAACATCCACTATCATCTTTTGGAAAACTCTCGCTGAAAATGTGTCCGAGGCAAAATCCATTTCAATCGGATGGAATTCCACATCCTTTACATGCATACACGTAATTCATTTTCTTAAGGCTCGGCATGCGCAGGCGGGGCGCTTGTATGCACATCTATGCATGCACATACGTAAAGAGTGTCATGGATTCACGTTCGAGATTGAAACGTGAGAAACGAGTGAAAGAAGGAAGCGAGGAATGAAAGAAGAAGATACGAAAGTCACACAATCTTGCTAAAAGACGAAAAGACTCTTGAAGATGTTGAATCTTTTGGGCTCGGCACTTACGTATGTATAGGTAATTGGAAACGTGTGGACAGTATTTCAGCAAAAAAGGGAAAGCCAACTCATGTTGTACGAGCTGTTTTTGTCGAGCTAGCTTTTTATAGGCATTAAAAATTAGCCTTTTCGAGGAATTATTTTACATTTGAGGCAGTATGAGAACATAATTTTTTTATTCCTGCTGATATTTGTTTTGACTTGTACTGTAAAAATAAAAAAATTAAAAAACGTTCAGGTAGTACGAGCACGTACTTGATTATTAGATTTTTGCTGGATCTTTTTCACGTGCTACCAATGATGCGCACAGGCGTCACGGGTAACAGCTATTTGGGCCGTTGAAGAAAAAGATGTAAGATTTTCAAGAGTCTTTTCGTCTTTTAGAAAAATTGTGTGACTTTTGCGTCTTCTTCTTTCATTCCTCGTCTCCTTCTTTCATTCGTTTCTCACGTTTCAATCTCGAACGTGAATTCATAACACGTTGTACCTATGTGCATGCAAATATTTAATGTACGACCTGTTTCATTCATGAGAGAAAAGAATGAAGGCGTGGCTCACCCCTTAAGGCGGGATATACATTTGGACGGAAACGAATTAAGCAATTTCGAGGGATTTTTTAAACTGAGAAATAATTACTCGACATTTACCAAACTGTAGGTATAATTTAATAGCGCATTTAAGTATACAAAACAATTTTTTTTCAATTAATTTATCATCAAAGTGGCGGAGCTGTGGCAGAGTGTCACAGCAAGGTTGCCGCGGAAGTTGCGAATCGGCGTGCAGTCTAGCTTCCCATAGACTTTGATTTGCAAAAAAATTAAAAAATTTGTTCATTCAGAACATGTTTAGTTTCTATTTGACAACAATTAAAATAAAGAAAATTCAAATTTAAGAGAATCGCACGCGTTTCCAGAAAATCAACGTTTCGAGCAGAATTTCTGTAAAATTTAGATTAACAAAAGTAGTTTTTTCAATAATTTTTCAAAAACAATTCTCATCAAGCAGAAGGCAGCAATGTTATCAATATTTCTATCAAGTTTCAACTCAATCGGCTTAATAGTTTTTGAGTAATCTCGCATGCCAATTTCGAAAATGCAGTTATGAGAAAAAGGGATTTGAAGTTTACGCCCACTCCAAATCCAATTGGTGACGCACAGCGTTGACGGGTTGTAACGTTTGAAGTTTTTCAAATTTTGCTGTGCAACTTCAGAAACATATTCTACATATATAGAGCAGTCGTTTGAAAAAAAAAAGATTTTTTGATCGTTGTAAATGTAGACTGTTAGGCTACTGTGGCGACCAGAAAATGAGGGTTATTTTAACAAATATAATGTTAAAGGAATAAGTAAGGTGGTTGAAAAACCGTTTTGAATTTTTTTGTATGTTCATCAACAAAGTTGTGTACCAAATTCCATTTAAAAATATTAATAACTAAAGACGTTATAAACCATCTCGTAAACGATCTTTGGATGTGAGGGGCTCAATGGTGTTCTGGATTTGGGCCACCCGGTTGGTCTGATGTAAAGGAAACGACTTTTTTCTTTCTCAACCCTAGAATTACAAAACCCATTTTTTCTATCTTTAAGGGAGACTTTGTCCTTGGAGTGCCATATTTCAGGTGTTTACATTTTATTTTAAACGAAAATGGCGGCCGTTGCAGCTTCGCGAAAACAGGTCCTTAAATCGCGGGAGGTAAACGGCTGACATCACTGCCCCCTCTTTGTTGATCTGAAACACAAAATCAAAGCATATTATCAATCTGTGACCCTTTGGTCATGGAATGACGGATGGGTTTTTCGTTTAGTACAAATTTCGGAAAATGGCGGCAATTAAAAAAAAATCGAATTTTCGCGTTTTTTTCGCATAAAAAGATAAATAATAAATGCCAAAATGCATCTATCGAAAAAACGATCCGTCATTCCGTGAAGACATATTTTCTGAGTATGCTCTCCAAATTTCAGGTCGATATGTTAATTACAGCGGTCAGGAGAATGTCAGCCATTTTTAAAAACGTGTTTTCGAGAAAAACGCGTTTAAAGTTTTGTAATGTGTTTACACAAATATGTTTATAATTACCGCTAATCGGCAATGCCTGGTCCATAGAGGCATCGCTTCTCTTCTTCTAGCTGCTCATGTTGAGCCGCTAACATCTCCCGCTGCATTTCAAGGACAAAGTCTCCCTTAAATTACAAAACGCGGTAAATATTTACCCTACTCGTTTCTTGTTCTCAAAATCGTTCTGAAAGCAGTAATGAGACTCGTAAGGACATGAATCTCTTCATTTTCTCATGCAAAAGAGAAGGGTGAAAAGCAAATTCAATTTCATTAAAGTTTAGTCGGTGAAAAACCGATTTAAATACCTGAAAGTGCTAAAAAACGGCCGAAACGTCATTTCACGGCAAACAAAAACCTGGGGTAGGTATCTACCCCGTTTTGTAGTTCTAGGATTAAAATAGATAATATTGACTAAGACTCCACTGAGTTTTTTCGCTATCGTGTTTCGATATTTAGGGAAAAGTTATTTTTTTTGGATTTTCCGAGGAAAAATGACATCATTATCGTTAATAACTTATGAAAAAATGTTAAGCAGAAAAACGTCGGTCAAGACTAAACTACCATTACACTGAATAAGTGTACCAAATTTCAAGTCAATCCGTTCATTAGATGTCGAGAAATCGTGTACACCGTTTTGAAAACCATAGTTTCAGGAAAAACGCGTTTAAAATTTTACTAGCAGTTTTATAATTGTAATCATAAGTTTACCTTTAATCTGCGGTTTCTGCACCATATGTTGAACGTTTCACTTCAGTTTGCGTTGCCTCAAGCGATGAGTGTTCGTCATTTTCACCGTAACCTAACCCCTTAAACAATTTTTTTTTTTCATGTACCTATAGTGAATTTTTCACCGCTTCGTATGAGAAAAAAAATCTTTCTTGTTTCACGTAAATCGGTAGACTGTGATGACCCTTGAGATGCCGTCGTTTGAGGGTTGGACTCCCCCCCAAAATAGTTTTCTAATATTTTCTTAATGCTTTGCCATATTAAATAGTTTCAACAAAATCGAGGACGGACACCAAAGTGATGTTCTCGTGGGTTCCAGTTATTTCGCCATCGGAATTTTTTTACTGTTCTGACAGCCGACGGCATCGACGACGATGTTCGCGTTGCGGCTTATAAGCGTATTTATTTAGATTCACGGCAGCGAATCAGACAAGTATATTTACAATATCGACCAGCCGCAACTCGAGAGCTACCGTGAATACATATATAAGCTAATAATCTTGTTCCAGCCACTGTTTCGAAGCAAGGAAATCCATATTTAAGGCGGTCCTCTAGTTTCTCGGGTCGGAAAAATCGATTTTTTTTTCTTCATTAATCACATCTACAACATGTGTAGAAAATGTGTGCCAAAGGATTTTTCGACATTCGAAGTGGTTCACAAGTTACGGCCCTGGAACGGAGCAGGTATACGGAGCGCGCGCCGGGCTGAGCAATTCAAACACAATAAACCGCCTCTTTCTGAAGCAGTTCAAAAAGTTATAAAGCCAATTTATGAGGATTTATCCAAAGAAGAATTGTTAAGCAGATGCCTCGGTGCGGAAACTCAAAATAATAACGACCCGTGCGGAAATTGAGTTGGGGCTGTGATCGGGCCCCAATAATATTCCCCTAACTTTATTCGGGCCCTAATCTGGAAGCCACATGAGGGCCGTTAGCGGCCGGTCACACTTTGTCAACAAGGGCCATTAAAGGCGCAACGATCGGGGCCTTATAAGTTGCCTCAATGGCGCCTCATCAAAACCATTTTAGCGCCCTGAAAATGCCTCAACGGCGCCTCATCATAACCATTTCAGCGCCATAAAATATCCGTATCAGTGGATATACGTGTATGTTAAATGCGTCAGCGTATATCTGTATTTGTTTTTATGTAATTGTTCATGTGCATAGGTGTGGGCGTGAGTACATGTGTATGTATGTGTGCGCGCGTAGAAATGTGATTGCGTATTTGCATGTGAGCCTTTATGACAAACTGCCATGGCAAAATTAATACAAAAAATAATCCATTCTAAGGAATGAATGTGTAGTAGAAATAAAAAAAAATATATGGGTCTACTGAATCACTAGAATCTATGTCCATTGAGGGAAAGATCTGGAAAACAAAGACCAATTTATTTACTTATCCTACACAGTCAGATAAAGTTTATGAATGGGAAATATCAGCGAAGTCTTCAGAAGAAATAATTTTCCCTATGATGAGTATTGAGTGGAAATTAGTTGCTATAAAAATGTCGAGAAAACCGGTTGGGACTGTTCACACTTATGCGCTAGCATTACTCCATGTATGAGTGAAACCATGAGTAATTGTTTGTATCTATGTAAAAGGTTTCTTTAATTTGATAAATGAATACTGTCTGATGTTTGTCTGCATATTTGTGTTCATCGTTGATTTTTTATTTGCTAATGCCCTTACGCTTTTTCCCAATTTGCGTTAGATAATATTATTCGATCGATGTATATAATCGATTTGAATAATTGAAATACCATCAACAATGTAGCCTAAGCTATTTATACTGGTTTATCGCTATAATAGTCAGATCTGGGCCTCTTGTGGAAATCCCTACTTGTTTATACCTATACTAGCCAAGTCTGGGCCTATTGTGGAAATCCCTACAGGTTTATCCCTATAATGGCCAAGTCGGGTCCTATTGTGGAAATCCCTACAGGTTTATCCTCATAATGGCCAAGTCGGGGCCTATTGTGGAAATCCCTACAAGTTTATCCCTATAATGGCCAAGTCTGGGCCCATTGTGGAAATCCCTACTAGGGAAAGCACTAGGGAAGCCCTGAAAGGCCCTTATTTTTATTAGGGATGCCCTATCAGTTTTCCGCACGGGGAGTCGCTCAATTCGTTAATCTGGACTTTTGCTCCGAAGCACCTCCATTCTGGGCCAAAAGTGGTTGAAATCGCCACGTTCTTCGCTGTCATAATCTTCAACGAAGGATTCAAATCTATCCTGAAGACCTTGGAAACCATGGGAGTGAAAATCGGCCCACAAGCTAACGGATATGTTCAACAGCGTGATAGCTCTCGGATCGACCGTTCAGAAAGGCGCACGAGTGATGTTGTAAAACAGGCCCGAATCGCGAAAAGGGAAGACGGAGCAGCTCTGCGTGACTTCCAAGAAGAAGAGGAAGGCCTATTGTATGGTCCAGGCATAGCAGATTGACGGTGAGATGAAATTTTTAGTATAAATCACATGCGCGAACTTTCAAACGCGTTTTTCTCGAAACACCATTTTTCGAAACGGTGACCACGATATTTCAGAAACTACTGCACCGATCTTGTTCAAATTTATACAGCATCTTTAATATGTTATAAGCCAGCGATTGAACTAGGATTATCATGATTGCTTCGATAGTTTTTATTGTACGAGCGAAAAACTTAAGAAAAAATGAGTAAAAAATAGAATGTAATTTTCAAAAGTGTATAAAAAAGTCAATTTTTGTAATTAAGAATTCACTCTAGTTCAATCGCTAGTCTTAAATATGAAGATTAAAATGCCGTTTGGTTTTTTGATTTCAGATAAGCAGAACAGCCGCAATCTTGGTCACCGTCGAGCACCTCTTTTACTTGATGTCTTCCTCTCGGCCACTATAACTTTCATTCTATTATATATTTTGACTTCAAAAAATTTGTAAAGCTTATTTAAATGTCAATAAAGATTATGCAAAAACAATGACATTGATTATTTCGATGCTTTGCCCGTAAAAAATTATTGAAAAACCCGTAAAAAAACAGCCGAGAAACTAGAGGACCGCCTTAATGAATAACAGGGTCTTGAATCCGAGGTGGGCAGTTTTTTTTCTTTTACCATTGAAAAATGTTGCACCAGTAAGCGTTGCGGAGATATTATTATTTTGATGCGTTGCGAGGCTACCAAATGCTTGTTTCATTATTGCCACCCAGAAATTTGGCACTCTCTGGACTGACCGCCGGTTGCTCACGTGTACCTTAGCGTTAAGGGGCTACATCTACCTCGAGGCCCGAAAAATATATACTCTACTTTAGAAAGAATTTTTTTGAATAACACCAATAGCTGATGTATTTTTCTCTCACAAAATGTGGTATCGTAGAACGAAGGTACATGTACTAGGCCTACTAGACAACCTACGAAAATCGATTTGTCCTCACTTTTTTACAGCAAAAATATATGCATCATCTGCTCTTTTATGAAATGCAGATTTCCTTAGTTTCGAATGCTGAATAACAACGTCAGAAGTGCTAGAACCAGTGGACTTGCAAAAAATATTAATTTTGACGGAGGCTACAGACTGCCACGAGTCTAGGGTCATGTTATATGACGTACTTTAAGGGGTGCTTTACAAATAGAATTGGCATTCTAAGAGATTATATGAAATTAACAATATTTATAAATATTAAATGTAAAATGAAATATAAATTCAAAATATACTATATATATATATAAGTGAAAAACATTTGCAATTAGAACCATTGTGTTAAAGAGGAGAATTAATAATTAATAATATCGATAACCTCCGCGGTGGAGCAGATTATACATATGCACAGTGAAATGTCCTGAAAAGTCATCATGTCAGTTATGTGAGTAAGACTTAGGATGAAGTATCAAGAAATGGTGTGACAGGCATTAGGAATGCAAGTGGATAGATTTCCAATATGGAATGTCGCGAGGTAAATTAGAAATGTGAATAAGAGCAAGAGGGCGAGGAAGGGAGGGGGAGAAATAAGAAATAGAAATATAATCAATAAATTTATAATCTAAATAATCTCTATAAACAAAAAAATACATATAAATTATTTTATTTAAAATGTTAAGTACATAAAAGAGCAACAATTTAACAATATTAAAAAAAATTCATCCAAAAATTTGGGAAATTCAGCCGGTGGGACGTGGTTTCCGGAGACCCCCAAAAAAGTGTCCTCGTGGTGGTCAGGATAAGTTATGATAGCTTTATCTGAAATTAAAAAACCAAATTTTTCTGTTAGTAGATAAGTATAGCTCGTGATTGAACGGAGGATTTAAAAAAAAATTGAAATTTGAATTTTGGGCAGAGTTGTATGCAAAATAGTTCAGCTTTTGGAACAAATTACACTACGTATAGCCTTGCAAAATTAGTTGTAATCGAAAAAAAATCTTCGTTCAATCACTAGTCAATGCTATTTTTAAGAAGTGTACAAAATTTCAATAAGATCGGTGCATTGGTTTTTGAGAAATCGTGTCCACTGACTTCAAAAATGTCACAAAAGTTGTTTGGAATACTCAAAAACTCGTTTGGAATAATAAAATTCGTATAAAGTTATCTGATGTCCAATTCAGAGCCTGGGTCAGTGGTGCTCTTGTGTTTTAGTGCCGCTATTTCCAAAGATAGGGGATTGGACGTCAGCTAACTTCATACGTATTTTATTATTCCAAACAACTTTTGCTTGTAACATTTTTTGATCGGGCTATTAATTATCGACATACGGCGATTTCAAGTTTCCAACCCCTATTTCTTAGGGTTTGGGGCGAGTTGAGGAGCAACATTTCATTGGGGTTACTTTCAGTATTCAACCATCTGCCTTCAGTCAAAAATTTACATTCTACGCTAAAAAGTGCCGGGTTTTCGCCTCTTTTACTGGACTAGACGTCACTTGGTAAGATCAAGCACCCACGTCGTATGTCCACTACTATCGCTTCGTAATTTAAATAAACGAATAATAAAAGAGCGAGAAATATTTTGTTCCATCACGCGGTTCGATCCTAGTATCGACTGTAACCAAATTGCTGGTAATTCGCTCCAGCGTCATCACGATTAATCGTTTCCCCTCTGTGATACCCTAGGGGTTGAATTTCCGTTCGCGGCCGCTTTGCCATGTGACGAGTATTACGCACAATGCGCGTTTTTCCGTCGTTCTTCGTGTCTCGGTGGATAGACGACAGTGACACTGAGAATCGCTAGAACGGGAACGAGAGTAGAAGCCAGGGGTAGTTACAAAGGGCGAGGGACGAAGGTGGAGATATGATGTGTTCCATCCGCCTAAACGCAAAGATGAGGAAGCAATTATTCTAATGGATGGTTCTGAGGGAGGTTTCGAGACTGGGACAAGTGCGGTAATCCGTGAATAGGAACTACGCGCTATATGGTATGCTTACCGAGACTACTAGCTAGTGGTTGCACGATAACAGTACAAGCAACACGGAGAAACCTTTCTCTCTCTATCTCACCTGCGGAGATAAAAGATGGAGATGTCTCTCTTTCTCTCAAGCATGGTTTCAGGCTCTCCATTCTCTCTCCCTTCCTGCCTCTCCATCTCTCATTCGCGTACCTGCTAATATTATGCTAAACTCGGTAATCCTTAAATGCTACCTCGGCTCACCATGGCTATACACCGAATACCTTGAATGACGAAAGCATCCTCCCCTTTTGACCTCCGAGGGTGAATCTGTACGAGAGAGCGCAGAGGGTTGGACGCAGAGAGAGAGAGAGGGGGGGGGGGTGAAAAGGAAGAGACAGCAGCAAGAGGGATAGCAAACATTGGTTGAGTTAAATGGTAATGGGAACAATGATGGTATAGGCATAGAGGTAACCTCTCCTGTGTGCCACGATGGCCCTGCTTGGTTGCCCTACTAGCTGCTTCGAATCCTCGAATACTAATTGAGAGAGGTGGCTGGACGCGTGAGGTCGGTTGAATTCGATGAGCCAAGACCGCACGCATACCTACTGGGATGTACAGAACGATTGTACGATGGTTTAACATTCTACTGGCCCCCTATGAGGGATGCTCTAGCCCAGACTACCGATCCCGGCATGTTATTTATACACCCTGTCTTTATCCCTGCGGTTCGTAGCAGCTATGTCGGATGGATTGGTCTGTAGCGTGAAAATGATACCTCGTTATCGTTATCCATTTGCTATGGATATAATGGGGCCGGTTGATACCTCGAACAACGGGAAGACGGACCGGAGTACGATTACACGGTTATACGCAGATTATTAGCTGTATTGTGCGTGCGTGGGTTTCCGTTTGTTGAGCAGAATGTTCCGCTCGCATTGTAGTTATGTCAGTTTACAGCGAAACTACGACTTGAGAATATGGGGTCTCGGAGGAGTATGGGTTTTACGATAGGGCGAAATTGCTCAACGGATAATCGAGAAATGTTGACTTGTCCAATGAGCGCGCTTGAGGGGGAGATATCTTTAGGCGAGGAAAAAATTGCTGATTTGTATGATTTCTTTTAAAGGAATGATCTCTTCATCATTTTTGATACTTAGGGTCTGTTTTATTATTACTTTTGGCTGTTATATGGTATTTTTCTTATTAATCTTTGATAATGGTGGAGGTGGGGCAGTCGGGGCAGCGCGAACAGCCCAGGCAAAGCGAATACCCCCCCCCCCCCCCCCCACTATGCGCTACTCGCGCAGCGCATGCGCGTGGGAGTATTCGCTTTGCCTAGGCTGTTAGCGCTTGGTCCAGTAAAACAGACGGAAATCCAGCACTTTTAGCGTAGAATGTGAATTTTTTAATGAACGTAGATGGTTGCATACTGAAAGTAACCCCAATAAAATGTTGCCCTTCAACTCACCCGAACCCTAAGAAATAGGGGTTGAAAACTTAAAAATCGCCGTATCTCGATAAGTAATAGCCCGATCAAAAAATGTTACAAACAAAAGTTGTTTGGAATAATAAAATACGTATAAAGTTATCTGACGTCCAATCCTTTATCTTTGAAAATAGCGGCACAAAAACACGAGAGCACCACTGACCCAGGCAAGCACGCAGCGGTGTCTACTTCGCTCGCGCACGCATCAACCCCGAATTTTCGAATCGTTTTTGGGCCACTGTTTTCAAAGATAGAGGGTTGGACGTCAGATAACTTTATACGAATTTTATTATTTCAAACAACTTTTGTTTGAAATCTTTTTTGATCACGCTATTAATTATCGAGATAAGGCGTTTTTTAAGTTTTCAACCCCTATTTCTTAGGGTTGGGGCGAGTTGAGGGGCAACATTTTATTGGGGTTACTTTCAGTATGCAACCTTCTATCTTCAGTATTCGACCTTCAGTCAAAAATTCATATTCTACGCTAAAAAGTACTGGGTTTCCGTCTCTTTTACTGGGCTAGATGCCCATACTTCCGCCATGGCGTGGTCTTCTAAACGGGTTGCGGTGGTTGTTGTCAGATGGCGTGACACGTAGCGTCGGTAGGGTTAATATAAAAAAAAACCAACGACGATTTTATACGCAGAATATGAACTAAGAAAAAGTGAGAAATGTTGAAAATCGATTAAATGGTACGCTTTGAAACAAAAAGATTGAATTTTCCGAAAAAGTAGCTACATCTTACAAAATAAAAATACTTTTTTTTTCTCTTAATTTTCCAAAACATTTAGGTTCATGTTTTCGACAATAATGTTAATAAGATATATACCAAATTTCATCAGATTAGGTCCATTACTTTTTTAGCTATACGTCACGCCAGTTATGAAAATGCAGTTTAGAAGACAGTGCCATACGTCCGCTATTTTTAAAGATCAATAAAAAATACCATGTAACAGCCAAACGTAGTAATCAAAGATACCCTGAGTCTAAAAATGGTGATTCTTTTGAAAAGATAATGAAAATCTGCATACTTTTTCCTCGCCAAAATATGTCTCCCCCCTAAAGCGATACGTTCGCGCGTTTCTATACAGCAAAATTTGAGGATACATGATGCAGATGATCACAACGTCTTCAGGGGGAAACATTCTGGCTCAGTCTCGTTCTATCATTGGATATGAAACAAAAATCTAGTGGGTCAAGATACAAATGAGATTTCACTTGATCCAAATGAACCATTTCTATCCATCCAGTTTGTAACCATCTAATACATATTCATAGAGCAGACAATTTTGCGACTACAATGGAACTACGGAGGAGTAGCTTGACTGTTATTTGGACCCTTCTTGATTATTGATATCATTCTGAATTGAAATCGAATTCCTAAGAAGACCTAAATCTTGAGAGGAAGATCCAATGTGACGAACGAAAAAATCAATAAATTCGTTAACGGTTTACTACTAGCTCGTGGCCGGGAAAAAGAGGATTTTTCGTGAATAGTTCTGGGAATACGTGTGCAGGTTTTCATTCTCTTTTACATTAAATAGTGGGTTTTCAATTATTTTCCAATATTTTCATTGAAACATATTTATAAGTGTGTTAGATGCAATGGTTGGTGCAGACCGCTGTTTGAAAAACGTTCTTCGCGGGGACGACGGCTGCCTGGAAATAAATCATCTGAAATAGAAAAATGAAATGCATTTAGCTTTTGCATGAAATTATCTAGTGCTTGGACGAAGGATTTAATAAGATACGCATTTTTGAAAAAATGGCCGCCCTCTAAAATGAAGGTATTGATTTTTTATAACACAGCTTAATTTTCGTTGATAAACAAAACTATGCATCGAAAAAAATTCCTTCGTTCAGGCACTGCTTTTTGATGGGTAAAAGAAGCTTGTCATATTTGAAGAACAAGAAAGATCGATGCAGTAATTTTTTAGATATCGTGATAACTGACCTTGAAAAATTCATTTGAAAAAAAAGCGTTCAAAGTTCGCCGGTTCGCGGCACCAACCTACAAACACCAACAACTCCCTCAATCTTGAACAGATCGACTTGAAATTTTCAGAGAATATTTTTGAAATGTATAACTTCCAAGAGTTTTATCGTAGTCAAATTTTTCAAACAAATCCTTACAACGTTGCAATTACATGCATATCCTTGATATCATGCATACATTGAAGGAAACCGATCAATCCACACCCAGAAAATACCTCCAATCCCCAAGTGTTCGATTAGTATTTGAATTGTTTTTTTTTCATTTTCACAAAAAATCTTTAATCCCTCGATGCATTTGTAGGAAAAAAAGACTACGATAACAAACAACCACGAGCTTACAAACATATTGAAAGCCGTGTCGGGAATTTACGAGTATACGATTTTTCTCCCTTTCACGACGGCAATTCAGACGAGGGCTTTTAGCATATAGCACACGGTCTGTGTCACCTATAAACCTCGTCTGGGAGAAAATAAGTGAGAGGAACAGAAAAAAGACCGAGAGGCAAAGCTCGCGCAGAGAAAAGTCACAAAACAAACACTTGTCTGTACATCACCCTGTATTACGATCGCTCGAGGATAAAGTTGCAACAACCTTGCGAGTTGAAAGCTGGGGGTTGTGCTCTCGAGAAAAGGGAAAAAAGAATCGAAGTAATCACAAGAAGATGTTGGACTAAGTGGGAAAAAGATAGTATGGTGGGAGGGACGTCACTCGGTCGCGACAGGATATAACCGACGAAACAGAGAGAGAGGGAGTGAGTGAGAGAGAGAGAGAGAGAGAGAGAGAGAGAGAGAGAGAGAGAGAGAGAGAGAGAGAGAGAGAAAGGGGGGGGGGGCATGAAAGAGGAAAAGGATTGGAGGGAATTGAAGAGGTGAGTTTGCCGCCGCAGCTGGCTGTATCCTTGTATGGTGGCTCTGTTGTAATGCCACACCAAAGCGGCTCTGACGATGCACTTAGGAATATTAGTAAAGCGCACGCGAGCCACGGTACCAACCTCGAGACGAGAAGAAACATGCTCTGTATGTTTTACTTGCACATACATACATAACGTACATAGCGCGCACGCAGGCAGGTATGCATGTGCATACACGTATTCTGTGATACTGTATCACGGTTAGCTGTCGTCCTATTCATATAGGGAGTTCCAGACGGAGAGTAACAGTGTTTGCCAGATGCTAACAATTTGGAAGTCTTCTCTACAATTCCATAGCCACTGGGAACTCTTATAATTTGGTCGCGTTTGTCCATCGCAGTGTTCCTTCGTTTCTGACAATGGGGCACTGCCTACTGATGGCTAGAGCACTGTTCCGGAGCTGATTTTTAGGATGGAATAGCGATTGGACTGTTCAAGGTCTCTATTTAAAAATCTTCACACAGATTTATCGAACCTTCATGACAATGGACAAATAAAAATTAAGGGGCTGCATTTACCTAGGGACCCGAACAAAATGGCCAAATTGCGAGAAAAAAAATTTGGCAAACGGTTGGTGAAAAAGAAACGAACTTTTTTAACACAACGGTAGAATATTGAGAGCCGTTAAAAAAAATCACCATAAAATACAGAAAAACAACAAAAACATGACCGCCGGTAGATGATGACATTTTTTTCGCGACGTTTGGCGGTGGACATTCTCTAGCTTAAACGGTCCATCCGAAATCTAAAAACCAAACGGGTTATCCATGTGAACGATAAATACAATTCGTTGACCATCGCCGATTAATGAACTCATTCGTTTTTAACAACGTGGTGATTAATTGAATCTCGAGCGTACGAAATCTGTGATAAAAGTCGTAATTTTTACGTAACTATTAAAAAATGAAGATCGATGAAAAAAGTGAGTATCGCATCTCCTGTTAATTTGGAAACAATGGATAAAGTGGTTCTCGAGATATCATGTCCACCGACGGTGAAAACAGTATTTTGAGAAAAACCCGCTCAAAGTTTGAAGTATGATGCTGCTACCGCTGGCTCGGCCGACCGTTGGAAGCTGCAGCTCATACAATGTTAGGAATATTTCAATGAAATTTCCAGGGAGTGTACATTGCCAAAAAAAAAATTAATTTAAATAGGATCTATTTTAATCAAATAGGTTTTTTCCTTGTCTCACGGCCTACTACGATCTTATTTGTTTCAAATATATTTTTTTTATTTGCTTCAGCTATTCATTTTAAATACAGGGTGCGCCAGAGAAACTTACTTATTTGAAAGGTCAATAAAAACAAAAGTACTTCAATTATTGTTTTAAATTTTTTTTATTTGAGAATACAATATCCCAATTTTTTTTTCATGCAGACTTGAAAATGACATCGGATAAATGGCGACCCCCATTGCGCATACACTGATGAAGTCGATTTTTGAAATTCGTATCCACTCTTTGCAGCATATCAATCGGTATGTTGGCAATGGCGTCGCGAATGTTGTTCTTGAGGAGGCCCGTGGTCGATCGACATGAACCAGAGATTTCAAATAACCCCATAAAAAGAAATCGCATGGAGTCAAATCTGGAGAGCGTGCCGGCCATTGGAGATCGCCTCTGAGAGAGATGAGGCGGTCGGGGAAATGTTGTCGCAACAAATTCATTGAGTCTCGTGCTGTGTGTGCTGTGGCTACATCTTGCTGAAACCACACGTTCCTAACGTTCATTTCTTCGAGTCTTCGTCGAACAGTGGTGTCAGAAATTCCCATACCAGCTGCGTGTTTGCGAGCCGAACGCCGGGGAGAACGCACAACTGACTGCCTCACTCTTTCGACATTTTCCGGAGTTCTGATGGTCCGTTGAAGTCCATTTCTGGGTTTAGCGACACTTCCACACTCCCGAAATGAGTTAACCCACGACAGAATCGAATTACGGCCAGGAACGAGTCTGTGAGGAGGAATTTCAAAGCGAGCGCGGAGGGCACGTTGCGTAGCAACAAGTGAGCGACCGTTAGAAAAGAAGCTCTCGACTGCGAAGGCCCGCTGCTCTCTAGACCAGAGCATGATGGCAACTGACTGGAGGGAGAAACAAACTTGGGAACTTCCCCCTCCAGATGCGCCCCCTCTCGCCCCTCTACCCGCCCAACTCACCGCGCGGGAATTTTTTCAAATAAGTAAGTTTCTCTGGCGCACCCTGTATTAAATATATTTAAATTGAATAAATAAAGATTCGATTCCAATAAATCTTTATTTGCTTACAATGTACACTGTAAATAAAATGTACACTGCAAATTGAGTGCTTGTCACTTTTTGGAGAGGTTATAAGAGACCAAATGAATTCTTATAATTATTTATTGTGTCACATAAACTATATCAATTAGTTAATATCATTATGATAATTAGAAACTTTTATCGAATAACATGCTATAGATTTTTCAAACATAACCTATATATATCGTTCCTCTCTCTCCACCCTCTCGACCCCCACACCCCTTTGATATGTGGGTTGCAATAAAGACGGACCATTAGTTCAATCAAATAGTAAAATGGTTGACTTTACGAAAATTCCATGTAATTTGAATTAAAAAAAAATCAAATAGATCCCTTTAGTGGATTCAACTAAACTGTTTTTTGAACAGATGATGCCGAGTTAAAGATTTATTAGGATTAAATAAAATATTTAGTTATTGGACGATATTAAATAGATTTCGATTTGAATAAATAAATCTATTTAAAATAAATTATTCCAATAATGGAATGCAATAAGAAATATTTGATTCCTCGAAAAATCTAGTTTATTCAAATTAAAACAAAATGAAATAGACACGGCTAGTTGATAGCGATAGAATTTTTCTGTCAGTATAGCTTAAAGGTGATACTATCGTATAAAAATATTTTCGGAAAATGGATTTTTTAACCCGCCTAGGTGGATGTAGCCCGTTAATTCGCGGTTTACGTATACAAGGCTACGTGGGCATTAGAGGCTATCCGGTATATTGTCGATCAGCCGAGGGGAGGAGAGATGTTTATTACTAAATTCAACACGGTTCATTATAAGACCCCATTACTTAACTGAAAAGTGGAGGCTCAGCGGGGGATTCGAAGGATAGTTAGAGGCCTCATGTCGAAGTTTCGACAACGTACCAATCACATT
The DNA here is from genome assembly GCA_963210295.1 of Ophion ellenae. Taxonomy (NCBI): domain Eukaryota; kingdom Metazoa; phylum Arthropoda; class Insecta; order Hymenoptera; family Ichneumonidae; genus Ophion; species Ophion ellenae. Next base: position 35,372,647 of record OY723388.1, read on the forward strand.
TGACACTTGACCACGGCGGTATAAAGTTTCAATCCCTTTTGGCCCTTCCTTCTTGTTTCATGTGTCATTCTGGTCTTCGATATATGCGGCCGCCGCTCTCCGTTGCGACCGGTCTACACGTTATTATCATTATCCTAAAGCCGATGTTCCTGCAGAAACTGTATTGCAATTAGGATAATGAGGGCTTGGAGTAACCCTCGGCATTTGGGCAATTAACAGAGGGCAATAACAGAGTTGTTATCAGGTTCTCGTACGAAAATCAAGGCACTCTGTTGTATTCTGCAGTCCTGCATGCTGATCGTAATGGCACTGGATAGTTGGAATCATGGACGAACTCAGAGCTGCAATATTTGTGTTCGTCCATCCAATGCTCCATTTTTTTTATTGCTTTGCCAATAATCAACGCATTATCCTACAAAGAACTGAAATTTTCGAATAATTGATTCTCTATGGAGGATAATTATGATTTTTGTATATGTATTTATCGATGTTCCTTGGGAAATGTTATCGAGAAGTTTAAATTTTCTTTTGAATAGAGATTTTCATGAGTGTCTGATGTTTTAAATGTCTAAAAGTGGATTATGTGCTCCGATTTACTGCTGCTTTAAGGGCCGTTCATAAATTACGTCATTTGAAAATAGGGGGGGGGGGGGGGGGGGAGGTCTAGTCGTTGGATGACGGTAACGATAATTGGATTATGACGATAGGAAGGATAGGATGATGTCAGGGGGGGGGGGGCAAAAATGACCAAAAATTGATGAGATAATATATAGAAGGCCTCTTATACTTTAATATCGTGAGTCCCTGAAAATAAATCAAAGACAACTAAATCATCTGAAAAATGCTGGGTTGAGAAGCCGTCACTCCAATTATTGAAGCTTCGTTAGTAATTGTAGTAACTTTTTGGTAATAAACATTTCTGCACTGCCAATAAAAATATTTAATTCACATAGGATCTATTTGAATCAAATAGGATTTTTCCTTGTCTCACGGCCTACTACGATATTATGGGTTAAAATTTTTTTTTAAATTAGTTTCAGCTACTCTCTTTAAGTATTAAATAGATTTAAATTGAATAAATAAACATTCGATTCAAATAAATCTTTCTTTGCTTACAGTGTACACTGTAAATCTAAGTGTACTACATACATAGAATATTTCATAAATCCAAAATGAAATGAAACACTTCATTGAGAGTTTTACCACAACGATTTTGTGTCGTAATTCATAATTCCCTGGCCTTCCGAAATGACTTTTTTCGAAGAAAATATTTCACAGATATGGAATCGAACCTAGAACTTACCTACTCATAGCTACGCACGCTCTGCCCCAATGCTCCGCAGATTTCGCATAAGAGACCAAATGAATTCCTATAGATATTTCTTGTATCACATAAACTATATCAATTAGTTAATATTTACAGATTTTTCAAACAAAACCTATATATATATATATATGCAGGGTGTCCCTCTTATCTCTGCCACCCGAAATAACTTGGTAATTATCGACGTCACAAAATAACGTTCCAGACAAAAGTTGTACGGTCTGAAGGGGGCCATCAAATACGACCACGGTGGAGGCGCTGATGCACAGTGAAGTTCACCTCCACTTTTTTTAATGGATGGGTACATTTTTTTCAACCATCTTGTGGAGAACCTCAAGCCGCATAAAAAAACATTAGGGGGTCAAAGTCGTTCATGGTCATTCAAGGTCACCTATTAAAATGAAATCCAAATCTAAGTATCTCGGATTACTACCAAATACTTGGTAGTGACCCGAGATATTTAGATTTGTACCATCGATACTGACCTTGAATGACCTTGAACGACTTTGACTCGCATTGGTTTTTATGCGGCTTGAGGTGCTCCACAAGATGGTTGAAAAAAATGTACAATTCTACTTAAAATAGTGGAGGTGACTTTCACTGTAATTCAGCGCCTTGACCGAAAAAAAATTGGTCGCATTTGATGACCCCCTTCATACGGTATAACTTTTGTCTGGAAAATCTTTTTGCGACGTTAATAATTACCGAGTGGTTTTAGGTGGCAGAGATAAGAAGGCCACCCTGTATAATTCATCTCTCTCTCTCTACCCTCTCTACCCCCACACCGCTTTGATATGTGTGTTGCAATAAAGATAGACCATTAGTTCAATTAAATAGAAAAATGGTGACTCGACGAAAATTCGATATAATTTAAATTTAAAAAAATCAAATAAATCCATTCAGTGCATTCAACTAAATTGTTTTTTGAACACATGAAACTGAATCACCCATTGATTAGGATTGAATAAAATATTTAGTTATTGGACGATATTAAATACATTTTGGTTTGAATAAATAAATGTATTTAAAATAAATAATTCCAATAATAGAATGGAATGGGGAAAATTTGTTTCCACGAAAAATCTAGTTAATTCAAATTTTAAAAAAATCAAACATACGCGGCTAGTTAATATCAATGGAATTTTTCTGTCAGTGTGTTCGAGGCAGTTTTATCGGCAGAACTTCCCATTTTCGTTTGATTCATATATTGCACGCAATTTATAATTCACTGCCTACGTCCACGTTGAATTTAATTAAATTGGGATTCTCGAGGGAAAAAAAGTTCTTTCTCTAATAATCCGATAGAATGCGATATTTTAATAGCAGCCCGGCGTCGTTCGGTGTACATTCGCGTGCGAACCTCTTCCGCTCGCGACGGGAGGAAAAGTATACGCGGGATAAACTGGCAATATAAGGTCTCGAGTGGCCGCGGAGACTCGAAGGAGTGAGCTTGGCAATATAAGTTACAGGCCGAGAAAAAAGAGAGTTCGATGGATCTCGAAACTTTCAACTTGATTTTGCTCCGAAATCGCTTCACGAACTTTCGATCAAGGATATCGGTCAACATTGGATCATATAGTTCCGATGTCACGGAGACCAAGCGGTTTGACTCTCAAGATAGCAATAAGTACGCAATATATTGTTTGTTAAAGCCCACTTCCGGTGGCTCGTTTATATTCTTCGTATCGAAGTGTCCTTATTTTATGAAAGACTTCAAGTGCACTCCGTACGTAATAAAATCTTTTGCAGCCGATTATAATCCGCATCATTCTTTTTCGTAACCGTGAACTTTACATGGTACATGTCCAAAGCCGTGCAAAAGGTTATCGGAATATGAAACAATTTTGAAAAAATATGATAATACGAATTATGTAAAAATCTTTATCACCGAGAATTTATCAGCATTGTGTAGATAGCTGCGAAAAAATATCGACAAGCCATTGGCATTATCTGGAGACTGTACGAACAATTATAATGATCCGAACTAATTACTGAATAATATATATTCGTTGGATCGTATGAATTATTGGAATTATCTAGGTACCGTTAAGGTTGTTGCTTAAAAATATTGGGGTAAGTGGATATTGATGAAAATTTAACTAATCGTTATGATATATTTTTCTGAATATACTGGCTACAGGAGAAAGGAGATTTCCGCACGTGTTTATTAAATATTCAATTTTAAAGTTGACATCAATCTCGCCTTGATCGCATTGGTTGTACGGGGCAACGTCGTTACCATTTCAGTTTCTCGCGTATACCTTCCGCATTTTTGAAGAAAGTGTCCCAAAAAACGAATATTGTGTGCAGGATAGTGTACAGAACAATATTACTGAAAAAATAGACAGGTTGCCGATCTAATTAATGAAAATGTATTAAAAATATGCGACCAGTTTACGAAAAAAGTGAGGCTTGTTGAGGAGTATGTATTAAAATGTGGCATCGTCGGAATTATAATAATAGCAGAACCAATTTAAAACCTAGCGCGCCAATTTCAAATACGTTAAGGGGCGGGTAAGGGTTTGCACTTTTGGAAAATCGATTTTTTGTCTTTTATTATAGTTAAACATTTCAAGAATATAATTCCAAAATTTCAAGTCAATCAGAGCAAAACTCTCGAAGTTATTGACCATTTAGTCCCGCTCCTCGAACACTGTAGCTCCGACAGCTAAAACTTCAAACGCGTTTTTCTCGAAACCACTTTTTCAAAGTCCGTGTTCACTGCCATTTGAAAACTACATGACCGATTTATTTCAAACTTGGTACACACTTTCTACGTATAAAATACCTCCCCCCAACGGGTAGTTTGAGATTTTTTTTTACATTGAGGGGGTTTTCCACCCCCAAAATGGAGGAATTTTTCGTGAAAAATAGAGCACTTTTCACTTTACATGACCACCAAAAATTTAGAAATTAAAAAAAAATTATCAAAGACCATTGGGGGGAGGATTTGATGATACTTTGACTAAATTTCAATGGTACTTGATTTCAGATAATTTCTAGCTGAGATACAGTGAACACCGCAAATCGTGTTTTTCCAAAGGCGTTCTTGGAAAAGCTTTGTCACTGGCTTGTTTGTGGATATTTTCGCGTACAAATTTCACGGAATGTTTTTGAAATGACACTCAACAATGTACAAAAGATTTCAATAAATTTACTCTATTCATATAGATGAAAAAAATTCGCAAATGAGTGTTTCACGCTGAACCCCCCCCCCCCCCCCCCTTAAAGTCAAATGCGACTAAGGGGAACTTATTCATTTATTTATTATGATCTATTTTATTTTTTCTAGCTTTGGTGTACGATGTTTGTGGGCATGAGCACTAGCAAATCGTCTTTTCCATCGGAAACTTTGCGGCGCACTAATCTTCTTAACACAGCTGCGACCTGTGACAGTCACTGCCGTCAACCTAACAGCCTCTAATTATGACAGAACCGTGCGATGTTGCCAAAACGCGTGTCTATTTTAAAAGGGTTTTTAAACATCAACATTTGATTTTCTGATAATCCTAATTCCTTCCAATTACCATATATGTAAATAATAATTACAATGTTCTACCGTACAATTGAAAATTTTTGCGATATTCAGTCGTACACGTCGTTAATATTTTGCTACAATAAGTTGGCACTGGTGACGTCACACAATGGATTAGCATAGGAAATGCGTTTTTCCTTCCATCCTTCAAAAATGATTTAGCAACAACCTTAACCTGGGAAGCACTGTGCAATACTGTATTCATATTCAAAAGAAAAAACGCAAATATTGGAATGAAGACAAGATGGCTGAAACTATAAAATTGGTTCGAGAAAAAATGAGTTATTTTAAAGCTGCGAAGTATTTTCAAGTACCTAGAACAACTTTCTTTCGCCGGTGCCAGAAAAATGAACTGTCCCCAGCTGCAGCAGCAGCCACCACATAGTCCAGTAAAAGAGACGAAAACCCAGCACTTTTTAGCGTGGAATATGAATTTTTGACTGAAGGTAGATGGTTGCATACTGAAAGTAATCCCAATAAAATGTTGCCCCTCAACTCCCCCCAACCCTAAGAAATAAGGGGTTGAAAACTTAAAAATCGCCGTATCTCGATAATTAATAGCCCGATCAAAAAATGTTTCAAATAAAAGTTGTGAAGAATAATAAAATACGTATAAAATTATTCGGCGTCCAATCCCCTATCTTTGAAAATAGCGGCACAAAAACCCGAGAGTACCACTGATTCAAACAAGGACGCAGCGATTTGTCTACTCCGCTCGCACACGCATCAACCCCGAATTTTCGAATCGTTCGTTCGCACACGCATCAACCCCGAATTTTCGTATAGTTTTTGTGCCGCTATTTTCAAAGATAGAGGGTTGGACGTCAGATTACTTTATACGAATTTTGTTATTCCAAACAACTTTTGTTTGAAACCTTTTTTGATTGGGCTATTAATTCTCGAGATGCGGCGATTTTTAACTTTTCAACGCCTATTTCTTAGGGTTGAAACATATCATTGGGGTTACTTTCAGTATGCAACCATCTGGCTTCAGTTAAAAGTTCATATTATACGCTAAAAGTGCTGGGTTTTCGTCTCTTTTACTGGACTAACATTAGGTAGAAAAACGGCGTTAGCCACACACCTTTAAATTCTTTTAGTAGAATACATTTTAATGATGGAAAGCATGTAATATGTGCAAGTAGATCAATTTCCTTATATTTTTTTCCAAAGTTCCCTGATCTTATAAGACAAAGAATTTCTTTTTGGTTATTTTCTCAAAAGAAACGTCGTGCCTTATTTTAATGTTCCATATTTGGGGATCTATTCCATGATCTACCTTTTCGTTATTTCGATTTTTGAACATTTTTGATCCTAGTAATTAATCTTATAAACGCAAGTACTGTTGCTTAGTCGAGCGAAAATGTATGACTGATTATTATTACCATTTAAAGTCTTCAGTTTCTCAATATTTTTTTTTACGTCAAGGAACATTGCATTCCCTTTTTGGTCACTTTCCTCTGCCATTTGTTCTGGTCGATACAGTCAGCGCTTACGGCTCAGCACTCCACCTCGTACGAAGTAGCAAAAAATGGCTAGATCACTGGATTGCCTCGAAAGAACCCGAATCCTTCCTGCGTAGAATCCGATTGTGGGTTGAAAGATGGGTCAAGGGTGTCTGTCCCAATGGGCAATACTTTGAATAAACCGGTTCGTCGATTTGCTACCGAACCACTATCTTTTCTTTCGCTCTAAATTGGGTGATTTCATATGCAGCCACCTAATATTTATATATATATATATATATATATATATATATATATATATATATATATATATATATAGCCGAGAGGAGGTTATCAGAGTCTGGTCAAATTGCATCGCTCGCGAAGGATGAACCGTGAAACCGTTTGTCATGCAAATGCACTCACGCCCGGGAAAAAGTAGAATGGTAATTTCGAAGGACGAGAATGAAAAAATAAAATATTTCTGGTCACCTCGTCCTTATGGTAGAGACGTTGAGTGGGTGCACGGAGGGGAAACTGGCTCCAGCCGAATTTCATCTTTTAATCCATTCGAAGTTCGAGGAGTTGCCCAGTACGGGGAAAAGCGGTGAGACGGCGAGACCGAAAAGGAGCAAGAGGGAGAGTAACAGCCAAGGAGTACTTGGTTGCTTTAAGTGCAAATTTGAGAAAATCATCTATATAAAAACGGTTTCTGTAATTTTTCATTTTCGAAGAACACAATATGCGGTACAGATATCACAAAAAAAATTAGATGTCTGTTTCGAACCTGAATTTCGTGTACATGTGGACATTGGCTTGAAACGTCGGATATTGTTTTTTCGGTGCGCTCATTTTAGGAGGGATTATTAACCCATTTAGTGTGCTCAATTTTTAATTGTCATTTCGGATCCGCCATTTCGCGAGGACAAGGTTTAAGATTTTGCTTAACAGGATACTGGCACTTACTTTTTATTTACCTTTATAAATAAAGGTAAGTTCACCCTTACTTACTTTTACTTACCTTTTATACTTTCAATTGCGTAACAGACATGAGGATACGACGAAATATATTCTGTTCAGCTTCTCACAAAGCAAAAGGTATAATTTCCCTGCGGTATCGGTAGAATCCGAGAAAACTTAAAATCTGCGGAATAGTTATGTGAAAAGGTAAATTGTTACTTCCACTTTTGTTTAAAGAGACTTAACCCTACTAACAAGGAACATCACTTAAGGGAAGAGCAGGGGTGTCAGCGTGAAAATAAACACTTTTTGACGAATTTTTTTCATTTATATTCATAGAGTAAATTTATTGAAACCTTTTGTACACTGTTAAGTGTCATTTCAAGAACATTCCGTGAAATTTGTACGCGAAAATATCCACATACAAGCCAGTGACAAAGCTTTTCCAAGAACGCCTTTGGAAAACACGATTTGCGGTGTTCACTGTATCTCAGCTAGAAATTATGTGAAATCCAGTACCATGAAAATTTAGTCAAAGTATCATCAAATCCTCCCCCCAACGGCCCTTGATAATTTTTTTTTCATTTCTAAATTTTTGGTGGTCATGTAAAGTGAAAAGTGCTATTTTTCACGAAAAATTGCGCCGTTTTGGGGGTGGGGAACCCCCTTAATGTAAAAAAAACTCAAACTAACCCTTGGAAGGAGGTTCTTTCTATGTCGAAAGTGTGTACCAAGTTTGAAATAAATCGGTCATGTAGTTTTCAAATGGCAGTGAACATGGACTTTGAAAAAGTGGTTTCGAGAAAAACGCGTTTGAAGTTTAGAGAAGTCGGAGCTACAGTGTTAGAAGAGCGGGACTAAATAGTCAATAACTTCGAGAGTTATGCTCTGATCGACTTAAAATTTTGGGATTATATTCTTGAAATGTTTAACTATAAGAAAAGACAAAAAAATCGATTTTTCAAAGGTGCAGACCCTCCCTTTAAGTGTCCACCATCGATTTTTTTGAAACTCATATACGTGATAAACCATTGAGAACTGTTAGACACGTATTTTTTTATCTGCGGAAAAACAGTTTTAGGTCGGGAAACCGCCCCTCAAAGATAGGCGTGTCGAGGGGTGGTTTTGCAGTTTCACCCACAAGCGAAACCCACTAAACGAATCAAAAACCGAAATTCTTCTAATATAAAGCGATGAAAAATTTACTATAGAAAGATCGAAAAAAAATTAAATTAAAGGTTGACACGCCTGTGTTTGAGGGGTCGTTCCCCTCTAAAAACGTTTTTCCGCAGATAAATAAGAAATACGTGTCTAATAGTTTTCAATGCTTTATCGCATATATGAATTTCAACAAAATCAAAGGCGGACACTTAAGTGATGTTCCTTATAAGTAATTATCCCAAGTAGACATTTGACAGTCGATCGAAAACTTCCTAAACCTTCCCCTTATGGTGAGGATTTCTAGATATTATGGGTAGGTGATTCTCGAAGAAAGAGTAAAGATATAGGTATGACCCCAACACCCTTCTCTGGGTTTACCGAAATCCTTCTGGCAGCGATACTTAAATCCCTTTATCTGTTAATTAGGAGCTAAGACATGGTCGGTCAGGCTATCCACCTTAGGGAGCCGATTTTTTTATGGCATCTTCCTGCAGAGGCATTCAGATTTCGGCATGAGTTCTGTGCCATTCTATAAGTCTATCAAATTCCCTTTCGGAAATCTCCTCAAAACCCTAAATTGCTTAATCAGAAGCTGACTTATGGTCGCCCTAAAAAAGGCAATGCTTGCATATTGCCCAAAAATTTGAATTTGGATATTTTCATTATATTAAAATGATTTAAATACGAATTTGTTTGTTTGTTACTCATTTCTATTCAAATGCTGTCGATCTCAGTCATCTCTCAAATGAATGCCCTTTTAAGATGGTCCCGCTGTTCATCTATTCGTAAATAATGCCAGACTCGCACCTACCCCATTTACGAATCTATTAGGTGTGAAAAAGATCTTGTAATTTTATTTTTCATACTTAGCGCTATGAATACAAATGTGTGCATCATATAATGCCTTATATACACTTGTAGCGGGCAAAGGGACGTGATTTTCTTTATTGTTTCGACGGGACAGTAAATGTTTATTGAAAAACTGTGCACCACATCGATTAGTACATATTTCCATGTACTTGTACAATTTTTTTTATTAAAGAATATTTCAAAATGGCGGATCTCCAGCTGTCGTCCAGGAGCGCCTTCTTTTGAGCATCAGTTGCGGTGGACATGATAACTCGAGAACGGTTCATCTGAAATCAGAATTTGAAAAAGATTTCATTAGTATATTGCATTAGCTTGGACCTGGACGAAGGATTTGTAAAAATTTTGATTAAAAAAAAATGACGATAATTTAAACAAAAAAATCATTTTTTGAGGTGCTAAATTTTCGGTTCTTTCTCTAGAAAATTTATTGTTTCCAACAAAATTCAAAATCCTTCGTCCAGGCCCTAGCTATTATCACAATAACTAAGTGGTGTAAATTTGACATGGATCGGATCAATAGTTTTTTTAGTAATCGTGTCCACCGCAAAGGTGTTTCTCAAAAAAGACGATTCTGAGATAATCGCGTTTAAGATTCAAGTATGTTTCTTTTACATTTAAAGTCAATTTATTCATACCAACATGGAGTCGTCGATTCCAGGGCCATACAGTAATCCTTCTGCATCCTCCGCAGCCTCTAAAACATCGATTTGATACTGCCTACGAGCCGTTCTTCTTTCTCTTGTGGCTGCTTGCGCTTGCTGCTTGGCAAGCGTAACAGGCTTCGTGCGGTTGAAATACCTATAACTGCGAATCTAATGCTCCGATCATTATGAAAATTGGTAAGAATATTCTTGAGATATTCTACTTAAAGAATATGCAATCAAAAAATGTTCCCTTTTTCCGACGGTCCTAAGTGTACTTAAATCCTTAACAAGTTTGTTTGGGTTCGATGTAGATCGATGTAGATGTTTTTTCCCCAATGTGGACTCGTATCAGATAAGTACCGCTGCACACACACCCATGAATGTGTGCATACGTCTCCATACGTGTGTCGAGTATACATACAGATTCAAGACATTCACAACGGTGGTGCCCGAATTACGCTGCTAAATAAGCTGGGTGCAGTGTTTATATTTGATGTAAGCGGGCTAAACGTTTACTCGGTTAGGGAGGTGAAATCCTTAGAGTTGCAAAAGGTTGAGAGGGCAAGGACCGGTTGATTAACGAGCCCGGCTTTCGCAGCTATTACTCCGGCTGCTACGGTGAAGAGCAGATAAAAGGAGAGGCATGGCAGCGATGAGAGCTTCGGGCTTCACGGTGGTTTCCGGTGGCGCAGGGCAAGGAGGTACTTTCCCTAACACGCGGCATCCGCACACACTCCGCCATCTCAAATATCTTCGCACGTTACATTATTTTCCTCGGTGATTCGTTCCCACATATACAGTTCGAGGTTGCGTCTTCTCCGGGCTCTGCGCAGTGTGTATATCGTGATATAAGAAATATAAGCAGACAGGCGCAGGTTCCATAGTACTTCTGTGGAATGATCTCGCCGTCATTTGCCAACTTTATCGTTCCCGTATGTATATCCCGGCTTGATTATACGCCTAGAAAGTAATACGCGGCGCGCTTTCCCCCCAGCCGCTGCCGCGATAAGAGGGGACGCAGGCAGTCGTTCCGAAGGAAGTGCGGAAACGAGAAACGCAGAAATCGCCGATCAAAGTGAGACCGCCGTGAAGGGGGGAAAGAGAAATAAAGAAGCAGGTTTGTGAAGTCAGCCGGATTATTTGACGATTGGTATGGATCAAATGTAACTTGACGAGAATAAGACGACATGATGATGAGGTATTTGCATTTTAGTAGCACTTTCTTTCTGTCCGGGCAAAAGTTATTGCACGTGTAGGTGTGTGTGTGTGTGCGTGGGTGTGAGTGCGTGGGTGTAAGTGCATATATGTGGCGAGGTGATTTTGAGGCATTCGACTTAGAGGACCGTCCTGAAAACAGATGTGCTGATCGTCAGCTTGTAGATAGACATAGCAGGTTTGAAATATCCACCGCCTTCTTCCTCATTCGCACACACGTGCATGGACTGTGCGTTTGAGGGTTAGGTCGGTGGGATGCAGGAACGTGGACGGGAGATTTTGAGCCCTGCCTCAGTCCGCCGCCTCTTTCGTGTTTTTCTCGAAACGGTCGTGCTATTCATTCGCGTTTTCTCTCTTACTATATCTCTTTTCGAAATCCTCCTCGTGGTGATCCCTACAACGTCACTCCGTTGAGAATATGTACTCCGCGCACTGTTCCCAATGTTTCTCCAACGACTCTTCCCATCCTCATGCCTCGCCTCCTCTCCCTTTTCGAATCTTCTCTATTTTCGTTCGATGTTTTTTCCTTTCGTACTTTATCTCGATTTGTGCCTCGGGCATTGTCTCTGCATTATAACAGTTACAGGAAAAAGACCTTTGCTGGCTGAATATCGCAAGGTGGATTGTCTGACACACAGAGAGAAAGAGAGAGAGAGAGAGAGAAAGGGGTTTTGGGGTTTAGATGAAGAGAGAAGGATACACTTTTGCCGTGACGATCGGGCTAGGTGGGCTGTATAAAGTGGCTGAAGACGTTAGGCAATTGAGTTAGACTTCTGGTTGAATCCACATCCACGCATTTTCCCTAACTGGATCGAGACCCTAGTTCGCAAGTTCTGAATCTCTTTTCGTCTGAAAAAAATGCATCCACTTCTGAAAATAGTTGAATTTAAGATTTAGCGCGAGGGTAAAGTGGAATTGGGAGTTTCAGATGGCGTCAAAGTGAGGTCAAACTTTCACTGACGTTCATTGAAGGCTCCATAGGTTCGTATTATTGCTGAATTATTGAATTAGACGAAATAATGTTATTATTTGGCTCCGAGAATATAAGAAGACAAAAAAGTTGGAACAACAAAAATCTGATTAGGAAACAACACGTAAATGACGTTGACATTGCCTCGTGACACAGTTTTTCAGCCTGGTAGTCCAGTAAAAGCGACGAAAACCCAGCACTTTTTAGCGTAGAATATGAATTTTTTTACTGAAGGTAGATGGTTGCATACTGAAAGTAACACCAATAAAATGTTGCCCCTCATCTCGCCCCAACTCTAAGGAATAGGGGTTGAAAAATTAAAAATCGCTGTATCTCAATAATTAATAGCCCTATCGAAAAATGTTTCAAACAAAAGTTGTTCGGAATATCAAAATACGTATAAAGTTATCCAACGTCCAATCCCCTATCTTTAAAAATAGCTGTACAAAACACGAGAGCACCACTGACTAAAAACCCAGCACTTTTTAGCGTAGAATATGAATTTTTGACCAAAGGTAGATGGTTGCATACTGAAAGTAACCCCAATAAAATGTTGCCCCTCAACTCGCCCCAACTCCAAGAAATAGAGGTTGAACACTTAAAAATCGCCGTATTTCAACAATTAATAACCCGATCAAAAAATGTTTCAATCAAAAGTTGTTCGGAATATTAAAATACGTATAAAGTTATCTGACATCCGATCCCCTATCTTTGAAAATAGCGGCACAAAAACACGAGACCACCACTGACCAAGGCAAGGACGCAGCGATATGTCTACTTCGCGCGCACACGCATCAACCCCGATTTTTCGAATCATTTTTGTGCCGCTATTTTCAAAGATAGGGGGTTGGACGTCAGATAACTTTATACGAATTTTATTATTCCGAACAATTTTTGTTTGAAACCTTTTTTGATCGGGCTATAAATTATCGAGATACGGCGATTTCCAAGTTTTCAGCCCCTATTGGAGTTACTTTCAGTATGCAACCATCCACCTTCAGTCAAAAATTCATATTCCACGCTAAAAAGTGCTGAGTTTTCGTCCCTTTTACTGGACCATATACGAATCGTCATGTTGAGCGTTTCGAATCTAATGCTTACTCAAATTGTAATTACGTTCTCAAATCTTAACACGTCATTCGAATGTAAGCCGCAAAGATCCTCGTTATATCTTCGATTCTGTCTTCATTAGTTCCGCCAACTGGACCCATTTCTCTTGCTTCCGCCAGCCGCCGTAGTTTTGTTAGCCTTTGTGCTAACTGGCGCCCAAACCGTGCAGTCTATTGTTAATTGTGAATCCATAACTCCGTCAGCCGAACGGACCAAGGCTGTGGTAGGTGACGTGACAGTATCGAAGTTGCACCATCTCAATACCTTCATGATTTTACCGACCCGTTACGTTCACTTCTACCCCACACTCATCACTGCACTGTTCCTAGTTCCTTACAGACCCCGGAACGTTGCCCACGGGCATTCCTTCCAATGCTCTTCTGTACCGCATTCGCACGAGGGCACAGGGAAACTGTGCAAAACCTAGGTAGAACTGCCTCACTCTCGGCAGCCAGCGCACGAGTCTTCACGTGGCTAAACAGTCACCCATCCATGTCTAATACACAGGTAAAGTCTGTTCGACCAAACAGATCGCTGCAGCTGCACACCATTATGCATTCACGACGGTCAGTTTGACACGTTTCATTAATGAAACCCTATAGCCGTGAAAAAAATGTATAGCAGCCATAAGTGAACACCCGGCGAGTATTGATCGTCGAATAAATAAAAAAAAGAGAAGTATATCAGATAATAATGGTTAGGGACCGGTACACACGTTGTGGATCGACCCGGTGTAATATAGGAAACAGGAATGTGGTGTAGGTTGACACGGGGCGATTTCCGTCTTCGCTGCCACTCACAGAAGATTCACGCGTGCAAGGGGCTTGGTGAAACGGGCGGGTAAAGATTGAATCGCTCCTTTGGGACGCGTCTCATCGTCGAAGCGAGATAGCAGGATGAAAGGGAGACAGAAGTAAGATGGAGAAGATGCCGCGTTTGAGAGCAAGTACGCGTCGAATGAACGATAGGATGGACGACAACTTTCTCTCCTCCTTTTATATCCTTTCATACATACATACATACACCCATGGAGATCCTTCCTTTACCTGTCTCATTCATTCTCTCCTCCTCCTTCCTCGTTCCCATTTGGGTCCTCGATTTCTTTTTCTCTTTTTCTTTTAGTTGATCGGTTGACTTAACAAAAAACATATTCGATGGGGAGCACTCCACTGACCTTTCTCGCGCACTCCCTCGATTTCTTGTCACCTAGGGTCCTGGACTCCGAAAGTCGAAGATCGAAAGTGTTATCGAAGTCGTGTATATCTTGGCGATATGGAATAAAGGATAGAAAGAATCATTCGCCATGTTTTTGAACGCGTCGGGAATCCTAAATGGACCTCGTGTCCAGTTTTGCCTCTCGATGAATAACGCCAAAGCACACTCTTGATACACTTGGAGACCCTTGAATATTTATGGAAAGTTGATGCTGATTCATCGTTGTTCCACGCTTCTTTACGGTCCTCCGGGGGCTATGAAGGTTCTTCGGCTTAAGGAGTTTCGGGACAATTGACGATATTTTACCATTTGATTAAAATGTATACAGTGAATTCTTTGACATATACTGAATGTACCTTCCAAATTTTAAAACGATCGTCTACACCGTTTCTATTAAGTTTACAATTGAATAAACACTTTTTATTAGGGCCTATGCTCATCGCTGAATGGCAGTTTAACGCACGAAATAGTATGAAAAAATGTTTAAAATCTTATAAAAGACGGTCGAATAGCTCAGTACATTGTGATAATTTCGTTTCTCTTTACGTAATGACAATCGGGCATCTCCCTATGCTAAAAAGTGTTTCTTAAATTGTAAATTTTATAGGTACAGTGTAGACGATCGATTTTTAGAGGGTGCATTCGGTATATAATAAAGAATTTACTGTATAAATGTGAATCAAATGGTGGCATATCGTCTATTCTCCCGGAACTCCTTAAGGAGTCTTCTCACTTTAGACGCTAAAAAAGGCTATTTTCGTGATTTTTTTGATAGGTTTATATTATAGATATTGATATAAAAGTTATTACACTTAATAAATACATTAAAAATATATATATTTATTTAAGTCATTATTTATGAACGAATATGGTAGTTAAAAAATTGGACGTCTGCGCTGTTCATGAAATCTCGGAGATGGATCATTCGAAACAAAAAAATCAAACAATTCTAGATTCAGTATATTAATGGCTATAGCGCATATCATACGATTTTTGATATATGCAAAAATAACAAAATGGCGGACATGTTTCGAAAAAAAAAAAAAAAACCTGTTTTCGCCGTTATTGGCAAAAAATAGTAAATATCAAAATTTAAAAAAATCCTTGATATGCGCTATAGCTATAATTGTAATGAATATGTGGTTAAAATTTCATAAGGATTGGTTCAGTAGTTTCGAAGTTTTGATCAACAAGCTGTCGAAAAATGTTCTTTCGAGAAAAATGCGTTTAATGTTTGTTTGGGTTACATAATGACCTACAATTTTTTTTAAATGTATTTTGAAGGTGTATTTATTAAGTGTAACAACTTTTATATCAATATTTATAATATAAACCTATCAAAAAATTCCTGAAAACAGCCTTTTTTTAGCGTCTAAAGTGAGAAGACCCCTTAAATTAATCATGAAGTTTATTGGCTGGTATACGTTGCAGGTGGTGAACAAAAATGTTCACATACGTCGTATGGGCAAAGGCACCTTATTTACTCATCTTTTCGTCTTTTTTTACAAGCTTTTATTCAACTTGACTTGGTGTGAGATGACTTTCTTGTGAAATGCAAAATGGAAAATCGATATTTTACCCACTCCCCGACTACTTAGAGCTCTGAAATTTAGCAAACATGCATCTAAGAGGTGACAATGCATGATTCAACTTAAAAAAAAAAACAAAAAAGGCTCTCTGTGAGATGCAAAACGGAAATCGATATTTCACCCACTTCCCGACTATTTAGAGCTAAAAGCAATTAAAGACTGAAAAGAAGAAAATAATTTACATGTTATTTTTTTAACAAGCTTTTATTCAATGTACTTAAAAGTAGAAAATATTTTTTTAGTCATGTAATCTTTGATTTACATAAATCCGTTAACATATCAACTGTATTTAATTTACTGTAAAACAACCTTAGATATCATAAAATAAAAATCCTGAAATTGAGTATAAACGTGTGATAATAATTTCTCTAATTACTATTGTGCCACATTAAATGGGCTAATGAAAGTGAATTGTTCAAATTTATTAAACATTTAAAAAGTTGAGCGGCCCAAGCTTTTATTTATAGTCACCGTAGTCACCGTAGTTTATTTATAGTCACTATTTGTCCTATATATATATATATATATATATATATATATATATATATATATATATAGGACAAATAGTGTATTTATTTTGCGAGAATAATTATATATATTACCGGACGCATATTAAAACAGGTTAAAACTATAAAAAGTTATATAATTATTTTTAAAAACTTATTAAATTATATATATGACGCATATTAAAACTATGCGTCAGCAATTTATAGTCACCGTAGTCACAAATAGCCGGCTTGGTAAAAAAAACGTTTTTTTTTCTACTTTTTAGTACACTGAATAAAAGCTTGTTTAAAAATATATTTTTTTTTACAAACGCACTTGACTACCTCGCCGAGGAAGCTTCGCTCTTCCAATGGCGATACTAATTCATCTTGCGTCCTAGTCCGAATTATCCATTTCGAATCCTCCTTCATCGTAAACACGTGAGCTTGCTGCCGTTTATGCGCCCCGCACTTGTCTTTACAGGCACGCGATTCATGGCACAACCGTAGGCAAAGGTCCCAAAACGACATCTCGAAAAACGAAAATATGCCCCGCGGCCAAAAATTGGTCTCCGTCGCGTGGAATACTCTATAATATACGTGAGAACGGTGTGCGAAAGTGAACGAGCAAAAAGGACCTAGGCCGAAGTGGAGCTTGGAATTAGACCGTGTAAGGGATGGTTGATGGGCGTCTCGCGGCCCTTCGTACTCCGGGGCTGAACCAGCCGGTTTATGGGACTATGGTTTTACGAGCGCATTTAGCCCACCTACTTCCAAAAGCTTCCACCCTGTATCTCCTCTCAACCCCCTTCGCGCACCCCACTCTTTCCAGGCCTCCGTGAATTTCACCAAACGCAAAGAGTGGCAGTGAACTCAGACGACAATGACGACCTAACCTCAAATCAGCTAAGTGTCGTATTTTCGATGTTTTCTCCCGAGGGAACCCGTCCTGCCTTTGTATGGCAGCGTTTTTTTCTTCCACAGACGTACTCGTACACATACGCGAGTCTTCTCGAAGTTTGTCCTATCTTTTGGCATTTATCGACATATCGCTTGAGCCCGGAGCAGTCCCCGAGAGCCCCAGCCATTTGGCCACAGTTCGAAAGCCCGAGTTTTGTGCACGCGGACCATCGTTCCCGCAGCTATATTCGTATTGTTTTATTAAGGGGTCTTTTCACTTTAGACGCCAAAAAGGCTATTTTCATGAATTTTTTTTGATAGTTTTATATTATCGATATTGATATAAAAACTGTCACCCTTCATAAATACACTTTCGAAATACATTAAACAAATATCATGTGTTTATGTAATCCAAACAAACTTTAAACGCGTTTTTCTCGAAACAACGTTTTTCGACGGCTTGTTGATCAAATCTTCGAAACTACTGAATCGATCCTCATGAAATTTTGATCACATATTCTTTACAAC
Organism: Ophion ellenae; assembly: GCA_963210295.1. Classification (NCBI taxonomy): domain Eukaryota; kingdom Metazoa; phylum Arthropoda; class Insecta; order Hymenoptera; family Ichneumonidae; genus Ophion; species Ophion ellenae. The sequence continues at coordinate 35,390,598 of OY723388.1, forward strand.
TATAGCTATAGCGCATATCAAGGATAAAAAAAAATTGATATTTACCAATTTTTGTGCCAAAAACGGTGAAAAACAGGTTTTTTTGTTTTTTTTTTCGAAAAATGTCCGCCATTTTGTTATTTTTGCATATATCAAAAATCGTATTATATACGCTATAACCATTAACATACTGAATCTAAAACCGTTTGATTTTTTTGTTTCGGATGATTCATCCCTAACTATCTACCCTAACTACCACTTTCGTCTATAAATAGTGACTTAAATAAATATTTTTTTTTAAATTTATTTCAGAGGTGTATTTATTAGTGTAAAAACTTTTATATCAATATCTATAATATAAACCTATCAAGAAAATTCATGAAAATATCCTTCTTTAGCGCCTAAAGTGAAAAGACCCCTTAACGCGAAGGTTTAAATTGTACTCGTTTTTTTTACTTTTCAGTAATCGCTGCAATTTTATGTATTATCTGTGAGAAGCTACGTGGTTTTCTTTATAGAGCAAGTTTTGCACTGTGCTGATTTTTCTACTTTGCATTCTACATTGACAAGGAATCGTTGCGAGGTCGATCACTCCGATTTCGATGAAATTTGGCATGCTTGTAGAATGGGTAAAAATAGGCGACACGTATTTTTTTATATCTGCGGAACCCGATTTTTAAGGGGTGAAACGCACCCTCGAAAATAGGGGTGTTTTTTCGTTCTTCGTCGATAACGTTATCGTTCTCATTTCCAATGTATAGTACACAAAAAAATAAACATTGTTGCAATTTGAATTTTTTTCATGTCTCGTACCGTTAAAAGGTTATCGACGAAAAACGAAGAAAAAAAAACAATTTTCGTGGGTGCGTTTCAACCCTAAATAATCGGGTTCCGCAGATATAAAAAAATGAACACTTCTATCGAAATATTCATCAGATTCATTGATATAATCTGATAAATATTTCGATAGAAGTAAATAAAAGTTTCCTTAATAGAATACTCCTAAGTACCTTACTCCGTTCATTCCAAAATTAGTTGATTCCTAACTTTAAAGAAGTTGCAATTGGCCCTATATTTCTCTCTTCATTCAAGATGTATATAAAGCCAGTTTACTCATTACAGAAACTCCACACATATATCGAATATTTAAGCAAACTCTGGAATAAGCGATAGGGCTCTGATTCTAAAAGTGCGCAAAACTCTAACAATGTTTAAGGAGGAGGTACCTTTAGGCGAGGAAAAAATTTTTCTGATTTTCATGGGTTTATTAAAAGGAATCATTTTTCACCATTTTTGAGACTTAGGGTATGTTTTATTACTACTTTTGGCTGTTACATGGTACTTTTTTTATTAGCCTTTAAAAATGGCGGAGGTATGGCACAGTCTTCCAACCTTTATTCTCAAAACTGGCGTGACGTATAGCTAAAAAGCGAATTGACCAATTCTGATGAAAATTGGTATCAATCTTTCTAACCTTATTGTCTAAAACATGACGCTAAATATTTTTGAAAATAAAAAAGTATTTTTTATTGCAAAATGTAGCCATTATTTTCGGAAAATTCAATCCTTTTGTTTCAAAGCGTACCATTTAATCGATTTTCAACATTTCTCACTTTTTCTTGGTTCATATTCTGCGTATGAGTGTCAATAAAAGAAAAATCTTCGTTGGTTTTTTTTTCAGATAAATCCCGCCGACGTTACGTGTCACGCCGTCTGACAGCATCCGCCGCAACTCGTTCATAAGACCGTGTCATACGCCCGCCATTTTTAAAGATTAATAAAAAAAAATTCCATGTAACAGCCGAAAGTAGTAATAAAATGGTAACACGAAAATTCGCAATTTTTTCCTCACCTAAAGATATCACCCCTTAAGACGCTGTTTTAACGAACGTACATCCGGGCATCGGAATGTAGAAAATATGCATGTGCCAAGGGTGATTCACCAAAAAGGATTTCATTGCTGACGAAGGCTGACTCTTTTGATGATAATTATTCCCGCGATGGATCGAGAATCGGCAATTTATCGAGTTACCCTCAAATGTGAGAATACATTACGACGGGGCATCAATGACGATGAGAAGCGATGCGTGCAGATGAATCTGCCCGGTTTTGTACATGTATATCGATTAATACACGTATTTCACACATATCCGCAACATGGCAGCTGTGCACGTATATAGCACGAGACCTGTCGATTTGCAGGATATGGGCTTCGTATGAACGACCGTGACGCACTAGGACGAGCCTCGAGAGCACGGGAATTGGTAAGAAGAAGAAGACGAAGAAGCGAGAAAGATGAGAACGGATCTAGGAAGTAGAGTGTATAACCGGGAGGATAACGGATCGTAGTGTCGTAGAGGATCGATTGACAGGGCAAAGGCAGTATGAGAAACTGGGAGGACATAAAGGAGATTGGACGAGGGTGGCACGGTGAAGCTCTCGCGAGCCCGAGTTAAATCCCCCATGGGTAACTTATCCATGAGGCATTCTCACTCAACTCACACGGCCTCAACCCTCCCCTATATTTCGTTTTATTGACATCTTTTTGTCTCGTATCGTTCCTACTCGAGCCAACATACACGATTTTTTGCAGATTCTTCATCTCAATATATCTACGAATTTACTGAACTTTTCTTCTTTCGATATGGTGAAGTTATTTTTTATGCATCCTTTTTTCGGCAGCATTACGATATCTGTGTCCCCTAATTCTGACCACGCAGTCTTCATATTTGACCCAAAATATGTCTTTTTTCGAGAGTGGTAAAAATTAAAATTTGACCCTTAAGGGGGTGAAACGGGGGTTTTAAAGTTTACATGAGACGGCATATTTTTTGGTCGGATTTGCTTGAAACTCGGTATAAGTACACTCTCATACAAATAATTAGCGTGTAGTTGTTTGGGTTTGTTTGGTGGATTTATGCTAACCCAAACAAACACAGTTAAGGGGTTAAAAGTACTACTTGACTGTCTACGCGCACCGAACAGCGCAGCGAGGAAAACATATAGTGTTAGATATTTAAAAAATTTGGTAAGTTTTGAGTAAATCTGGTCAAAAAATACGTTTTCTCATACAAACGTTAACACTCCCGTTTAACCCTCTTAAAGGTTAAATTTTGGGAATTGCTGAAATACATGTTTAATTATTTGTATTTTAGTGTATTTATGCCAAGTTTCAAGTAAATCTGATAAAAAAAACATACGTTGTCTCATGCAAACTTTAAGACCCCTGTTTCACCCCCTTAAGGGTCGAATTTTGATTTTTACCACTCTTAAAAAAAGTCTTATATTGGGTAAAATATGAAAGCTGCGTGGTCAGAATTAGGGGCCACAGATACCGTAATATCCTTCTGTTTTGCATATGGGCATATTTTTACACCCTTTGCTGCACTTCAGGCCTTAGGCCACAGTAACGGGTATAAAATCATGTGCGAATTTAACAATTTTTTTTCATATGAAAAAGTGATTCACTCATAAAATCAATTACACATCTATTTAGTATGAATATAAAGCTGTTAGACATTTTTTTTTCGATCTACGAAATGGCCCACTACTCATATTTCCTTTGGTTATCTTTTTTTTGGCGCTCCGCGGCGTGACATTTAGCATCCACAATTTTTGACCTAGAGAAAAAAAACAAAAATTCTCGTAAATCTACATTAGAATACATAGAGAAGTACGTACGGAATTAAAGAAGTATTGTTTTATTCAGAAGTTGTAGGTATTTGAACTTAAGAAATGAATTTTCAGTGAAAAATTTCATTATAACTGCTCAAAAAATGAAAAGTTTTCGATTAACCAGACATTCCGTACGTACTTCTCTGCGAAATGCAATTAGGAACATAACTTTTAAATTTGAAGTAAATCGAGTAGAAATTGTTGAAGTTATTTGTCACGCCAATTGGAAAAAAGCTGTTTCGAGAAGTTTCGAGTAGTCGGCCCTTTTGTACATCGAAAAAAAATATATATATATTTCCTAACAGCTTGATATTTATACTAAATAGATGTGTAATTAATTTTATGAGCAAATCTCTTTTTCATACGAAAAAAAATTGTTAAATTCGCACATGATTTTATACTCGTTACTGTGGCCTTGAACAATACATGAAAAATACCGAAAACAGTGAAAGTAGAATTTTTTTTTCCGGAACTCGAGTAGAATCGCTGATACGTTTTTTAAATAAAATAATATGGATGGTATTATATTTCGTAACCAGATGTTTCAATCTATCTATATATGTATGCGTATTAATGGATATTTTTTGGACACACACGCGCTACCCATTGGTCTTCGAACGAGAATAATATCACCGCACGTTTGTATTAACTTTTATCTCGAAGTATAAAAAAGCGATATTGACAATAAGCCTCATTTTGATCCCCGAATTCGCGTACTGCGAATGGATCGAGAAATATGAGGAGAAAATGTCAGAAATGAAAAACAGGTTTTTTTCGCCAAATTAAGTTTTGCATTTAGATGTCGACGAAAAGTCAAGTACTTGTATCTATTTATATTTTGATTCTTATTTGACATACTTCGTTTTTCAAGTAGAATTCACGGTTAAACGTTTTTCTATTCAAGGTGATCACGGTAAGTTGTGAATGCTTTGGAATAATAGCTTATGATAAATTGGCGTCTTCCCTTTTATGAGGGAACTATAATGGATCCAAAAATTCATTAGAATAAAACAGTAAGTGGTGCAATAACTCTTGCGACTTCAGCGAGAATACTCCATATCCAACTATCTAACTAATATTATCAATACGAAATGTTGGGTGTTTATATATTTGTTTGTTTGTTATTCCAAAAAAGGCATAATTTTTTTTTATGCCATTTTCAAAGATGTCGTTTATACAATAGTTATTTTTCAAATCAAACTTAATAATAAAAACTAGTTACCACTGAACTGAGCATACTATGTACAATTATCTAACTAATAAAAATAAGGCCAATTGTGTACAAAAATCAACGAATGCTCAGCTGCAAAAAGTTTACCCCCCGCTCGGTAGATGGCTTTGGGCTCGAATAGATCGCGGTGGTTTCGTTACACGGTTCTAGCTAGGTGTCCGTCGACTCGAAATTTTCGTGCGATGATAACATAATTCATACTGCAATCGCTAACTCGTATTTTTAAAAATTTTTCGGGCGCTTAAGTGCTTTGAAGTCAATTCAATTTCGAAATGCGCCATAACTTTTTTCAAACGCGTTTACCTTAGCGCTATAGTTTATTTGTCTAAAATAGTGTTTTAACACGAATTGGGGATTGTTTTTCGGACGTTTATTTGCATTGGTTTCAGGATTTGTTGTTTTTAAATCATACAATGTTATTTACAAAACCATATTGCAAACCCCATATTTGTATAGACAGCAATGACATTGTATGATCTGGAGTTAAGGCGTTACCCCCACTTGTAGCGCAAAAAAGGCCTTTTTCATGAATTTTTTTAAAGAAAGCTACAAGACTTTTTTAACCGATTAATATACCATCTTAAAGAACACATCTTGAAGAACTTTCAGTAGCTTTTTTATTGAAAAATATTACATTGTTTAGTGGCAAATGGCCGTCAATGAAATAATGTTTTTATATACACGGTTTGCGGTGACCAACATTGCGGCGAAGTGGATCATCTGAAAAAAAAATGCGGATGGATTTAGTCAAATATAAGTATAAACTAGTCTTTAATCGAAGGATTTTAAAAAATATTCATTTTTCACAAAATGGCGGACAGTCAAAGTTAATGGTCCGATTTTAACGAAAAAAACGGCCGTTTTTGGCTATAAAACGACCATTCTTTTTTTCGAAAAAAAAATCGAACGATTAAAGACTACATTTTTATGTATTAAATAAGCCTGCAAAATTTCAAGAAGATCGGTTCATTAGTATTCGACTAATCTTGGTCACCGACTTCAGAAATGCCATTTTGAGCAAAACGCATTTAAAGTTTCTCTTTCAACGCTCTTTCAACGCGGATTCTTCTCTTTCAACGCTCATATCTCAGTCAATTTTGTTCGGATCGACTTGAAATTTCCAGGACATATTCTCAGATACTTATACTTCAAAAAAATGCAATAAAAAAAATCGATTTTTTCAAAATCGCAAGTGGGGGTAACCCCTTAAAGGTTCGCACTTTCATGCTATTATTTTTTTAAATACCAACACTACCTCAGCCAGTCTACCACTGTGAAATATGACACTCTACCTTGCTTTTTCCTTACTTTTTTATCCCTCCTTATTTATCTCCTACCTGGATCAAATCCTATAGTCCACGCGAACGAAATCACCAGCAAAAGTCAATGCATATATATATATATATGCATATATAAAGTCAATGCATATATATATATATATGCATATATAAAGTCAATGCATATATATATATATATATATATATATATATATATATATATATATATATATATATATATATATATATAATAGTAATTAGAGAAACTTGTAATATTATCACACGTTTATACTCAGTTTCAGGAACACTGGAGCACCTAATCGCTTGCGAAAAAGGAAGACAGCTATTATGCGATGGGGCGAAGGCGTATATATATATGTGGGCAAATGAGGAACAAGATGGAAGAGAAATAAGGAAAAAATTGATAAGGACGATAAGAGGAGAAATTGATGTAGAATTGTGTCAATTTTTCAGGGAAATAGAAAAAATGTGTAAAAAGGAAAAGAGATTATAACGGATAGCGGGAGTTCCGAATTAGGTTTAAACTAATTATAGAGTAAAAAAAGCAATAGATGTAAGTTAATAATAGAAAACAATAGCATTGGATATAAGTTGAGAATAGCGAACAGAAGAACTAATTACAAGGCGAGCGCGAACCAAAGATTTATGTGATAGCGAACAAAATAGATTGTAAAAGAGAGAGAGAGATATATTGTTACAATTTTTGTAAAAGGCCATAAAGGTCATACAAATAAAAACCACTACTACTCAGTTTCAGGATTTTTATTTAAGAAATCTAAGGTTGTTTTACAGTAAATTAAATACAGTTGATATGTTAACGGATTTATGTAAATTGACGATTATATGTCTAAATTTTGAGTGCCCCAAGCTTTTATTTATAGTCACATATAGGCGACTTGGTAAGACAAATTATTACTTTTTTTTATGACCTATTAAATTTTTACTTAAAAATTACTAGTATTTTTAATTACTTAAAAAAATGTTTTATTGCTTATAAATTAAATTATTACTTTTATTTCATGTACGTTTCAGTACATTAATAGAAGCTTGTTTCGAAAAAAAAATTTACATGTAAATTAGTTTTTCCTTTTTAGTATTTAATTGATTTTAGCTCTAAGTAGCCGGGAAGTGGGTGAAATGTCGATTTTCCGTTTTGCATTTCACAAGAAAGTCATCTCACACCAAGTCAAGTTAAATAAAACTCGTAATAAATAAAAAAAATTCAAATATAAATAATGTATTTTAATGGCACGCCCAGAAAATACCGAAAAAAAGTGGGTTCGGCAAAAACTCTTTTACCCATTGTATGTATAACATACATTGCTAAAACCCACTGTCTGCTGTATCCTCCCTCTCATTCTTCCCTCGCTGACTATATACATAAACATTTGCATTCCCTCTCACTTTCATTCGCGTCGAGGAAAATGGAAAAGCTCATATATTCGTGAAAGCGATGGGAAGTGAAATGAGAAGAGGGCCGCATCCCTATATGAACTTTGCGCATGTGTGTATCACTGATGAACGAGCTTTGCGTTCATACGTCGTCTGGTGGTGCAAGATTCGTATAATGAAGGTCTCAACCCTGCAACTCACCTTGAAATTTCAATTTTTCGTCCTTCACTTTTACCCGGTCGGAATAGGACAGGAGGTACTACGGCTCTACTGCTAAGGAAGGAATGCTAAAAAATCTACTGCTAAACGGGCTCTACTGCTAAAACTGTACCGCAAAGGCTCTACTGCTAAAATTGTACTGCTAAAAGCTCTAGTGCTAAATGGGCTCTAGTGCTAAAATTCGACTGCTAAATAGACTCTAATGCTAAAAACAGCACTGCTTAAGAGTCTCAACTGCTAAAACGCAAAAACCCAAACAAACATATATCGAAGGTAAACTTTTGACGTTCCCGACGTCACAGGAGTACAAATGCGGTCTCCACGGACGCATCCCACCGAGTGCAGTACAATCGCGCCGATAGCAAGTTAAGTTTTTTAAGAAAAATCCCAAAAAATCGTCAAAAAACCGAAAAAAGTACAGTATAACCTCCCTCACTGGGACTTATATGAGCCCTCTGTCAGAAGCTAGTTTTAGCAGTCCAGATTTAGCAGTACAGCCCATTTAGCAGTACAGCTTTTAGCAGTGGAGCCTTTTAGCAGTACAGTTTTAGCAGCAGAGCTTTTAGGAGTAGAGCCCGTTTAGCAGTACAGTTTTAGCAATAGAGCTTTTAGGAGTAGAGCCCGTTTAGCAGTACAGTTTTAGCAGTACTTTTTTAGGAGTGCTTTTTTAGAAGTAGAGTCCGACCATGGGACAGGATCTTTATATTAAAATGAAGTGTTATGGCTCAAAGCTTTTGGGACTTTGGCGAAGCGATCCCTGAAAGGTGTTAGCGACGTAGGTATAGATACCCCTTGTTCCAAAAAAGCGTAGGTATTGATACATACGTTTCGTTTTAACAAAAGTTTAACAAAAAGCGTGGGGTCAAGAGTGGGGGGTGGTGAAAAAAAAGAAAGGGACAGAGAACCCTCGCTGCAGGGCTTTTCCGAAACTGGCGCATTCAACGGCAGAGCTTTCCGTTTTGCTTCCCGAAGCCAGATACCGGAACCCTCCATCCCTTTTCGGAATTCAGTTCGTATTTTTGTTTTTATCGATTAATTTTTAATAACTCGTGTACACGGGAGTTGGCTCGATGGTGTGTTTGTGCGCGTGTATCTCGTATGAATGAAAAGGGTGCAATGGAAATTGAATTTATGGAAAAGCTCGCGACCGGATCGGCGCGTTGCATGTAAAACCTGACGGCGGGCGGGCGCATCCGAAAGCGAAACAGAGCGGGACAGGAACAGGCTGGAAGTTCGCCCTATAATTCTGCACGCTCGAAGCTTTCACTATACATGCTCGTATCTCTGCATATAACTTGCAGCTTTTCTCTTCCCTGCGTACGAGCGGAATTTCTTTGTTTCTGTTTACCAACGGGTAACTTCTTTTTTTTTTTATTCTTGCTCTTATTTCCTCGTTTCTTTCCAATAACAATTTCACTTTGCAACGGCCGCGCAGCATCTTTCGCGGTGAGCAGAAGGCCGGGGAGAAATAGAAATCGAATGTGAGTGTGTGTCAGCGTGTGTGTGGGTGGCTGCGCGTTTGCCAGTGTGCGTTGGGTTCGACTTTGCCGCACGAGCTTGCGAAATTGAAGCGAATTTATGGAAACCGGAAGCTTCCGTTTTTCGCATTCGGCTCCATGCCTCTTCCTTTTTTCACAAACACGTACTGTTCTTCTCTTTCACCGTGGAGCCTTTGCCATCCGGCCGGTAAAGCGAACGAAGCCGTCATTGAACAAGTATGTGACCGAAAATTGGAAATGTGGCTTTCGCAATTTTTCTTTTATAAGTCTTGAATACTGACTTTCCTGTTGGACGTAATCATGTATGTAAAATTTTATGAACCAAGGCGGTCATCCTGTGTCACAGGTCCGGAGAATCGAAAATTTTTTTTTTTGGCACTAATTGCAAAAAATGTGTGCGTGTTATATGGACCCGGCATAGCAGATTAATGGCGAGTTAACATTTTCTTTGTGTAAATCGTACTTGAACTTTTAAACGCGGTTTTACTAAAAACGGTATTTTTCAAATTGGCGTCCACGATATCTCAGAAACCATTGACCGGATTTCACTCCAATTTTTATGGTAGCCAGCACATCTATAGTTCTCACTCGAACTAAAATATTTCCAATATCTGCCATAGTTTATTTGGATAAGGTTCTCAATCACTCCTCTCTTCCGATCGAGCTAAAATTTTGCACAAACCTGCTTTTTAATATTTTGAGACAACCCCTTAAGGGATTTCTGGCGACGCGCAATAGTTTTCGAGATATTGAATTTTTAAGTTTTTTCCAAACGCGCGCCGACTATATATATATATATATATATATATATATATATATATATATATATATATATATATATATATGCTACGTCTCCGTTCATACCTATATATATTATCGCGCTCTCTGTTTTGTCCAAACAGAAATACCCAAATAAATCCAAACAAACACAAACAAATCCAAACCCAAAAACTATTGCGCGTCGTCAGAAATCCCTTTAAGGGTTGTCTTAAAATATTAAAAGAAAGGTTTGTGCAAAATTTCGGATCAATCGGAGGAGGGGTTTTGGAACCTTGCCCGTTTTTTTAAGCTGAAAAGTCGAAAAATATGACGAAACTTGGAATTTAACTTTCAAAACCGTGACAAAAATACAATTATCGATATTTTTCGTTTACGCTAGTTCCGGCGATAGCGTCAGGTCTACAATTGAAAATGCCGTTTGATTTTTTGATTTTAGATGAGCAAGACCTCCGGAATCATGGCAGCCGTCAACCAACTTTCTTTTCACCCATGCGTGTCTTGCGAACGGTGTAAAGTCGATTGAACTCGTTATTTTTGTTTGATAAAATTCTGAAGGGCTGTGCAAATGTTAATAAATGTGTGGTAAAAATTCAAAGATAGTGTGGTTCAATGGTTCATCAACACAAAATTCCAAAAGAGCAAAGAAAAATAGCTGTTGCATGGGATGACCCCGTTAATGAGTCTTCGTTGCTCCATGACCCATGCAGGAATTGTCGTAGCGATTCAATTGGATTTCCATACTTGACTCCACTTCCTGATAGGGATCCAATGGGTGATTGCTTCAAATTCCTGTACTAAAACGTCAAGCTCGTACATTGGATTCTAATCGGGATTCCCCATTGGATTCCAATGTGCGGATACAATTTGAATCCTAATGGATTCCCACATTATCGAACAGAATCCGATACGATTCTTGATGGATCTCACCGCATTCTGTACGTTGGATTTTCTAAACAAAATATATACATAGACGAAATGAGTGGATTATGAAAAAGCATAAATCTTTTCTTTAAAAAGGATAAAACGCTTAAAAAATTATATCTTAAAAATCGATTTGAATCAAATAACTGAAAATCCATTGTAATTCTTGTTTGTAATTTATTTCACTGCACTTTGACATAAAATCACCACGCACGTAAGCGCTCACGAAGCGTGCAGGTTATGTTTCAACACGCCGAGTTTTTTCTCGTGACTTTTCACATTTTTTTCGATTCGAACGTGGTAAGAATTCTCAAACGGCGTTCATCAAGGAACAGTGTAGAATCCAATTAGATTCCAATGAGGACTCCCTACGTGCGACGTCCCTATCGAATCCCTATAGGGATATGGTAGGATCGGAGGGCTCCCCAATAAATTTCTCCACGGGTAGTGCTTTTTTTTGCTTGCATAATTCACAGGGATGACAACTTTTTCGGCAGCAATTTTTTCAAAATCGTCCGTTTGTAATCAAAAGGAGCACGATTGGAACATTTCACAAAAAATTAGGATTTTTTTAGTCCAGCTTATGGATTAAAAGGCGTCAACTTTCCGAAATAGATGGAGGATGATTGATTGTGGTCATCGGTTCCATCTTCTTCAATATGGCCTCGTTGGATTGACATTGTCAAGCAGTGGTGAATATCTAGCAATTTTTTATATTGTCGAGATAATTTTGCAGTAATCTCCGCATAATTGACACCGCATCGCGATTGTAAATACTTTTTACAGTTAATTATAAAATTTAACGCGATCTGACACTAGCAGAACCGCTATAATCCTACTTTAAATCTTAAATCCAGCTATTTTGTCAAATAAATGAATTTTCGGTATAAAAAGAACTTTGGAGCCTGTCCAATCGAGAGGCGTAGGGGCTGCGACTTCTAAGCTCTTTTGATAAAGGTCAAACATCTTTGAAAATAATTGATTACCGGTTCTGCCAACGACCGAGTGAGGGTCACCTCACCTAAAGGTAGTATGAAACATATATAGGTGCGAGAGAGTTGACAATAGTGGTGCTGACGACAGGTCGAATGAGAGATAGGTAGGCTCTTCCCCATAATCTTATAGGCACAAATACGATGTTTTTACCCTACGCTGACGCCGGATGAATTCTTTAGTAAAATGCTCACTTTTCCAAAATTGAAAATTTTCAATAATTTTTTTTAAACGCTCTAATTTGATATTTTCTGAATTTAAATTATGCATACATATGAAGAAATCTTTAAAGTGCGCCCCTGATTTTTTCCATAAAAACAAACGGAAGGGTTGTTAATGGCAGGTGAATGAAGTACCATCCGGGCCGAATTGACCCAGTGCGTCAAAATCGTGGCCAAATCTAGGTGTGCCAACGAAGGGTGCCAAGGAAGGGGAAAAAATACTATTTTCATGATTTTTTTGATAGGTTTATATTATAGATATTGATATAAAAATTGTTACACTTAATAAATACATTTAAAAAATATTTGTATGTATTTATGTAACCCAAACAAACGTTAAACCCGTTTTTCTCGAAACAACGTTTTTCGACGGCTTGTTGATAACATATTTGAAACTACCGAACCGATTCTTATGAAATTTTAACGAAATAAATTTATTATAAAATAAAATCAAATAAAAATAAATTTTAACGGTGAAAAAAACACGTTTTTTTTGTTTCTTTCGAAAAATGTCGGCCATTTTGTTATTTTTGCACATATCAAAAATCGTTTGATGTGTGCTGTAGCCATCAACATACTGAATCTAAAACCGTTTGATTTTTTTGTTTCGGATGATCCATCTCCGAGATTTCATCAACACCGCAGGCCTACAATTTTTTTAGGACATTTTTTTCTATAAATAGTGGCTTAAATAAATAATTTAAAAAAAAATGTATTTCGAAAGTGTATTTATTAAGTGTAACAACCTTTATATCAATATCTATAATATAAACCTATTAAACAATCATGAAAATAGCCTTTTTAGCGTCTAAAGTGAGAAGACCCCTTAAGATTCAAGCGCCGAGTAACTTCGACTGTCAGGAAATAAAGTTTTAACAGAATAATACTTCGAGAAATATCATGTGAGTGGGCTAAAAAAACGCAAAGCGTTGTATAATGAGGAATAAAGAATACAAATACTTCGGGAAATATATTTTGAGAAATCAAATTTTAACAAAAAAAAATCGGCGGAATCTCCGCCAAACGTAATAAATGCAATCTTGTGACGTTAATAATTAACGAACATCCATACAATTTTCACTAACCCTCGTCGGTATCGATACAGGATGACACAATTTTGCACGAATCGCTAAAATGTTCGAGTCTCCAATGACCCCCTCTTTTCCAGCTTCCAACTTTTTTCCAGCTAAAGAAAATGCTTTTCTTTCTTTTTCAGGAGCGATACTTTTGACGATGATTTTCACGACTTTGAGTCCCTTATTTTTTCAATTCAGTCAAACAAGTATAAGTTTTCGTGCGAACATTTTGAGTCGATGAAGCTTTGACGATCGTACGGCAAATTCGTCTAGTGGGCATAAGTCCTATCAAAGTGGGCGCCGGATGAGAGCCACTCGTAATCGCTCTCAAAATGCAAACTGCGACGACATTCTCCAAGCTAGAGTATAAATTGGTATACATTTATGATTGCTGTGCGCGGTGTGTCATTGCGGCTGGGTATAATGGGCAGTTAAACAACATACCCTGAGTACCCTTCGAGTTAAAATGAACATGGCTCTGAGAGAGCTTTCCGGATTTATAACATCCAAGTACCGTCAGTTATCGTGTGCGCATATCTGTGCGGTTATATGCCTACTCTGTTTATTTTTGTCATTTTATCCACTTGCTGTTTAAAAATAACTCTACACTTGCTTCAATTGTACCATTTGCTTGGAATTTGTTTCATTTCTAACAGTACCGCCGCATATACTTTATTGTACACAGTATACACAGTATACTGACAAGGAAAGGTTGCGCGGTCGATCTCTCCGATTTCGATGAAATTTGGCATGCTTGTAGAATGGGGAAAAATAAGCGACACGTATTTTTTTTATATCTGCGGAACCCGATTTTTAAGGGGTGAAAAGCACCCTCGAAAATAGGGGTATTTTTTTGTTTTTCGTCAATAACGTTATCCTTCTCATCTCCAATGTATAGTACACGAAAAAAATGAACATTGTCGCAATTTGAATTTTTTTCCTATCTCGTACCGTTAAAACGTTATCGATGAAAAACGAAAAACACCCCAATTTTCGAGGGTGTGTTTCAACCCTTGAAAATCGAGTTCCACAGATATAAAAATGAATACGTGTCGGATATACGAAATTGGCGAGATCGACCTCGCAACCCTTCCGTGTGAGACAAATAGTTTATTTGAAAGAAATCGTGACATCCGGACGGGATGAGAGCATTAAATTTCCTTTTCCTCTTTTTTGCCTACGCCTAGCGCAATAGCACGGGATAAGGGTAAAAAGGGAATCATGTGAAGGAGTGAAATGTATGATTTGGGGCGATGATTTGGTATTGAAGAATAATTCTACGGACTTGGGTAAACTTGACTCTTGATTTATTAAAAATTAGGAGTCAGATTAAAATAATTAACTGGTAAAGACAGAAGCAGTTCAGGTGATACAGAAAAATATGAGAATTATACAGTTCGCTTACATTTGATGATAATGTTGAGCTCGCTCGGTCGCTAGAGTATTGGGTCGCTCGTAAAGGTATCGGTTCGTTCGTAGGATATAGGACATCGCTTGTGGCCAGATGTGCTCGCTGTTGCAGTAGGGCGGTGACACGCGCACAAGATTTTACACATCTAACCTTGGTTACCTTAGTCCAAAGTCTAAGGATTTCGAGTTATCATGGTAAGTATGATTTTTCGAAAATTTGCCAAAATTAAGTACTAACTCATTCATAATGTCGGAGCAGACAATAATTGGTAGCTAGGCACTTATTTTCGTCTTAGCTTAAGGGGTAAGGCCACAGTAGAATTTTCAAAAAATCGATTTTTTTTTGCTAATCGGTGCTTTATTATCATAATAATAAGTTACCATTCGATTTATAGCAAGACATTTTTTTTTCACCGACTTTGAGCGTATAACGTAAGCCCACCTCTGGCACGGCCATAGAGTACCTAAAACTTCAAACGCGTTTTTCTCGGAACAGCTTTTTTCCAATTGGCGTGACAAATAACTTCAACAATTTTCACTCGATTCACTTCAAATTTAAAAGTTATGTTCCTAATTGCATTTCGCAGAGGAGTACGTACGGAATTTCTGATTAATCGAAAACTTTTCATTCTATGAGCAGTTTTATACGAAATTTTTCACTGAAAATTCATTCAAATACCTACAACTTTTGAATAGAGCAATATTTTTTAAATTCCGTACGTACTTCTCTGGGTATTCTAATGTAGATTGACGAGACTTTTTGTTTTTTGTTCTAGGTTAAAAGTTGTGGATGCTAAATGTCACGCCGCGGAGCGCCTAAAAAACAGGCAACAAAATAAAATATTAGTAGTCGGCCATTTTGTACATCGAAAAAAATATATATATATTTTCTAACAGCGTGATATTCATACTAAATAGATGTGCAATTAATTTTATGAGTAAATAACTTTTTCATACGAAAAAAATTGTTAAATTCGCACATGATTTTATACCCGTTACTGTGGCCGAACCCCTTAATGTGTATTCAATCGACAAACACCAATACAATCATCTGTATCCACACAACAAACTAAATGGGCGTGTTGAATAATTAAAAACTTGTGAAAAAATAAAAATACCTCTCATGTTAAGGGGTTATCCCCACTTGCGATTTTGAAAAAATCGATTTTTTTTTATTGCATTTTTTTGAAGTATAAGTATCTGAGAATATGTCCTGAAAATTTGAAGTCGATCCGAACAAAATTGACTGAGATATGAGCGTTGAAAGAGAAGAATCCGCGTTGAAAGAGGGTTGAAAGAGAAACTTTAATCGCGTTTTTCTCAAAATGGCATTTCTGAAGTCGGTGACCAAGATTACTCGAACACTAATGAACCGATCTTCTTGAAATTTTGCAGGCTTATTAAATACATAAAAATGTAGTCTTTAATCGTTCGATTTTTTTTTCGAAAAAAATGGCCGTTTTATAGCCAAAAAACGGCCGTTTTTTTTTCGTTAAAATCGAACCATTAACTTTGACTGTCCGCCATTTTGTGAAAAATGAATATTTTTTAAAATCCTTCGATTAAAGACTAGTTTACACTTATATTTGACTAAATCCATCCGCATTTTTTTTTCAGATGATCCACTTCGCCGCAATGTTGGTCACCGCAAACCGTGTAAATAAAAACATTATTTCATTGACGGCCATTTGCCACTAAACAATGTAATATTTTTCAATAAAAAAATTACTGAAAGTTCTTCAAAATGGGTTCTTTAGGATGGTATGTTGATCGATTAAAAAAGTTTTGTAGTTTTCTTTAAAAAGTTCATGAAAAAGGCCTTTTTTGCGTTACAAGTGGGGGTAACGTCTTAAGGCTATTTTTTAAAAAACTTCATTAACATAAGAGGTAAACGAGTTAGTGCCTAATTTTGGGAAATTTTCCAAAAATCATATTTACCACGATAGCTCGAAATCCTTAGACTTTGGACTAAGGTAACCTAGGTTTGATATGTTCCCAACGAAATGACCTATCACCCGCTTGAGGCTTTGCATCGACCTTCCTAACATCCTGTATGTATGTGTGTGGAAGTGTGTGTCATGAGCCACTTGAGTCCCTATAGGAATTTAGCGCGAGGGAGTCGAATTTCAAAAACGGATGTTTTAATTGATCAGCTGGTCAATCAAAAAATTAGGAGGACGACGTGCCCAATAGGGTTGACGTGATACTCTCCGTCTCTGTTCTGATTGTCCGCATGTTTTCGGTTTCCTAGGCCTACTTAGTGTTTCCCGGAAAAATAGCAACATCCGGACATTCTGAACAGAGAAAACATTACCTTAAGGGGGAACCTCCTCCAGATATCAATTTTTTTATTGCTTTAAAAATTTATTTAGTATCTGAAGAATATATTTCCAAAGTTTGAAGCCTAACAGATAGTCCTAAAGGTCCCTAGGAAGTCGGCTAAGTGCCTTCCAAAGGTACCGAGATTAGGTGAACGAGCGCGCGCCCTTTGCAGCCTCTACTTTTTAATTTCTTAGCCAAACAAGTTTGTTAGTTTCCCTTTTGAATAATAGGGGGCACTCCGGACGATTATAGAGAAAAATTCGGCTTGTGTTACCGTCGTTTTTCGTTTTCACACAAACAGTTCACACAAAAAGAGAAAAATGCAGTCCAGATTAGTGATTTCCTAAAAGGAGGCTTGCTTCATGGCCCTGGCATCGCAGATTAAGCTTGGGTAATTATAAATCACTCTACACTCTACTTTTAAAGAACGAAAACTTTAATCGAGTTTTTCTCGAAACGTGTTTTTTTTCCGTGCCGTGGAATGCAACTCACAAAGTAATGAACCAATCAACTTGAAATTATCTACAGATATTCTTTACCTTATCCGCCTTTGCACAAACCTAAAATTTCGTATAAATTGTTTGAATAAATATTGTTTTTAACGATTTGTTTATTGAAAAATCGTGTTTTTTTTTCTTTTTGTTCTTAAATGTTCAATTTTTTTTTACTAAATTTCGGTTCATGGAAAGCGGAATGATTTATTGTAATGAAAAAAATTGTTTCGTGGATTTTGGTTAACTACAAGGATCTGGGCGTTCCACGTCGCAAACTCCAGGAGCCAAGTTCGAGCACCTCTAGCGCCGCCATTTAGTTTTTTTTTCACTCATGAACATTTTATTTGTATTCATTTGAACGTCAATATTATTATGTAATTTGATTTTTCATTGCAATGAATGCTCTCAATTTTTTGTAATAAATTATTGAAATGCCTGTTGTCTGGAGGAGGTTCCCTCCTTAAGCATTATCTCTCATATCTGAGAGCATTATATCTCTTAGTCTCATTACCTTAAGGCCTTAGGCCACTCTAGAGGCCAAAAATTAGGCTTTTTGGGGATTTTTTTTTCAGAAAAACTACAAAATAAATCGAGATTACAAAAAAAGGGTGTTTATCATACATATCAGCGACTGTATACAATAATTTTTTTGAAGCGATTAATTTTACAATGGCGGCTGTGCAGCGTTTTTTTTAAACTGCAATTTTTAAGCTGGCCGGAAACATAACTCAGACAATTTTCAACCGATTCACTTGAAATGTTGAATATATCTTGAAAAATACATTGTCTATGGGAGTACGTAGGATTTTTTTTCCATTGCATAGTTCATTTGTTATTAACAATTATCTGACGATTTATTTTGTAGTTTAAAAAAAAAAATCCTCAAAAAGCCTTTTTGTTCGGCCTCTAGAGTGGCCCAACCCCTTAACCCTAGGACTCTACACATGGGTACCCCAAACCCCGAATCATTTTTGGGGCCCTGGCGTTCCGGCAATTTGGGTAGTCACGTGAAAATATCGATCGCATTAGGAGGGGGGACTGTCTAGAGCAGGTTCGTGAAGGAAAAACTGTCAGTTATAGTTTGGACGTGACATAGTGAACATTCTTCGGGAGCCTGGGGTCACCGTAACCCCACACTTTTTGTGATGTGCTCTGTGTAAGTATATAATTATTTCCACTGTTTTTTGTTATTTATTCTTATAAAATCAGCGTAAAATTAATCAATGAAATGAAATTGATGATTAATGATGATTAATGATTGATGATGATTAATGATTAATGATTAATGATTAATGATTAATGATTAATGGTGGTGATTAATGATGATTAATGATTAATGAAATTAATCAGTGTCAAATTAATCGACAGAAATTACATTATGAACGTTTTTATATTATTCTGAATTATTTTTATTAGAATAAAGTCATGGAGACGAGGTCGCGAGTAGGAAAGGCGGAATAGGTCCAGAGGATGCTGCAGGCGCAAAACAATGAAGAAAAATCTCAGGACAACGACTCGACTGATAGTGAATCAGACCATAAAGAAGGAGGGTTCTGATGAAGATTCTTTAGAAGGAGGACGGGATTCTGCCCGTGACGGTGCAGACAGCGACGATGACATGATTGCTCGAGAAGCGGAGAGAATAAAAATGCGTCGTACATCCCAATCTGCTGTCGGCGGTACTCGGAGTAAATTCCTTTATGAGAAAAACGGATACCCATGGTCACTCGACCCTCCTGCTCCTCGCTCTCGCATTACATATGCTCATAAGATTAATAGGCCGTGTGACGTCAGGGCCGGAGCCAGGGTAAGGAGCGAAGTTGTAGCGTGGTATCTTTTGTCACCTGACGAAACCTTGAATTCCGATTACCGCATTGCCACGATCATCGCTCGATGCTGTGCTCTCGATGGGCACCGAACTGAATTTACAACGAACGAATCTGCATTTCTACATTTCTGCATTTCTACATTTCTACATTTCTGCATTTCTACATTTCTACATTTTACATTTCTGCAATCTACATTTCTGCATTTATTACTACAGTGTACGTTTCTTTTGTTTTTATTTCTAATATCCTATGTCAAACTACCTGTGGCGATTTTTTTGGTACTATTATGTAAACCCAGTTCTATATCCTGTACCTTGAGCTAAAAGTATCATTCAAAAAATAATTTCATGTATAATCAGCTCAATGTCCTTTAATATGTTTTTTTGAACTAGAAAATACTATTTTTTGACATAAAACCATATTTTTTAAACATTTATCTACACTTTTTCCCTAAAGAAACCACGCCGATACATATTCAATTTTTTTTCAAGGGGAGGGTAGGGGTTTCAGCGTGAAGAAAAAAACTTTTTGGCGAATTTTTTCATCTATAGGGATAGAGTAAATTTATTGAAACCTTTTGTACATTGTTAAGTGTCATTTCAAGAACATTCCGTGAAATTTGTGGGCGAAAATATTCACAAACAAGCCGGTGACAAAGCTTTTCCAAGAACGCCTTTGGAAAAACACGACTTGCGGTGTTCACTGTATCTCAGCTAGAAATTATCTGAAATCAAGTACCATTAAAATTTAGTCAAAGTATCATCAAATCCTCCCCCCAACGGTCGTTGATAATTTTTTTTTCATTTCTAAATTTTTGGTGGTCATGTAAAGTGAAAAGTGCTATTTTCACGAAAAATTCCGCCATTTTGGGGGTGGAAAACCCCCTCAATGTAAAAAAAAGTCTCAAACTAATCGTTGGGGGAAGGTATTTTATATGTAGAAAGTGTGTAGCAAGTTTGAAATAAATCGGTCATGTAGTTTTCAAATGGCAGTGAACACGGACTTTGAAAAAGTGGTTTCGAGAAAAACGCGTTTGAAGTTTAGAGAAGTCGGAGCTGCAGTATTAGAGGAGCGAGACTGAATAGTCAATAACTTTGAGAGTTTTGCTCTGATTGACTTGAAAGTTTGGGATTATATTCTTGAAGTGTTTAACTATAAGAAAAAAAATCGATTTTTCAAAAGTGCAAACCCCTACCCTCCCCTTAAAGTGCCATCTTTATCCCTTGTCAAATTCTTCAAGAACTTCGAATTTTTTGTTTATAATTTTTCTACGTTTTTTCCATACGGTCTTTTTAAAGAATCAACCAAAAAATTGTCCAACAGACGCGTAGAAAAAGTCTGATGATTTTTAGAATTATTTTTAATGAGGTATGCTAAAGTATTTTTCTTGCTTTGTTCAATCGCATTTTTCATGGCGAAAAATTAATATTAGGTTTCTCTCGAAAAGCCTATTCCATTCCTCAGTTTATTAACGCTCGATTAAAAAAATCTCTCTACGACAAACAGTTCGTTAGCAGGGTTGATGAGAAGTGCTGGGGTGTGAGTAACCCCAGTGTAGGTTATTTATTTCATACAGATAGTGCAAGGTCCGAAGGTTAAGGGGTAAGGCCACTGTAGAAATGTCAGAAAATCGATAACGTCCTGCTCGAACAGGACGTTAATTTGGAAGGTCAATTGTATATAAAATTTATCGATGATTTTCCGTACCGAAAATTTTAAACGCATTTTTCTCGAAACTACATTTTTTAACTCGGCCATTCGACTCATAACTCGAACAAATATTTACCGATTGACTTGAAATTGTAATTGTATATTCACAATTACATTCTGCGTAGAAGTACGTAGGATTTTCTCGATATATTACACGGTTTTTTTCATAAACAATTTTCGGTTGATGTTTTTTTGAGAATTTTGAACTTTTATTTAAAAAACGTGCTGTTTTGCAAAAATCGATATATCAAAAAAATCCTACGTACTTCTGTAGCTATTCACATGTATAAACGAAAAAAAAAATTCATTCACTGTAAATTAAAAATTGCAGGTGCCGTATGTCCGGCCGCGCGCCTATGAAAAAAAGCTTCATCGGAGAAAAGCTGTGCAGCCGCCATTTTGTTTTATATTACTTTGAAAAAGATAGTTTATACAGTTTATGATATGTACAATGAAGGACCTTTTCCAGACTTTTGATTTATTCCATAGTCCCGCTAAAAAAAAATTCCAGAAACATATTTTTGCTTCTGGTGTTTGTACGAAAATTTCCGGATCTTGCGCCCATTGAATAGCGTATCCGAAATGCCTATTTGGCGGCCAAGCCAAATCGTCTTTGAATGGGCGGGTCCTCGTAGTATTACAATCGGTGGGGCGGTTTCGATAACTTTTCGCTGAATCCTCGTAAAGTCGAAGCAGCGGTCGGAATTGTTGGACGATCCCGGAGCGAAAGAAACCGAGTGCACCTCTTGATTGAGATAAGGGTGCCGGCTAGCCACTCCTTTTTGGACGTGCCATCATCTCTTCCATTGGAAGAAAGTACATTGGAAATGATAAGTATATGCTTCACATGTGACTATTTTTATAACACTGATCAATATTGTCGTTGCAGTAAATAAAAAATATAATCGCTGCAAACCAAAATAAGTGAAGCGTACTGCATTCAGCTGAATCAAATGCATTATTTCTATCAGTGTGGCCACGTATATAAAATCGTAAAAAAATACTCGAATGAGCACTTCGTCAACGAGCTCTGCGTAAGAAAGGACAGCAATTTTTTTTTTCCCCAAAAAAGAGTGCAAAATGTTTTATCATTAAAATAAAAAAAATATGCTTTTTTCGCAGCAAAATGGTCACAAGAGAACAGACTTTCCAAGTTTCCCAAAAAAGAGAAAAATAATGGCAAGCGAAAAAACAAATGAGAAAATTTTGTAAAAAATATATACAAAATTTTACCTGTTCTTTCATTAAGGGAGGATTGTCTTTTTTTCGCAAAATTTACCGGTTTTTGGGAATTTTTTTGTGAAGAAAGTATACAACGGAAAACTTGTGAAACTTGGCATATAGTTTTATTGATCTGTTTACTACAATTTTAAACAATTTTAACAAATTTTAAACAATTTCATGAAAAAAATCGGCCTCCCACCCCCCTCGACGCGCGATGGTCCTTTTTTGATGGTGTGCACGATTTCTCAAAAACTATTCAACCGATTGCCTTCAAATTTGGACAGAATGCTCAGCTGACATCCTTTTATCGTTTGATGAAGCAAAAAAGCAATACGTTTAATAGTTTTTTATTTATAACAAAAAATCGATCAATTTTTTTCGAAAAATCGATACTTCAAGTTCAAAACGTTACCAAATCGTCAATTTTTTTTTCCCTTCATCGAACGATAGCTATATGTGTCTAAAGTAAAATGCTTTTTGGGTTTTTGTTGCAGGATGAACGTGAAGGCTGTAATCGTGCACACCATAAAAAAAGGACCATCGCGCGTCGAGGGGGGTGGGAGGCGGATTTTTTGATGAAATTGTTTAAAAAAATTTTTGTATGTAGTAAACAGATCAATAAAACTATATGCCAAGTTTCACAAGTTTTCCGTTGTATACTTTCTTCACAAAAAAATTCCCAAAAAGCGGTAAATTTTGCGAAAAAAAAGACAATCCCCCCTTAAATTGGGTACGGTTATTGTATACAAGGAGCCCTCAAACCCAAACAAGGGATCAACGAAACTCTAATTCTGGAGTGATTAGCAAAGAATCAAAGAAACCTGTAGATTTTACTTCAAATGTGTGCAAAGAGAAAAAGAATGGGGTCGGATATTGCGTATTCAAAGGGATACACGTGGGGCAAATTATTCAGAGACAACGTACGAGAATTTACTCTCATTACTCCTTCCCTCTTCCCCGCTCCTGAAATCTTCTCTCTCCCTCTCGCTCTATGACGGATATGATGTTGCCGGAAATAGCTGTGTGATTTCCTGTGCAATTCGTGCGCACGTAATACCGAATACAAATGGGATATGGATATACCCTCTCGGACCACCCCGCCCCTTCGCGCTTCATCCCTCTCTCTCTCGCTCTCCCTCTCTCTCTCTCTTGCTTGCTCTCAAATGTGCGGTAGTGAATTATGTACGTGGTTTGAACAAATGTACAAATGTGGCACTACGCTTCTGTATGTAACCGGTGGCAAGTTTCCATTTTCTACCATAATACCGGTATGCCACTTTATTATATATGTACGATGTTTTTTTTTTCTGTATAAATGTGCTCGCGTGCGCACGCGTGTGTTCACAAATTTGTGTACATATGTACGTACTTGACTGAAATTCGTTACCGTGGCACACACGAACAACCGACTATCCGAATACAGTCCGTAAATCGTAGCTTCTCTCCGTATTCTTCTTATGAGATCCCCGATGTATGTACGCGATACATTTAGTCTCCGGGTAGTTGTCCTTTTTGCATCCGAATGAAATAACGGAAAAAGTGTTCGACCGCCGTGGGTCTCAACGGGGAAAATGTTACGTCGTTCATTATACACTTTGGTTGCAGTGCTGTGGTTCGACGCGGATTCGATGATATCGACATCCTCGCAAACTTTTGCAATTTTTTTCCAACAATTTTTGCAAATTTCTGCTATTCGTGCAGAAATTGTCGTAGGGATCCAATGCACTGCCAAAAAAATTGGATTTAAATGGGATCTATTTAAATCAAATAGGTTTTTTCCTTGGCTCACAGCCTACTACGATCTTATTTGGTTCAGCTATTCTTTTTAAATATTAAATATATTCAAATTGAATAAATAAAGATACGATTCAACTAAATGTCTGTTTGCTTACAATGTACACTGTAAATCTAACAGGGAACATCCCTCAGATGACACCCTTCGATTTTGTTGAAATTTGGATATGTTATAAGGCACCGAAAAGTAAGCGATACGCACTTTTTTGATCGGCGGAAATACGATTTTAAGGGATGAAACCACCCCTTAATATAGGGGTGGTTCACCCCTTAATTTTTTTTTGTAATGTCACCATAGTGGATTTTGCATTGCTTCGGATTAGAAGAATTTTCGTTTTTGTTTAATTAAAATCGGTGGACTCCTTGTGTGTGAAACTGCTATATTACCCCTAGAGATGCCTTTTTTCGAGGGGTGGTTTCACCCCTTAAAACCGTTTTTCCACCGACAAAAAAAATACGTATCGCTTACTTTTCGGTGCTTTATAACATATCCAAATTTCAACAAAATCGAAGGGTGTCGCCTGAGGGATGTTCCTTGGAAGTGTACTATATGCATAAAATATTTCATAAATCCAAAATTAAATAAAATACTTAATCGATGCTTTTACGACAACGATTTTGTATCGTAATTCGTCATTCCCTGGCCTTTTGAGATGATTTGTATCTAAGAAAATATTTCACCTATATGGGAATCGAACCTAGAGCCTACCTACTCATAGCTACACACGCTGCCCCTATGCCACTGAGTGCTTGTATCATCTTAGTCACAGATATGGCTAAGAGACCATATGAATTCCTAAAATTCTTTTCTGTATCACATAAACTATATCAATTAGCTAATATCATTGTGATAATTAGAGAGTTTTATCGAATAACATCATATATATTTTTCTAACATAACCTATATATATATATATATATATATATATATATATATATAATTCCTCCCTCTCCACTCTCTCTATCCCCACACCTCTTTGATATGTGTATTGCAATAAACACAGACCATTCAATCAAATAGAAAAATGGTTGACTCTACGAAAATTCTATTTAATTTAAATTTTAAAAAATCAAATACATCCATTTAGTGGATTCAACTAAATTGTTTTTTGAGTAGATGAAACTGAATCACAAATTTATTAGGATTAAATAAAATATTTAGTTATTGGGCGATATTGAATATATTTTGATTTGATTAAATAAATATATTTAAAGTAAATAATTTCAATAATGGAATGCAATAGGAAAAATTTGCCCCACACCTCTTTGATATGTGTATTGCAATAAAGACAGACCATTCAATCAAATAGAAAAATGGTTGACTCTACGAAAATTCTATTTAATTTAAATTAAAAAAAATCAAATACATCCATTTAGTGGATTCAACTAAATTGTTTTTTGAGCAGATGAAACCGAATCACAGATTTATAAGGATTAAATAAAATATTTAGTTATTAGACGATATTGAATAAATTTCGATTTGAATAAATAAATATATTTATAGTAAATAATTTCAATAATGGAATACAATAGGAAAAATTTGATTCCATGAAAAATCTAGTTATTTCAAATAAACAGAAATCAAATAGACGCAATTAGTTCATATCAATTGAAATTTTCTGTCAGTGTACTTGTTTCCACTTTTGATAGGGAACCAATGGGTAATTGGATCCGTATACTAAAACGTTGTGCTCGAACATTGGATTCTTATCGGGATTCCTCATTGGAGTCCAATATACGAATCCAATTTGAATCCTAAAGGATTCCCACATTATCGAACAGAATCCGATACGATTCTTGATGGATCCCATCGCATTCTGTACGTTGTATTTTATAAACAAATCATATATCGACAAAATGAGTGGATCTCAAAAAGTAAAAATCTTATCTTTAGGAGAGGAAAAAATTTGTTGATTTTCATGATTTTTTTAAAGGGAAAGATTTCCTCACCAGTTTTTAGATGAAGGGTTTAGGTGTAATTCATTACTACTTTGGGCTGTCACGTGGTATTTTTCTAAAAATTAATCTTTAAAGATGGCGGAGGTATGGCGCGCTGTTCTAAACGGCATTTTCAAAACTGACGTGGCGTGTAGCTAAAAAACTGATTGACCGATTCTGATGAAATTTGGTATAAATTTTTCTAACTTTATTGTCTAAAACATCATGCTAATTGTTTTTGAAAATTAAAAGCAAGTAATTTTCATTGGAGAATGTAGCCATTTTTTCGGAAAATTCAATCTTTTTGTGTCAAATCGTACCGTTTTATCGATTTTCAACATTTCTCACTTTTTCTTGGTCCATATTCTGCGCACTAGAGTTGAAAGAAAAATCTTCGTTGGTTTTTTGTTAGATTAATTCCGCCGACGCTACGTGTCATTTTACATTTTTTAAAGATCAGTAAATAAAAAAAAAAATACCACGCAACAGCCAAAAGCAGTAATAAAACATACTCTAAATCCCAAAAATAGTGGAGAAATCTTTCCATTAAAAAAAAAAAAAAATCATGAAAATCAGCAATTTTTTCCTCGCCTAAAGGTATCTTCCCCCTCACAAAAGTATAAATCGCTCAAAAAAGCACACCTCAAAAATTGATTTTAATTACATTACTAAACGTCCTCTGTAATTATCGTTTGTTATTTATTTTACTGCACTTTCACATAATATCACCACACACGTACACGCTCACGAAATGTGCAGGTTAAGTTTCGGTAAAACTTCTCAAATGGCGTTCATCGGGGAACAGTGCAGAATCCAATTGGACCCCAATGAGCGGTATCCCTAACAAATCCCCATAGAGATATGGGTGCATCCTCGGACTTCCCATCAAATTTGTGCCCGGCATCACGAGAGTACAATTTTCTGGCAGATTCAACAAATACCGATTGAGAATTTAACAAAAAAATCCCCACACGACTTCAATCGGGAAATAGCGCGGAATTCACTTGAATTCCAATGTGGACTCTCTACGTGCGGCATCCCTATCGAATTTCCATACGACCGTGGTAGGATGTGCAGACTCTCCAAAAAATGTCTGCACTGGTAACGGTTCCTCTGCAATATGATATACATATGTGAACGAGTCTTTTTTTCAATTTGTTTGAAAACCTTTTGCATATTTCACAATTTCTTTCCGATCGCTGTACATCCCCAGCGTTGTATACAAAACCGTTTTTTTTTTCGCCGTCTCGCAACATAATCGTTCGCTTCTTCGAACTTTCTATGGAAAACGATATTACCGACTCGGAATGCCTGCCCAACTTTAATAATCATAAATCTTGGAAGTAAGAAAGAGAAAAGGGGGAAGAGTGTGAAAAGAACGAAAAAAAAATCTCCGTGATGTCTCAGGAACTTATTGAGATGAACGCGTCGTTGGGAGAGATTGTGCAGAGTTTAAAGTTCACCCGCGAGTAGATATGTAACGAAGTTTCCTGTCTGCCATAAGTATATATGTATGTGTCCAGCATCGTGGCTGCCCCGGAATGTTTATTAAAACCAAGAGTCCACAACGACCGAAGAGAGAGAGAGAGAGAGCGAGAAGGCGAGAAGAGTAGAAAGATAGAGCGAGGGAGAGAGGAGCGTAAAAAGTTAAGTTGCTGTCGATTACAGAGCTTGACACCTGACCTATCGGTGGGCGAGAAAAGACAAGCTCGGGTATAGAACGGCGATTTGCTGTCTGACTTTCGCTCAGTGAGTGCCAGTCCTCACCGCGCCTCTCGTTCATCCCTCCGTCCCTTTTGCCTCGCTATCTTGCTCGCTCGGGTGCTTCATGGTTGAGGGCGCGGGTCGAGTAAGTGAGCCGGAGAACCGGATAACTTGTCGTCAGCAACACTCTTCGTTGGCAAAGGCACTTCTTCACTCGCTCGGCCGTTTTGTCTCCTGATATTAAATATATATCCAAGAGGAAATGTGAGTTTTAAGACCGTCAACTTCAAGGACTCCCCTCATCGTAGCCCATTGTCCCCATACTCAGCATCATGTAGATCCGAATGTTCCCAAAATCAACTGTGGACAACCATATTTACACTTCAAGGACCGTCCTGTCCCCAAAATCAACGACTTGGGAGCACAAATTTTAAGGATCGTCTTCAGAACAGCCAGACACGTTGAAAGCCAACATTAGATGGATAGAGTGGGCTCAAAATGTCTTATCATCCCACACGCACGCGCACACCCACAAAGGTTCGCTTCCCTACTCGTGTCGTTCACGAGAGAAGTTTCTACCGGTTGTAGAACGCTTTTCGCGATGAGTAAACGCTGCCCCGAACGATCTGTGAACACAAGGGCACGAGAGAGGACGAGCAGAGTAGCGGAAAGGGGTGGGGATGAGCCTGGCGACACGAGGCAGGAAAAGGAGAACGTCAAACATACACACGTATACAGACAGAGAAAGCTTTTGGCACACACACAGCTTGTCTGGAATTTCATTAGCATCGGACGCCAAGCTCGCTAAACTGTCCAAGTCTACAGTTCCATCGCTTCTTTGCGGCAGCGCCCTCTGGCGAATTGGTACACTGTGGAAGTACCTACTCTACCCGCTCGCACTCTTCTCGTTCCATCTCATTCGTAACTTTACATGTACGCTTTCTCAGCACATATGTACTTACAACTCCATGTATGGCATATATATATATATATATATATATATATATATATATACGTTGTAGAGCAGACGGTATAGAACCTTCAGGATCGAGTTTTCGAATAAACCCTTGAAATCACGACGAAAAGAGACCCGCGACGAATCGACAGTTCTTGCTTGCTTCGTTCACCGCCCCATATACGTATCCCTTTACCGTGTCGGGTTTTCCGACTACCGATTCTCCCTTTCCCTCTTTCATTACCACGGGTAGGTTACGAATTCACGGAACATGAACATCGAGACAGAAGCCTGCTAATTAACTTTCCACGCTTGCACACACGGTATCCAATCGTCCATTTTATTTCCGGCATCACGATGCGGATTAAGGAACTGCGCGCTGATTATACCGAAACGAAATTACGCGGTAGACTGGGTATTCAATGGAAGATCCAATGAGCCTTGGAACGATTATGATTTTCGATTCTTTTGTCATTTGTGGAATTGTGTACCGCGGTAATATAAATAGGTAGGTTTCCAATTTTATCCATTTAGATTTTTGGTGAGCAAAGTTCTGTTTGTAAGAAAGGAATGAGAGTTTCCTATTGTTCGTAAAGGTGAGGATTTTTTTAGCTTTTTCAAGACTTTTTGAAAGTGAAGAATTCTTCACCATTTTTGAGACTTAGGGTATGTTTTATCAGTACTTTTGGCTGTTACATGGTATTTTTTTTTATTAACCTTTAAAAATGGCGGAGGTATGGTACGGTTTTCTAAACGGATTGCGGAGGTTGTTGTCAGATGGCGTGACACGTAGCGTAGGTAGGATAAATGTGAAAAAAAAACGAACGAATATTTTTCTGTCACTAACACTCATTTGTCGAATATGAACTAAGAAAAAGTGAGAAATGTTGGAAATCAGTGGAATGGTACGCTTTTTACCAAAAATATTGAAATATCCGAAAAATGGCTACATTTTGCAATAAAAATCCTTTTTTTTTATTTTCAAAAACATTTACGGTCATGTTTTAGACAATAAGGTTCGATTAGTTTTTCGGCTATACGTCACGCCAGTTTTGAAAATGCAGTTTGGAAGACCGCGCCATACCTCCGCTATTTTTAAAGATTAATACAACAAATACCATGTAACAGGCAAAAGTAGTAATAAAATATTCCCGAAGTCTCAAAAATGGTGAAGAAATCTTTCCTTTGAAAAAAATCATGAAAATCGGCCATTTTTTTCCTCGCCGAACGGCATCTTTCCCCTTAATACGAATTATCCCGGCTGCATGTTAACTTTAAAGACTTTTGATCAATATGAAGACCTTGCATTTCATTATTGATACGAGTCAAACGAAATTTCTTCGAAGGCAATTTGAGTCTCCGACACCGTGGAGTTGAATTTCTGAAGTCGCAGCTGGTTCCAACTATCCGCGTAACTAGGTAAGGTGGAAGTCCTTATTTGATTAGCGAAATCTGATTTTTCGTAGAATGGAAATTGTAGAAAAATGTAGGGTAGTGCCATTTTTAGAATTTTTCATTAAAAGTCAAATGAAACGCGGGCCTGGTCCGGTTGAGAGCTAATACGAGTTAAATCTATTTACAGCCTGGGTCCAATTAAATTGCCTGCAGCTAAAATTCGATTAATTAAGGTATAGGGATAATTTAATCATCTGTGTTAGTGCAGGTCTCACAAGATTACCCTGTGGTAGTGCGTTTCTGATGGTGGATTAAATTGATAATGTCAAGCTAACCA
The DNA here is from genome assembly GCA_963210295.1 of Ophion ellenae. NCBI lineage: Eukaryota > Metazoa > Arthropoda > Insecta > Hymenoptera > Ichneumonidae > Ophion > Ophion ellenae. The sequence continues at coordinate 35,420,994 of OY723388.1, forward strand.
ATATTTCGCGCTAATTAATCAACGGAGAGAGGGATAGATCATAATACGTCGAACGTCAAAGCCTTGTTTGAGACGACAAATTAAATGAACAAAATTGCATTGGATGGTAAAATATCGAATTCCACTACTAGTACCGAAAAGATTAATAGTACCGAATACTTTTTTTTCGCAAACGTACTACCATATGTGTTTTGGAAATACCGAAATATCAGTTTTTTAACAACAAACAATTTTAACAAAAAGGTACTCTATTTATTACGGCGAGGTAACATAAATATACATACTAAGCTTCACTGTGGGTTGGCAAACAAACAGACAATAAATATTTTCAAGGAATTTTCGTATTCTGTACTGTATAATGCATAATTCCTTTGAGAATGATAAATCGTTAGTTGAATGATATTTATAGGTATGGGTATGCACGTATGGTGGACGGAAAATTACTACATATTTCGGAATCCATGTAATTCGGAAAAGTAATATAAAAGCAACGTTTTTAAATTAAATAAATTATACATTCTATACAATACCTTTATATTTTTTTTCGTCAAGGCAGTATTGTCGTCTAGAAAATAGAAAAAAATATTTGTTATTAAATTTTCTTATGCTACAGATCTTCCTGAATACGTCTGCGAAAACCGTTAAATGATACTCATAAAATTGGAAGGCAGTCGAGACGCAGCAACTTTGGACGTATTTTTCTCGAAACTATACTTCTCAAATGGGCAACCACGGTACCTCGATAATCAATTGTTCGATTGAGCTCGGATTTGACATATACTTTCGGTAGACTGTTTTTCGACGTTGGTAGCAGAATTGAGTTGAAATGATTTTTTAAAATATAACTTGTAGAATGGTCCGTAAAGTAGGAAAACATTGATAATCGAAGTTTAGCATGCCTAGAATCTGGTACCTACCATCACAACATTCATACAGTTTAAGGGGTTTTCTTTGATAGGTTTATATTGTAGATATTGATAAAGAAGTTGATACACTTAATAAATACATTAAACGCGTTTTTCTCAAAACAACGTTTTCATATTCTTTACAACTAGAGCTATACCGCATATTAAGGATTTTTTTACATTTCGATATTTACTTTTTCTGCCAAAAACGGTGAAAAACACGTTTTTTTCAAAAATCGTCGGCCATTTTGTTATTTTTGCATATATAAAAAATCGTATAATATGCGCTATAGCTATTAACATACTGAATCTAAAACGGTTTGATTTTTTTGATTCGGGTGATCCATCTCCGAGATTTCATCAACAGCGCAGACCTACCATTTTTATAGGACATTTTTTTAACTACCATTTTCGTCTATAAATAGTGACTTAAATAAAAACATTTAAAAAATGTATTTCTGAAGTGTATTCATTAAGTGTAACAACTTTTATATTAATATCTATAATATAAACCTGTCAAAAAATTCATGAAAATAGCCTTTGTTTTAGCGTCTAAAGTGAGAAGACCCCGTGAGAATTTTTTTTCAGATTCATACAACGTCTGCAACACTGGTTGACAATTGGGAGCATTTTCCATGCACCTTTGTAAACAAACGTACAAAGGTATACAATCATGATTTTCTTTTAATTTGCACATTTTTCTGAAGAATCAATACACATGCTTATTTTTTTTAGTTCTTTCATCCTAAAAATCGACTCCAAAACTGAGCCTCCGACAACAAAGCTGCCTCAAGGGGTTACGTGGGTTTCGAAGCCAAAAAAACATATTTTTTCTATAAAAAAATATGATATATAAATTATTTTATTCAAAATGTTAAGCAAGTAAAAGAGCAACATTTCAACAATTAAAAAAAAAATGTCATCCAAAAATTTGGGAAATTTATCAGGTAGGACCTGGTTTTCGGAGACCCCTAAACAAAAGAGTCCGAGTGATGGTCAGGATAACTCATGATAGCTTTATCGGAAATTAAAAAATCAATTTTTTTCTGCCGTTATTGAACGTAGAATTTTTGAAAAAATTGAAATTTGAATTTTTGGCAGCGTTGTCTGCAAAATAGGTTAATTTTTGGTACAATTCACACTACGTATAGCCTTGTAAAATTTGTTGTAATCGAAAAAAACCTTTGTTCAATCACTAGTCAATGTTATTTTGAAGAAGTGTGCAAAATTTCAATAAGATTTGTGCATTTGTTTTAGAGAATTCGTGTCAACCGACTTCAAAAATAGTATTTTAAGGAAAATGTGATATGCCTGGAGCTCAAGGACTACGGTCGTCGGCTCATTGGCAGTGACGGACTATAAAAAAAAAAAAAAAAAAAAAAAACGCTATAAATATGTAAACCTCACCCCTCATATGTATACCAGACACTGTCAATAAATATGTTTACTGCTACTACTGTGATATGCCTGCGTCGCTTCTGGCCGGTCTTTCCCAACGGAGGGAATTCCCAGAGGCTCTCTCTCCTAGACTTTTACTCCGATTGACTTAAGGAGAGGGTAGGGGTGTCAGCGTGAAAAAAAAAACACTTTTTTGCGATTTTTTTTCATCTATATGGATAGAGTAAATTTATTGAAACCTTTTGTACATTGTTGAGTGTCATTTCGAGAACATTCCGTGACATTTGTACGCGACAATATCCACAAACAAGCCGGTGACAAAGCTTTTCCAAGAACGCCTTTGGAAAAACACGATTTGCGATGTTCACTGTATCTCAGCTAGAAATTATCTGAAATCGAGTACCATTAAAATTTAGTCAAAGTAACATCAAATCCTCTCCTCAATGGTGTTTGATAATTTTGTTTTCCACTTCTAAATTTTTGGTGGTCATGTAAAGTGAAAAGTGCTATTTTCACGAAAAATTCCGCCATTTTGGGGGTGGAAAACCCCCTTAATGTAAAAAAATCTCAAACTAACCGCTGGGGGGAGGTATTTCATAAGTAGAAAGTGTGTACCAAGTTTGAAATAAATCGGTCATGTAGTTTTCAAATGGCAGTGAACACGGGCTTTGAAAAAGTGGTTTCGAGAAAAGCGCGGCACCGGCTTGGTTGTGGATATTTTCGCGTACAAATTTTCACGGAATGTTCTTGAAATGACACTTAACAACGTACAAAAGGTTTCAATAAATTTACTCTATCTATATAGATGAAAAAAATCGCAAAAAAGTGTTTTTTTTTCACGCTGAAACCTCTACCCTCCCCTTAAAACTTTCGGAGAATATTCTAAACAGATTGTACTATTAGATAATAAAATTATAAAAAAGATTTTTTGAAATTTTTAGATCCACGTCACCCCTTAAAGCCGCTTTTTCTCAGCCTGACCAAGGAGAACATGTTCCCATACACCAAGAAAATAATAAACGATGAAGTTGAATGGTGACAAAAAAATAACTTTGATGAAGTTTAATGTTTGCGACATTTGCAATTTGGATCCGCGGATATCAATATCAATTTATTTAGAATTGAAAAAAAAATTAAACAATTATATCTGTACGTACAGAAATGGGGCAACGCCGATAGAGTCAAACGTTTGGGCTATTTGTAGTTTGGTATACGCGATCAATAGATACTTCAATTCTGATACGAGCAGGTCACTTTGTTGTGTGTTCCATGCTGACGAGCATAGTGGTGGAACGAAATGACATTAGCCCAATAATACAATAACGTCGCTGCCTAATATACACGTGTATACATGTATATATTTGCATGTCCGGTGTATATTTCCGCGGTCCGCAAACATTCCTCTCTGGTTTCCCATCAGCGTAGATGCTGCGTCCCTCTCTAAATAGTATATCACCACGCTCACACTGACTGTGGGGAACCACATCCGGATGCCCATGGATCCTTAAACTTAGTTTAAATTGAGAATACGCACAGCTAAAGGCATTGCGGTAAATTTCTAATGTGTGCTCCACAAATGCGCTCCGATCGAATTTCCCCTGACATGGCTGAAGGCTCTCTTCGGCCCAGACTCGTCCGCCGGGGATACACATGCCTTTAACTACTTTCGCCGAGCACTATAAGTTGAACGAATGAATTTTGAATTTCAAAAATACATTTTTTTTTTTCAAAAACAAATTTGAAATCGTAAAAATAATTGAAAAGTGTAGAAATAAATTTCAAATTGTAAAAATAAATTTTAAATTGTAAAAATGAATTTTAAATTGTAAAAATAAATGTTTGATTGTAAAAATGAATAACTTACAGACCTATTGCAGACGAAGCAAAAACTAAATTCTAAATTGCACAAATAAATTTAAAATTGTAAAAATCAATAATCTACATATCTGTTGCAGACGGGACAAAAAATGTACCCTCTGATATGCGTATGAACATTACGAAGCGTTAGAAAATCATGATTTGACAGTTGACTAAATAGTAGCGTAACGGAAATAGGCCATGGGCCTATCATATTCACCAAATTACCTTACTTTTTTCGAGTAACTTTCTGTCCAAGTAACTTTTGTTAAGGACTTTGCCAGCGGTAATTCTGCATAATTCTTACTTGCAGTTGGGTTGTTCGCAATATTCTTTAACTATCGATTCGCTGGTGGATCGATAGATCTTAAAAATCTTAATTAGTCTTTTAGTGAGGTTTTCCATTACCTAACATTATATATATATATATATATATATATATATATATATATATATATATATATATATATATATACACCTTCCTAAAAGACTGATTAAGATTTTTAAGATAAATCGATCCACCAGCGAATCGATAGCCAAAGAACATTGTACACGCTTAGAATATTATCGGCTCTAAAATTAAAAACACATGCCCCTGTTCAATTGAAATTTCATATGTAAAAATGTTATTCATACTTTTATGTTTCTATCAAAACGCCAAATGTAATTTTTATTAGATAGTGTTTTTTGTTGTACCACCGTACGCCTTCCCTTCGGCCTTTATGAACGCCCACCCGCGCTTTTAATGATTTATATTAAATGTACAAAATTCAATGAACGTCTGGAGAAAGTATATGACCTTGTATTTTTATAAAGTAAGTCGGGAGAACTATATAATTTAAACAGCAGGAATTAGCACAATACAATATTTAATCACTAAATGGAAAAAATCGTAGTTCGTAGTGTCATGTCAAATTTTCCCAATGAAGTAAATCCTGCAATGATTTTAGAAAGGCTCATTGAGCGTTCAAGTTACAGCATGGTTAACGTGGAAATGGTTAAAGCAATGGATTTTTTCTTGCGTGTGGAATGGACATGCGGTCTGGTAATTCATCTCATCCGGTAGAGATTACGTTCTCAGGAAGCGTAGGCGGAGATGGAAAAGACAGCGACGGTTTTAGTTTCATTCGATCTCCGTAGCATCATTAGTGTTGAATTCCAACGCGTGGGGCTTCTTGTTTCAATTTAAGCCGACCCATGATCATATTGATGGTAAAAGCGACGAGCGAGTGGCTTTGACCGACAAAACTACAAATTCTTGATTGTCCTTTTTGATATCTGATACTGTTAAGCGCAACGTATGGGCGACGCAGTGGTGGCTCCTTTTCCTTAAAGCCTTACGCCACTCTAGAGGCCGAAAAAATTGACTTTTTGGGGATTTTTTTTCAGAAAAACTACAAAATGAATCGAGATTACAAAAAGGGTACTTATCATACTTATCAGTGACTGTAAACAAAACATTTTTTGAAGCGATTAATTTCAAAATGGCGGCTGTGCAGCGTTTATGCGATGACGTCGCCGTTTTTCCAGGGTCCACGGCCGGACAAACAACTCCTGTAATTTTATAATTATAATGAGCCAATAAATGTTTTTCGATTATATATAATAACTGCTATAGAAGTACGTAGGATTTTTCCGATATATTGATTTTTGGCCAAATGGCGCACTTCTAAAGTGGAAAGTGAAAAATTTGCCTAAAAAATCGTCAGATAATTGTTAATAACAAATGAACTATGCAATATAAAAACAAATCCTACGTACTTCCATAGACAATGTATTTTTCAAGGTATATTCAACATTTCAAGTAAATCGGTTGAACATTGTCTGAGTTATGTTTCCGGCCAACTTAAAAAAATGCAGTTTTGAGATAAACGCGTTTGAAGTTTTGAGTAGTGAAAAATCATGAATAGTTTTGCAATACCTCTAATCTGCGATGCCTGCACCGTACAATTGGCCTTTCGGATTATCGTCCTGCTCTTGCATTTCTTTTTTGCTTGATCTTGAAGCGAAATCGATTTTTCGAAAATTCTAGAGTGGCCTAACCCCTTAAGTAGTATGATATAGCTTTTTTTGAGGCGCGTTTTCTGATACTATTGCCACTGATTTGTTGGCTTTTTGCCACTCACTGAAACAGTCAGCTGCATTCGCGATACTGATGGCTGAAGGCGAATCTTTAAAGAATGTCATCCTTAAAAAATCTGAAGTTCGAAAATCCAGAGGAGGGGAGATATTGGGCAATTTCTTTGGCAATATCGGCTGGCGAGGCCAGAATTTCTGTATTTGGCAGTGGATTTGACATTGGTAGTAAAAATATTGGTAATTTTAAATTTCTCCATCTGTTGGACGTTTCACCGTTTTGCCAAAACGGCCGATTTCCGATTGACTGTACCTCGGCTGCTAGATAATGGCTGAAGGGATTCAAGTAACATAGCCGGGAGGGTTTAGGTAGACTTAGAGAATAGACCGTTGGGCTGATCCCGATATGCCAATTCCTTGTACGGGAAATACCCACCTGACAGTCGACACTGAATTCCTAATTAATAGATAAGAGGATTTGAGTATCATCCCCAAAAGGATTTTGGTCGACTGAGAGAATGGCGTAGCGCTAATCCCGACATCTCAATGTCTACTGTGGAAAAGACCTATCTGAAAGTCTATACCCTAAGGCCGATTTTCGATCGATCATACCTCAACTTCTTCATTACAGCTGAGGGATTTATGGATTATTTGCAGGATTTGGGTGGACTTATAGAATGGTAGTTGGTTCTTTCGATGTCCCAATTCCTTTTATGGAAAATATGTATTTGAAAAATTAAAAAACCAACATCCCAAGGTCGGTTTTCAATCAAGGATATTTCACCACCTAGTTCACAACTGCGGGGATCAGGTGTCATACCCAGGACGAGTTGGGTAGAACTAATTCCTTCTATGGGGAAGGAAGCTAGACAAAGCCCTAGCCGAAAATGCCGAAAATCAACACCCTATGGGGTAGGTTCACGATATTTGATCGGCCACATCTCAGCTCCTAATTGGCGGATTTGGAAAATTAGATATGTTTCCCAACAGGGTTTTGGTAGACTTACAATTAAAAAAAGGGCTTCGGTTTTTCCCGATATGTAAGGTCCTTCGATGAAAAAAGCATTTCGGAAATCGCGACAAATTCCCACCTCAAGGCTGTCTGTCGTCTAGTGCAATGGATCGAAAAAAAACAATTTATTTAATTGCATTTCCTGGAAATATATTTTTTCGGAATATTTTCGTTTTTGAGGCATTAAAACATTCGAAAAATTACTCGAGTTGTTCTATCGGAGGTCGCGTCTGTTGTCTATTGAGATTTATTATTATTACTCGGGATACCTGAAAAACCCGAATGAGTGCCCGAAAATGGCAATCCTCAAATATTAACGAGCTCTTTGGGCAAAAAGAAGGTGCGATGTATGGACCTGGAATCGCAGAATAAATCCAAGTTTGAAGCTTTCATCATATTTTCGCATGTACCCTTCTTCAAACTTAAATGCGTTTTTCTGAAAACTATATTTCTCAATATTTGGGCAAGATATTTCGAAAACTCATCGACCGATTTACTTCAAATTTAAACCACATGTAGTGTATACTGCTGTCTATTACGTATACTAGAATCAACTTGATAAAAATATATTAACCATTTTTAACATACATCATAATTCATAATTATTGCATTTTATTATATTCATTAAGAGAGCATTATTGCAATTCATTAAGTTGATGAAAATATTTTAACCATTTTCAACATACATCAGAATTCATAATTATTGCATGATTTTTTTTTCTCTTTCATTCTAGTAAGCGCAATAGCGACTTGCTTACAGACTATAAAATGTTGTTGTTTCAGGCTTGACATAATAATTTCTCCAATTACTATTGTGCCAAATTAAATACATTTGATGACACTGAATTGGTCAAATGTATTAAACATTTAACAAGTTCAGCGCCCCAAGCTTTTATTTATAGTTACAAATAGGTGACATGGAAAACAATTATTTTCTACTTTTCAGTACATCAAAAAGAAGCTTGTGTAAAAAAATATTTTTGTTTACTAATAAATTTCAAATTAAATCTCTCCACGCAGAATGAAGCTATGTACATGCACAGAGAAATGTTTCGGATGCTTTAAATTTATTCGATTACTTTTTGCCGGCATGAGTGCCACGCTCCACAAAAATGTACTAGTTTCCACTTTTTTCACAGCCTTCAGGCATGCTAGGGGGTGCACATACACGAACTGGGACAGGGATGTAGCTTTTCCTGTTTCCCAACGGTTAAATTTCACACCTCTCGGCAATGTATATCTAGGATTGCTCGCAACGACACACTGTTTGCTTCACTTCGTTTCTGACACACGAGTTTATCTCTTCAGCGATTTCTCAAAGTTGCTATTGCGGACGCGCCCCCTCGAGGCTGACATTCACCCCAGGGAGGCCCTCTCAACCTTTTACTTCTCAGCTCAGCATCCTTTTGCTCCCTCCCGTGTGGCGGTAACTCCTTTTCTTCAAGCTTCTTATAGCCGATCTCTCGGCTTCATCCCGCCGTGTACGCTGCCTCGCTCGGTCTCGCATCCCTTTTTCAGCGCGTTCAGGGTGCTTTCGCGTCTAGGGTCCCTTGAACTGTACTCTTACCCTTGAACTCGTGTATAGCGCTCAATCCGCTCTTTTCGTTGTCCGACTGAGCCTTCCTCGGCTCTCTATATCCACTCTGCTAGCTTCCCTCTGATCCGCTGGAATTCCTTTGCGAACTTTCCGATATTCATATCTGCAGCCCAGTACATCAAAAATTCCTATCTTCCGCCCACCATCATCGTTACTACTCCTACTACCTTCCCATATTACGTATCCCCCTCCCTCTCTCTCTCTCCTCTCTCTCCTCTCTCTCCTCTCTCTCCCCTCTCTCCTCTCTATTTCTCTCTATACGTACCCACTTTTCATCCAACCCCCCTTCCGGTTCCTCACACTCGTTCTCACCGGCTATAAAGGATTCGCAGCGACTTGCAATATCAACGAGAAGCTTCTCCCTCCCATGAACAACGCGTCCGAGACAGTATCCCGTGGCGCATATCCGTTAGATCTCGACGTATATTCGATCTTCGAGAGCATCAGAAAAGCATCTCCTCCACGTGATATATGTATATACCCTTTGCCGCCCTTCCTCCTTCTCTTTGCACGGGTCATTCCTCCTTAGATTCCGCAGAGAAATCGTTCTTTCTCTCCCTCTTGGACTTTGACTTTTAAAGTTGATGCTTGAGGGAGACAAATTATGCGATCACTTGTGCATAGTTTTGAAAACGTTAATGACTACGTTATTCGTGTCGGTGATAACAAATTGCTTTGATTTATCATGCCTCTTTTCGTATGCCCTTTTTGGTATTTCGTAGTATGGATGCGTAACCTTCTCGGAATACTTCTTTCTTCATTGCGACTGTGGGAAAGGTGTACATTATATTTTTGAAATTTCGAATTGCGAAGGAAATAAGCGATTTCGGGGACCGTTTCGTCGTTGGCGTAGTCAGGAGGAGGCGGGGCTGGGTGCCCACCCCCACCCAGAAAAGAATCGATGCGGAAAAATTGAATTAAAATAATCGATCAACTGTACTTGGTTCGCCCAAGCAGGCATGAAAAAATACATTGATACAACGAGAATTATTTTGTTCGCGGTAATTTCGTAACTTGTATAAAATGTAGCCATTTCATTACGTAGATTGAATAGATATTCAAATTTCACAATCAAGTTGAGGGGTCTTCTCACTTTAGACGCTGAGAAAGGCTTTTTTCGTGAATTTTTGTGATAGGTTTATATTATAGATATTGATATAAAAGTTGTTACACTTCATAGATACATTTTCGAAATACATTAAAAAAAAAATTATTTATTTACGTTACTATTTATAGACGAAAATGGTAGTTTAAAAAATGTCCTAAACATTTTTAGATCTGCGCTGTTTATGAAATCTCGGAGATGGATCATCCGAAACAAAAAAATCAAACGGTTTTAGATTCAGTATGTTAATGGCTATAGCGCATATCATACGATTCTTGATATATGCAAAAATAACAAAATGGTGGACATTTTTCGAAAAAAAAAACAAAAAAACGTGTTTTTTCACCGTTTTTGGCAAAAAAATAGTAAATATCAGAATTTAAAAAATCCTTGATACGCGCTATAGCTATAGTTGTAAAGAATATGAGGTTAAAATTTCATAAAGATCGGTTCAGTAGTTTCGAAGATTTTATCAACAAGCCGTCGAAAAACGTTGTTTCGAGAAAAACGCGTTTGAACTTTGTTTGAGTTACATAAATACATCAAAATATTTGAAAAAATGTATTCCGAAAGTGTATTTATTAAGCTAAACAACTTTGATATCAATGTCTATAATATAAACCTATCAAAAAAAAAACATGAAAATAGCCTTTTTTAGCGTCTAAAGTGAGAAGACCCCTTAACTGTAGGTAATACCTGCATTGGATTTGTCGGTTGATGGATAACCAGAAGAATACTGGAAGACTAACATTCACTACGAAGTAATGGATAATATCATTGTAAATCTAAAACGTTGATTTGAGAACCTACCGTTAGCGCACGCAGTTGACTCATTTTTAGAATTGAATGTGAAGAATGGAGAGAATTTCATCTAAAGTTATTTTAAAATCTTAATAATTGATACGTCAGCCTTAGAAGCTGAAGCGCTGGTCATGGAAAACCAACTTTCATTTAAAAATGATGAAATAAATGGCGGAGATTTAAGAAAGCATATTAAAAAGGTACTGTCTTGACTTATATAAACTTTTCCAAGCTGCAATAGTATACTCCCAGTGAGCTCCGCCGGTTGTGAGAGATGGTTTTCTGCCGTGAGGCGGATGAAAACGTGGCTTACAAGCACGATGTTTCAGGAACAATTTTCTCATATGTCACTGCTGAACATGGAGAATGACATTGTTAAAAAAAATGCCAACCAAAAAAGTCTTATGCCGATTTGCAGAAAAAAGTAGAAAACTCAAACTTATTTAATTGAGTACCTACTGAAACCGAAGTTCAAAACTGGTAACTGGATTAAAGAATAATGGAGAATTAGTAGATTATTTTTTAAGGTATTGCAAGAGTTTGAATTTAATATTAACATGAATTTCTGATTGAAGCTTCATATTTGCTGTATGTCACCGCGTTGTCTAGGATTATGTAAATTTTATTTGAAAAAAGATGATCGTTAACAAAATCACTTTTTTGTCAGTCCCTCCGAGCCCCCATCCTAGAAAAAAATGGTGGCTACGTCAATGCTTCGTGAACTGTACTGATTTACGGTTCGTCGGAATCAAACGGAGTGAAGATACATCAAAATGATTCAGCTGTATTTATCAAGCCCGTTTGGAATGGTCTATCAACATTGATTATTGGATGGCGCATTTCCTGTGCCCTTGATATATAATAGCAACAAAATAGAAATTTTTTAGTTGCTAATTTAAATCTCCAGGAGAAAATTCAGAGCCACAGCTCCATTAAGGGGCTATACCAGTGTGAACGCTCAAAATTTGTGTTTTTTGGGAATTTTTTGGAAGAAAAGTACTGAATTAAATGTTTCGGAAAATTAAGAATATATTTGGCTATATTTGACCTATATTACATAATTTTTTCATAGAAAAATATTGAGATCCAAGACTTATGCGCTGCCTTCGGAGGCGCCAAAAAAAAAGTTCCTCCACTGCTGACATGATTCCGGCCGATTAAGTAGCTGAAACCGAAAAAGGAAAAAATGTCGTTAAACTGGACGGTATTTCCTGTAGAATGACGTAGGATTTTCGAAAAATATCAAAATCTAACAAAATGGCGCAGTTATGAAAAAAAGTCTGTTTTCTTGCCTATAAATGGTCGTTTTTTTCAATACCAAATCGACAATTTTCATCCAATCAAAAATATCCTACGTCATTGTAGAGTAAATATAGTAAAGAGTACTCAGTTCAAATTTCAAGTCAATCGGATTATTGCTCTTTGAGTTACAATGTCAGCAAGTTTGAAAAATCTAATTTCGAGAAAAACGCGTTCAAAGATTCAACTATCGATTTTTGCAAGGTAAAATGATATTCACCATAAAAACTGCTAATCAGCTATACCTGGCCCATACAATGGACTGTCGAAAAAGGCACAAAAAAATCGATTTTTGAAAAGTGTCACACTGGTATAGCCCCTTAAGGTAACCCAAGTCGTTTATTTGAATGTTTTTCAGTGGCAGGAAAGTGAATGCATCCAATAGATGGGTAGGAAGCTGTGCATCTTTATAATCCATTCGAGGACAGCATCAGAACGAACAGGTATTGAACAGCAGGTACTCTCACACGTTTCTGCATTGAGGTAAGCGACAGTACAGCCCATATCTCGATATGCCATGAAGCATTTGGATAGCGAAGTTTCGTTGTGGTTTGAATCTCACGTTCCGAAGGGCGGAAAGGGGACCGTGGTAGTTTATTAACTTTAGCCATTATGCCATTCTTGAGGAATGCTCTATTGGGAGCCTGGAATGTTCTGATGATCAAACACTTAACACGTTGGCACACTCATTTTAACTGGGACGAATTTTCAATAGAATGCTCACTTTTCCAAATCGAATAATTTGAATAATTTTGTTAAACGATTTAATTCGATATTTTCCGAATTTTAATCATGCAGACATATTAACAAATGTTTAAAATGTATGCTTGATTTTTTTCAATGAAAATCGACCAAACGGTTGTTAATGGCAGGTGGATGAAGTACTATCCGGGTCAAATTGACGCAGTGTGTCAAAATTGTGGCCAAATATAAGTGTGTCAAGGGTTGCAAGACGTCTCAGACCTGTTAGAGGGCGTTTAGTGAACAATGACCACATCGGAACTTTGATATTTTTGCATTCAGACGGCAGATCGAAAGTAAAAATCGAAAGGTGGACGTTCTTTCAGAATTGACGGTCCAACCCGTCAAAACTCAAGCTTGGGACCCGAATTTGAGGTGACTTACCTAATGGCCCGATTAAAACCTTCCAACTTCTATTTGAAACATTTTTTAACAAACCGTCCTATGATCAACTTACTGAGATGTCAAGGCCAAAGTGGAATTCCCTGTATAATTTAAGGGTGTTTAAACATAAATGCGCCTTTTCGCAATTCCATACCGCCCTCTGAAAAATCAAACTACGGTATTTAAAACATTTATTACGTTTTGAAAATGGTTGTTACAATCATTAAAAACGTTTTGATGATCACTATCAGCTCAATGGTCAGCCAACAGGTTACACCTACATCGTGGTCGAAAAAAGAAGCATTTGCGGGATTTTTGTTTTGGAAAACGTCCGCCGGTTTTCAAATTATTATTTTTTTTTACATTAATGAGTATGGTTTTAAGTTTCTGTTACAATTTTTGTATTGAAAAATATTTATAAATGGGGTAGATACCATGGTTTGTGCAGACCGCTGTATGACGGTTTTTCGCGGTTTAGTTTTTGCATGAAATTATCAAGTGTTTGGACGACGGATTCAATGAAATATCGATTTTTGCAAAAATGGCCGCAGTCCAAAGTTAACGTATCGATTTTCGGTGAGAAGAACGTTCCATTTTCGTTGATAAAAAAAAACTATGCATCAGAAAAAAAATCCTTCGTTCCAGCTCTGCTTTTTTATATGTAAAAAAAGCATGTTAAATTTGAAGTTGATCGGTGTTGTGATTTTTGAGAAGTCGTGGTCACCGATTTTGAAAAAGTAATTTTGAGAAAAATGCGTTTCAAATTCGTCGGAACCTTTCTATAAACGTGTATAATGATCTCAATCATAAACGGATCAACATTTTTGAAAAAATCACCAAATTTCGCCCTTTAAATAAAATGGATCATAAATATCATCAAACTATTCGCTGTACGATTGTGAAAGTATCGATTTTCGGTGAGAAAAACGTTCTGTTTTCGCTGATAAAAAAAACTATGCATCAGAAAAAAATTCTTTTCTTCCAGTTCTACTTTTTCATATGTAAAAGATGTTTGTGAAATTTGAAGTTGATCGGTGTTGTGGTTTTTGAGATATCGTGGTCACCGATTTTGAAAAAGTAATTCTGAGATAAATGCCTTTCAAATTCGTCGGAACCTTTCTATAAACGCCCATAACGATCTCAATCTTGAAGGGGTCAATATTTTTGAAAAAATCCCCAAATTTCGCCCTTTAAATAAAATGGATCATAAATATCATCAACCTATTCGCTGTATGACTGTGAAACTATCGATTTTCAGTGAGAAAAACGGTAAGAAAAACTATGCATCAGAAAAAAATTCCTTCGTTCCAGCTCTGCTTTTCGCTATGTAACAGAAGTTCGTGAAATTCGAATCTGATCGGTGTTGTGATTTTTTAGATATCGTGGTCACCGATTTTGAAAAAGTAATTTTGAGATAAATGCTTTTCAAATTCGTCGGAACCTACCTATAAATGTCCATAACGATCTCAATCTTGAACGGATCGATATTTTTATTTAAACACCAAACTTTGCCCCTCAAATAAAATGGATAATAAATATCATCAAACGATTCGCTGTACGATTGCGTGTGGGCACTTTCGCAAATTGGTGCAATTATACGTGAACCATTATCTCAGCGAGATTTCGCAGTGGTCGCAGTGGTGAAACACACGAACAATCAGACGTCGTCTCAGATAGCAAAAGAAGCTAGAGGTGCAAAAAAAATATATTGCACGTGCACATTCGTAACGATGGACAATAAATAAAGGCAGTTTTGAACTTCGGACACAACTTTATTACAACCTTGTTTTTAACAACCAAGTACATAACAGTCATTTGACTCGATCCATCGAAAGCAAACGTTTTTTTTTTGTGTTTTTCTTCTTATTCCCTTGTTTTCTGCGTTCTCAGCAGCGAAGAGGACATAAAATGTCGCTTCGTCGTCACGATCACGCATTATTTTTTTCATTCAATTTCATCCGTCTCTTTTATTATAAAAGTCTCACGTCGGGCTCGTCGTAATTTATTTTTTGTTTCTTACGTACATGAACGATAAATCGAGCGTAAGCGTTTTTTTTTATCGCCGATTTTCAGATATATTTGGCACGATCCTTATTTTGCAGTGAGGAGAGCCAATTTTTCATTGTTCCTTGTTTATTCGTGGGTCAATGTATTTTTTTCCTTCGCTTTGAGTATCGATGTATTAACGTTGCGTCTTTGGATTATATTTATGCATACACTGCCTTTATCATCGAGTACGCGGCTTAAAAAGAAATATCATACAAACGGTTTTCATTTTTTTTACAGTGGAAACGATTCCTCGTCACTCGTTCCGCAAAGATTTAAGAAAATACAATAACGGTCGAACTTTTACGTTCGAACATTATGTCGATCAAGAATGAGCAACGTTTCGAATAATGATTCTCGATACTTTTTTCCGAATTAATTCCGTATGATTATCACAGAATCATAATAGGCAAACCCAAAATCTATTGTTGTGCAATATTATTTTTGATTGTTTGAATTTATTAAAAAAATACGTTCGGCTGAACTGAGTGAGTTCAATAATGAGAATAATTAATCAAGTCCATCTTTTGCTCGTACGTATAGCTCGTTCCTGATTTGTGTCACAGCAACATCTTATTTTTACGGTCATTTATGTAGCGAACAAATGGAATTACCGTAAATCAGCTTCACGTGCGAAATTCATCTTTGCGAGGGATGGGAACATTGTTTATATTATAATGTTTTATTGATACACGTCTCACAACAATCTTCGCCAGACTCGTATATCGTTTCATGAAAATATTAAATACGTCATCATGGGCTTGGTTCCTTTGATCAGGAATTGTTTTATCTACAGGTTCGATATTGGTTATGTGGGATATGTATGAGCTCAAGGTTTACGTATGCTCGTGGATAATTCCACAATCGTTATTTTCTTCGTTACACACCATTGCACTCTTGTGTTTTATAAAATATCATTTGGAGGACTCGAAAAACGCAACATTTTAATTGGTTTCGATTTTTTTTTTTTCGTCCGAGAAAACTAAGGCGTAATTTTTATACAAAATGCTTATACATAAGTCTTTCGGTCTTTCGTAACCATCTATTTAAGAAATTTATATGGCGAACGAATTTTTATAAGTATTCAGTTTTTTTTTTCAATTTAATTTGCTCATTAAATACACGAATTTGATAAACAAATACATGGGAGAAAATAAGAGAACATGAAGGAAAATCAGTGATAAATATCTGAAAGCGTTAAAAAATATTTTTCGGTTCTGTAACAATCGGTCACTCTCTCACTCGGAACAATTTATTATTATTTACATATTACACTGATTATGCAAAAAGGTGCCGGACCATTTCACACGATATTACAAGCGGCATGGATACTCTCAAATGGATAGAAAGTATACATGTAGTAACTATACACGCACACACACACACACACACACACATACATATATATATATATATATATATATATATATATATATATATATATATATATATATATATGTGTATATATATTATTAACAATCAACAAAAAATCTGAAACCATCCATTGTCAAATTCATCACATACTCGCACAAATCCACTCCCCCACGGCATCGTGGAAAATCATTTTCTTTTTTTCTCTAAATTTAATTCAATTTATATAATTTTTTTTTGTTATAAAATAAAATCTATGTGAACAGAATAAATTTATATTTCCCGATTAAGCGTTCAATCGTGATGGGACATTCGTAAACAGGCCGCATTATTTTGCCGAAAATATCATACGCGTGGATTCATCTTGTTTTTGTTAAAAAATCGTTGCCCTGTCAGTTTTACATTTCACAAAAATGTTCTACGCAAAGATATATGAAAGAATACCGTGACCTCATAAAAAAGAGTAGAAAAAAAAAATACGACAAAAACAATCGTCACGACGTCTCTCGATGTATAATACTTTACGAAAAGTATGAAGATTCTCGTTGGAGATGGTTTTTATGTACAGGCGTGATTGACATCTCGAATGGCCTATGGTATAATTAATGCTCTGAGATTGCCATGTCATTTTCAATTTGTAATGATCAAACAAAAGTTGAAAAGTCACCTTCGAGGTTTGCTTTGAAAAATGTTAATATCATATCGTCACCGAAGCATTTTTCCGTTCTGTATAATCGTTAAATCGAGAAAATCGATATTCCGCTTCGTAGATTGGACGAAAGCATCGAGTAACTTGCAATGATATTACAAAAATGCGGCAATTTAGAATGTTCGATAACTTTCCGCGATCTAGCGGTCGGAAAAGTTTATTTTCCGGTCCAGTCAGGTGTTAGTGTCCGTTTGCTTATGTGGAGCATATTTTTTTTTTGGTCACTTGTCTCACTCTCCTTGAATCTTCTTGTTCCTTTGCTATTTCGAATTGAAGGTTTTTTGTTTTGTGAATTGAATTTCATTGGAAAACTTCCAATCGGCTAACGGTGTGGAATTGAAAGCCCGCAGTTGAACAAGCCGGGGAATTTATCATGCCAGTAAGATCAGCGTCGAACAAAAAACAACGATGCCTTGGCACTTTTGTTGAGATTGCAAACTTTAATGTCGAATTACGTTTGAATTAAATCTCTTCCATTGTGAACTTTCAGTTTTTTCGACTAAGCTTATTGAGCCACCTGATCGTTGATTCCATTGATTTATTTTGATCATTTTTTTTTTTGGGTCAAAGAATGTTTTTAAATCCGTAAAAACTGGTACGAGAGCACATGCTGCAGGACGAATAATTTCTCAAGGCGCTTTATTAAGGATTCACAGGATAAAAGTAAAGCTCGTTAAGCTCTGCAGAATGAACTGAGAAAGCAGCCCAAGTACAGTTTTCCGTCGGATGTTGACCATCAACGAAAATAAATGATTTCGCCAAAAATTTATGATTGACTGTCACACCGACTTGAGACGAAATGACACGCCGAGAATTTTCCACATCAGATGTCTTTGATGTAGTAAAAACGTCAATTTTTACCGACACAATCCCTCCGGCTATCTCTAGATACTCTGCGCGAGTGAGAAAACACACGCATTCTGTCACAATTATCAACCATTAGGTACACGAGAATTTTTCAAACTTTCCTCAGCTATTTTATCCCACAATGCAATTGCTTAAGCGTCAAATTTTTCTTTCCGATCATGGCTAGGTCGCCATCCTCTTCAATTAGCGATAAACTCGAACGGAATGTCATTTTAAAAAACTCACGGGTTTAAGTTTTTCACCATAAAGTGACCTGTAATTTTTATCCACAAACAAGAATATTATGCAATTTTCTTCCATTGGTAATAAGACATTGCCTGTAAAAAAAATTACGTCATTCGATACACTCGTTGTTGAGAAAAGTTCCGAAAAAGTTTAGCGAATTTCTTCTCCGGCATAATCGTGTGTCACGTCGTCTCAAGTAACGATCAAAGTGGCCTGCTGGTAATTGCATACGCTCGAGATAATATGATTTAACGAATTAAGAGATTAGTCACAATTTGTTTTGTCGATGACGTTGTTTTACCCATAGATTCGAGTTACCTCAGTCTGTTGACACATTAAAAATGCTGATTGCATCCTCTTTCAACTGCTGGACTTGAAGACTGTTCAAGCTTGCCCCGAGGCATCAAACAATTCTATATAGGGAATCTCATTCAGAGGTAGACAATATTTTCCTTCATTCATTTATCTTTAAGGGGCCTAAATCACACCGCTGCAAAAACATTCTTAAAGTTAAATATCCGATGTCCATAAAAACAAACTTTCTCTGTTAGTTTATCTTACGCAATAAGAAAACGGAATACCCACAGTCGTGTCTTTCTTCTCACTTGACGTCTTCGTCACTTGACGTCCTATATGGACACGCCGCGAGACTCATTTCGAAAAAGATTTCGAAAAGAGGGGAAGATACACATTTTGCGCTTATCAAAAGATCAATGGTCGTTCGATATCGGCGAGACGAGCTGTAGTGGCATTTGGAACGTCAGACGTCAAGGGTGGAAGCCGCGCCCGCTGCAACGTTAGCGAAGTCTTGCCGGGTGTGAATATACAATGTATCGTTGGATTAGCTTACGTGTGATAGAGAGAAAGTGTGTAACAGGTGACAACAAGGATCCCGAGTGCCGGAAACTGGAATCGCTCCGCGTTGGTGGTTGCTGCTGACGAATCATCCGTATCCGAGGGTGATTGTTGAGTGGAGCCTGCCTCTCTGAGTGAGCCCTGATAAACATGATTGAGCCTGTGACCCCGATGATCCCGGGCTTCATTCATCTCGTCGGAATCGTACGCGTCTCCATTTTTCTTCGCGTGTTCCGGTTGTTGTATGTCTTCAAGTACAAAAGCATAGACGAACGTTTAGCCTCACATCAACCGTGAAGTTTCCTTAGATTTCAACTTAAAGCGAGACCCTTTCACCCTCCACTTCAAGGAATCTGGTTCGGCTAGGGGAATAAAGTTCGACAAGAAATATTGAGATGGCCCTGTACTGAGGAATGACGGATAACCTTGGACTGAGGTTGGAGAAGGGCGACACTTTCAAGCTAGTTCGAGAGATTACGAAGGTGACCTTCCTCAAGGCTGTAAAAGTTCCATTGTCAGTGTAAACCTTTATGTCAAGAAGAGGGACGTCAATGACTAGGGCAAAGCAAAGACCCTTGAGCAACACAGATGCTCGAGAGTTCTTTTTGCAAGGGAGCTACAGACGTCAGATGCTGGTGACGAGCTGCACAGCATACATGCTCATAAGGGGACTCTTCTAAGGGGATCTTTTACGACGCCAGATCTTTTGCTCGCAGCTCATACTAGTAATTTCCGGTTATCCAATCACTGATTGTGAGGGACACCGAGTGTGGTCCACAGCGACTGTTTTCTAAAACACTACCGTATTGATTTGTTTCGCTTTACTTCCAATGAATCTTCGTATGCCCTTGCGATCTTTTACGATCCGAGATCTTTTGCTCTCAGCTCACGCTAGTCATGTCCGGTTGTCCAATCACTGATTCCAACAGACCCAGCGTCATGTCCATAGCGATTCCCTTCCAACACACTACTGTATCGATCTTTCACGAAGGTGCACTGCAGAAACCTGTGCCAATACAAGTGGCTCGTATTGTCACAACTTCAGTTGTGTTACAGTAAGACAGCCTGCTGATCGGTTATTGGCACGCAAGCCAGTGCCTAGGTATCGCTCATCTAAATATCAGCCTGGGCCATCATTGCTCGACATGAAAGGTCATCGGGGCCTCACATCGACTGCGCCACCACTACTGGTACTTGAGTATGACTGGTTATTGACAGACAATTATAGACCACCGGCAGTGCCTGAGGATGCTTAGAGCACTGGTGCCAACGACTAGTGCCAATTTTCCAAGTCTAGTATAATCAGCCAATCTGATACTCACCTTTTTAAGGACGTTTAGATATTACCCCCCAACTTAGTGGATACGAAACATTGCGATCGAGCAACGATGACATTTACGTTGTCACCACGCCCTAATATTCAACCATACCTATTATACCATCCGCCATATTAATTTCAAAAATAAAACAATAACACCACTGGTTGTACAGTATTTTGTGATGGTATCGGATTCCATATACGTAATTCCACATGTTTTTAATCTCATGGATCAGACGGAAGCGCGCGATGTCGGCCGTGTACCCCATTGCCCACGTAACTCCTCCACTGTTGGGTGGCGCGATAGCGCAGATATGGGATGAGAGCGGCGGGCGAGGGGGAGGGTGCGGACGGGGGCGGGAGGGATAGGAATCACGAGTATTTTCACGCTCGAAGTAGCACGAGCGCCGGGCAAGAATTTCGCTTTGACGTGCGGGGGCTCCCCGTTTTCCTGGCTCCCTCTCGTGTTTGGTGGATCCAATTTATCTTGTATCCCCGCAAAATCGGCACGTTATTGGGGCGAAGTACGACCCGCGTGTGTCTCTGTGTCTACGTGTTCCCACGCTCTCTTTCTCTCTCTCTCTCTCTCTCTCTCTCTCTCTCTCTCTCTCTCTCTCTCTCTTGTTCTATCTCTCTCTTCTGCGCAATGATGCCGGTTTTTGAGGTGTAGCCGTTCCAAGCCCAACAGCCAACGTTGGAGAGAAAAATCGTGAAAGTCCGTTGCAGAGGGAGAGGAATCGCCAGAGAGAAAAAGAGGGCGAGAGAGAGAGAGAGCGAGAGAGAGAGAGAGAGAGAGAGAGAGAGAGAGAGAGGGAGAGAGAGAGAGAGAGAGAGAGAGAGAGGGAGAGAGAGAGAGAGAACAAAGAGAATCTCGCGGGGGGAGGGAAAAGCTGCATTACGTCGTAAGCTAGGTGAGTGCGGTAGTCTGGGCAGTTTAAGGGAAAGGAAGGGCAAAAACGCGGAAAAGTAAGGGATAGGCAAGCAGAGAGAGAAAGAGAGACAGAGCCAAATAGGGAACAAGAGAGGAGACGTGAGAGATAGTGGATTCGCGAAAGGGCCGTACCATGCCGAAATGGTAGTTTAGCACTGATAACACTTGGCCGACTTTTATCGATCATGTTTGGCAACAGATGGCTTACCCAATTCGCAGGCACTAGTCCAACTTCTCGTACATAAAGCCTTCGCACGCTTTCTCTTCCTCTCTCTCTCTCTCTGTCTCCCCTGCTACCTCTTTCCCCTGGCTTTTTCCTCCCTCTCCGGTTTTTTATCTCGTCCACCGAGCGCACGTTTTTCGATAAACGATAACTAATTCGCAGGCGCACGTCCAACCCCCTGGCCCACCCCCCTACTCTGCCCTCTTTTGCTCCCTTCTCTTTGCGGGATATTGTTACCGTTTCGAAGTTTCTGAAGAGTTTGACGGAACGTGGAGCATCGCAAAACGGTATCTTCCACGGGATAGAGGAGTTAGCCTCCCCCTCTTGATGATGGGCTCTTGTGGCGTTAACTACAGCAACCGTGGCCAATTTCTTACCCCATCTTGGATAAGCGCTCTCCTCTCCGCTTGTAGTGAGTGAGAAAAGAAGGCGAATAGCCTTTATTTCTTACTACAAATACACTCTCGTGTATTTCTCATGTAGCTCCACTTTCGTTGTATTTATGTTTGCCGTTTTTTCACTCATTTCTCATTTTAGCACTAATCTATCGTACCCTCGTGCGAATGTGCGCATGTCTTAATGCACAGAAATCCTCGTGAGCGTTTCCTACGTACAACTCGCGAAGATAGGGCTCCGTCTCTTTCATTGTCAGTAATTTTTCTCCATTGCTTGGTCTCTTCCGTCTCTCTTGATCTTACCCTGCCTTGCTCTCACTTTCTTTCTTTTGCCACGCCATCTTCCCACATTCTGCCATCTTCAGCCTCAATGCCACAGACCTGTTCACTCACATACCTTTATGGGCTTTCTTGAGCGCCTACTCCTTACCCTGTGCAGGAACCAGCTCTTTTCATCCTTTCGAGCCTCACCTTCCGGCTCGAGCGGATTCAACGGTTAATCTACTCGGCTTATCTAATCGCGTGACTCACCCCCTACGGATCAACTTCTACTCAAAACCCTTCCCACCTCAAGCTCCATCTTCGCTCGTCCCTCTCGGTTCATGCGTTCCATTCCTCTCGTGCATTCGTCCTATCCGTCGAATCACACGGAGTGAAACTAGCTCGCGGCTCAAGGGGTTGCGATGAAAGAGAAGAGGAGTACGGAAACGCAGGTGGGATCTACAAGTGATGCGAGTTACAGGTATCCCGAGATCCAGAGACAAGCCGCACGCTTGTTTACACCAGGTAATTGCTCGAATATTGAACAGAGCCGAGTACTCGCCCAAGCGCCCTTCATCTGTCACGCACCTATCCCTATTTCTTTGTTCTATCTCACTGATTTTTTTGCATATGTTTCTTCCAACGATCGTTGATAGTGCACACGTTTCATTGCTGCTGTTTCTAGGGTGCGAAAATTTGAATGGCAAAGGTGGGAACGTTTCGGACGTACGAGGATGACGCCCCAGTTTATTCTATGGGGATTCTTTTAGTTTTGTAGGTTTCGTAGTCAAATCAGGAATCGTTGTAACTTTGGCATGTCCGTCTGCACTGCCTTGCGGTTACTGCGGTTTTAAATTCATATGCATGACATTTTCACCACGTTTTTATTAACGGGTCTTCTCACTTTAGACGCTAAAAAAGGTCATTTTCATGAATTTTTTTGATAGGTTTGTATTATAGATATTGTTATCAAAGTCGGTACACTTAATAAAATGGACTTTCGAAATACATGAAAATACTTTTTAATGTATTTATGTAACCCAAACAAACTTTAAACGCGTTTTTCTGGAAACAACGTTTTTCGACGGCTTGATAAAGTCTTCGAAACTACGGAGCCAATCCTTATGAAATTTTAATCACATATTCTTTACTACAGTGCATATCAAGCTACGGTGCATATCTATACATAGCTACAGTGCAGTAGCTATACATAGCTACAGTGCATATCAAGGATTAATTTTTTTTCGATATTTACTATTTTTTGCTAAAAACGGTGAATAAAACACGTTTTTTCCGAAAAATGTCCGCCATTTTGTTATTTTTGCATATATCAAAAATCGTATGATAGCTATTAACACACTGAATATAAAACCGTTTGATTTTTTTTTCGTTTCGGATGATCCATCTCCGAGATTTCATCAACAGCGCAGACCTGCAATTTCTTTAGAACATTTTTTTAACTACCATTTTCGTCTATAAATAGTGACTTAAAAAAAATATTTTTTCTTTTAAATGTATTTTGAAAGTGTATTTATTAAGTGTAACAACGTTTATATCAATATCTATAATATAAACCTATGAAAAAAATTAATGAAAATAGCCTTTTTCAACGTCTAAAGAAGACCCCTTAACTCACTGTCTTTGTCGTCTGTTTGTCTGTTCGGTACAAATTTTGCAATCGATTTTAAGCTAACTTCCGGATGAGATAGATATTTGAATCGACAAACATAGCTCATAATCAGATATGGATGACAGACAAATAAACAGACAGGCAAGTCTGTCACAGAGAGTGAAAAAGAGAAAAAAATTGTGAAAAAAATAAATGAAGAAATAAAAAAAATAGTTCAGTGAAAGAGAAAAAAGGTAAAAAAAATAATAATATTAATAGTGACTAGTGCATTACTAACTATTTCTACGATGGTCAAGGAGACAGCCCCCCAACGCAAGTTACGCCTAGAGAAGAAGAAGCAACATCTCACACACACACACACGACTAAAAAGCAGAAAATAAAATTATTGAAAGAAAAGTCTTTTTAAACCACGTTTTGTAAACACTGACTAAAAAGTATAAAATAATTTCTCTTAGCCCCATACAGATTTATAACCCAATACAGATTTTTAACCCCATACAGATTGTCCTAAAAATTTGTGATTGTGAATTTTTAATAGCTATGAAAATACTTGTAAGATTTAAAACGAAAAAACGTGACAAGTTGTCACACTTTTGTGAAGAACTTTTTTCAAATAACATTTCAAAGCATATTGCTTCAAATAAATAATAAAAACACAAAACATGATGAATTCTCTATAGAAGTATATGTTCCATGCATTATCATTTTTTTAATATCACAACCATTGTGCCGACCATTCATTTCTCAAAATTTGGCGATGTATGTGGAAAGAAGCAACATTTGTTTGCTCATATTGTTTTTCACAACTGCTAAAAAACGCCTATGAGACTTGCGTGCTGAGCGTCAGATGCTTACATCGGCCAGTATATGCTATTCGTCTAAAATTAGTTTACTTTAAAGTTGTATAAATGAAAGCGAAAAACCTCTTAAGTTGGTAAGACTAATTCATGTGCACTGTATAATATATAATAACGATATATTACATTATGAAGTACATAATTACACACTAAAAATGAATTTATTAACATGAAAAGAACGGAAAGAACATTGTCATTGTCATCGAAGTTAGCTGATGACAGGAAACGTCTTCGTCTTCAGCTTCAAACAACATATACCGTTCAAACGGATCTTGTTCTGTTTACAATCAATTATTGAAACACTATAAACAATGTTAATCTCGTTTGAAAAATAATTGGGGCCCTCCCACTTCTCCGTTACCCCAGGGCCTCCACACCTCCAAATTCGTCTCTGTTTTGAACTGTTGATTAGAGTTACTTCGCTGAGTTAAAAAAATCAGGAGATATGAAAAGCCAAGTTATTACAAACTTGACTTCCTGAAATTTCTATAAGAGGATTGCACGAATCTCTTTGTCGCTTGTTCTTTCAAGCCTTGTTAATAAAGTATCAAACATCAAAGGGAAGGCCTCTTCACCCCGCCTGTACGATTAGAGTATTCCGATTGCGGATTATCAAATTGAATCAAAATTAGTATGCAATAAATACTTGCCGTGCAATATAAAGAGTAATGATAACTTCATGTTAGCTAAACATTAAATCTTCCAATGATTGCACGAACAAATTACCACGGAACCCTATTTAGTGCGTGCTACGACCCCCACTTGCCCAGTTTTTATTTTATGAAAAAATCAAATGTGCCCTCAGATGAATGAGATTTGATCCTGCAACTGATGAACGGGGTAAAATTAATCCCAGTCAGGTTTACAATATCTGGACTGCAAAGTGTGGTGTATTTTCGAAATCATAAGCATTTCCCGTGAGCACCAAAGTTTCATTGAATTTGAATTCGATTCATTCTCTTTTTATCAACAAGAAGAAAAATATTCTTTTTGATCATCGCGTTCGCTGCGGATGGAGCAATTTCGTTTTCGAGAAACAAGCAGGCTGACCATCTGCCCCAGTCAGGATCTATGGGTGGAACAAATGACAGACGAGTTCCAAACCCTCAAGGATACTGTGCCTGTACCGATCTTTCGAAGCTGGCAAATTCGTATGCAAGGGATGAACGAGAATCTCCAGAATCATCGAATGGAAATTGCACTTGTGATCGGACATCACTATAATCACTCGAGCGGCATCGAACGTCATGATTTTTTTTGGCTAAGCTTACAAGTGTCGTCCGCGCGCCATAAAACGGCGACTTCCCAAAAAAGTGTCTCAACTATGCAGATCTTTGCTCACTTCCGTTATCACTTACTGTAAAGTCGTATGTTGCCTTCCGCGTCGCCAATGGAGTTTTTCGAGATGCACTTGTAGCCACCAAGGTCGATTGTTTGAAGGTTACGAATTATCAGTCGCATCTGGACACTGTAGACTGACATTTTTTCCTCCGTCATGGCATACTTGTGGTTGTTGATTATCATCTCACCTGGTAGCAAACAATATGAGCATGTACGAAGATATCAATAGTTGTGATCAGTACGGCAATCATTATCATCACCATTCCATTATTGAATTTATGAAAATATGCGTTTCATGCATGATGTATATGAACGGTGATGCATGATTTGCTAAAACATGATGTCTATGAACATATGATGCATGATTTGCAAGAAAAAGAATTCTCGAAAGGATCGTTTTAGCACAACGAAACCACTTCATTTCCTAGCTCGTGACGAAATGACACATGAGATTGAAATCTCCACAATTGACGTCTGATTATTAGAGGAAGGATCTCTATCTCCCGGATATTGTTCCTTTGGGAAAAAACCCCATGAATTTACCACAGCTAGCCGTAATGCAGATAATTATGATAGAATGCATATGTGCAGCTTATCCGCACACAGAACTGCATCAAGAGATGAGCGACCGCAACAGTGCTCATCTACTGCATTCTGTCTAAAAAATTGTCAACTATCTGTGCCGATGCGTAATGCTATCGATTCATCGTTGGATTCGTTGACATTTTTTCGCGATGCAGTTACGATATTTTGTTTAACGGACAGACAACGGGGCCAAAGCTTTATCCATTCCTAAAGGCAAGGAAAATAAATATCCATCGGCCTCTTTTTCCAGGCGACCTTACCCGTCTCCCGGGTCCAATAGTTGATTGCTTTGGGCGACGCTTCCACGTGACAGATCAACGTGACATTCGTCCCCTTTGGGGCTCCCACCAGCTGGTTTGGCACTTGGATCATCGGATGAACTGAAACATGTAAGCCCTCATTATATACACACACACACACACACACACACACACACACACACACACACACACACACACACACACACACACACACACACACACACACTCACACACACACACACACACACACACACACACACACACACACACACACACACACACACACACACACACACACACACACACACACACACACACACACACACACACACACACACACACACACACACACACACACACACACACACACACACACACACACACACATATATATATATATATTCTTTTTTTCTCCCACAAACCAACAAACTGTCGGATATCGTGGACGGCGATCTCCGGCTGTCCACGGAGTTCTCTCCTTCCACGTGCTTTCGCCGTCGTGGAAGGACCGTCGCCAAAGTAGATAATATTGAAACCACGAATAGAAAAAGAGATAGAAGTAGAAGAAAAGCATACCCGAAGGATGCTGCAAAAAATCGAAGTCAAGAGCCGCGACGGTACTCGAGGCGAACGGAGTTTTTCTACTTGGCAGGGCAACTTTTTTCCGACGCAATGCTCTCATAAGCGGCTCGCGAACAACAAAACCGTAAGCGGCTTAAAGCGTAGCCGGCCAAAGTACTCGACCTCGCAACTTCATTCGTTTCTTCCCTACTATCAGCCTCCTCGTTCTGTATTACTCTCATGTAAAAAAGACAAAAATCAATTGACGTTAGATTCGCCAAGAGCAATAAAAATACTGCTGAGGCAATCCCGATGCGGCGAATCAAAGCTTCTGAAACTTTTATAGCAGTCTCTGTTTCACAAGGACATTTCTGCCTCTTGAAAATGTATCGGTTGTCGAGTTAAGACTGCGAACCAGTGACAATTTTATTTTACGTGTGGTCGAATGGTATTTTGACCTCATTATTCAAAACTTGCAAGTGGTGGTACCTTATCATGCCTGTTGTTTTAATTGTATTTCTTTCCGTCATTGTCATCGTCATAAGTGTCAATATTAGAATAACAATAATTATTTCGTTAGTTATAATGATTGCTGTTGGCATTACTAATGTCATATTCACTCCTACCTGTTGCCTAATTAATGTAACCGCAATCTGATCAGAATGCATGATATGACTTTGATAATCTGACCTTGATGTGTCATTCTCATGGTTAATTCAATCCTGGAAATCATTTTCCCAATTCCGCCACTATATCTTGGTTCTTTTAAGTGACATGGTAAGGAAGACGGGAGAGAGAGAGAGAGAGAGAGAGAGAGAGAGAGAGAGAGAGAGAGAGAGAGAGAGAGAGGGAGAGAGAGAGAGAGAGAGAGAGAGAGAAATATACTGGCGTGATTTTTGGAGACAACTGTAAATGATAAAGAATTTGTTAGCATTCATCATTATGACCAAACTGTTATTGGTTAAGTTTATTATGGGGTTTAACCGTCGGGGGTGAAGTACGAGAGGAGCGCCCTATGCTCATGCACGGAGCCGATTGACTATTGCCGACTGTCAGCTTTCAAATAATCGTCATTATTGGCTCAGGCTAACGCTGCTTAAGGCTTTAGGCTACAGTAATGGATATAAAATCATGTGCGAATTTAACAATTGTTTTTCGTATGAAAAAGTGATTCACTCATAAAATTACACATCTATTTAGTATGAATATCAAGCTGTGAGAAAATGTATTTTTTTTTTCGATGTACAAAATGGCCGACTACTCGAAACTTCTCGAAACAGCTTTTTTCCAATTAGCGTGACACATAACTTCAACAATTTTCACTCCATTTACTTCAAATTTAAAAGTTATGTTCCTAATTGCATTGTGCAGAGAAGTACGTACGAAATTTCTGATTAATCGAAAATGTTTCATTTTATGAGCAGTTTATGAGCAGTTATAACGAAATTTTTCACTGAAGATTCATTTCTTAAGTTCAAATACCTACAACTTTTGAATAAAACAATATTTTTTAAATTCCGCGCGTACTTCTCTAGGCATTCTAATCTAGATTGACGACAATTTTTGTTTTTTGTTCTAGGTTAAAAATTGTCGATGCTAAATGTCACGCCGCGGAGCGCCTAACAAAAAAGATAAAAGAAAAAATTAGTAGTCGGCCATTTTGTACATCGAAAAAAAAATATTTTCTAACAGATTCATACCTAATAGATGTGTAATTAATTTTATGAGTGAATCACTTTTTCATACGAGAAAAATTGTTTAATTCGCACAGGATTTTATACCCGTAACTGTGGCCTAAGGCCTTAATTCAGGAGATCACCGAAGCACATCGACCACCCGGCAGCTGCTATCAGTTTGGGAATCGATCGAATTTTTCCATTTCGCATTGTTTTCAATGGAATAATAGTGGAATATCACATTACTTCGCGAATTCTAAAATTCGCGTCCCATTTCTATCGAATATAGTCAATACCACAGCTGGAGATGCATCATTGCCCGGATGAACAAAATTGCTCACAATTAAACCATTGGCGATTATTGATACATCATAAATTATCAT
This sequence comes from Ophion ellenae, assembly GCA_963210295.1. NCBI lineage: Eukaryota > Metazoa > Arthropoda > Insecta > Hymenoptera > Ichneumonidae > Ophion > Ophion ellenae. The sequence continues at coordinate 35,450,664 of OY723388.1, forward strand.
TCATTATTCTGCTCAAAGTTCTCTCATAATCGTCGATCAAAACGGCCGCGCGAACTGGAGAAGAAATCGATCTCCATGTACGTATTCGGTTACCAATGAGTGTAAAACTTGTCAATCAAGCTCCCCAACACCCGCAAATATTGATGGAACGCTATTTCTCACCGAGCCATAAATCTGACCGGACTGAACGTTCCGTGATAAATAGAACGGTAACGCGGAGAACGGGACTGAAGCTGGTGCCGGTGTTCCATCTGGCGTTCAATGGGCTTGCGGCGAGCCACCTTTCAGCAAAATCTATTCATCGAACAGCGTCCAGGCAGCAGAGATGACGGAGGATAAATGTCAAACTACGCGTTTTAAACTTCGATTTTCATACAAACGCCATCTTTTTTTTCGAAAAAAGTTAACAACGCATCATTTGGCTATACATACACTCAGTTAGACCATAGACAGTGGAGACATGGTTGAGGTTATTTTTGTACGTTTTTTCAGATGTATATATGTGCCTGTACCTAAAGGCAGCTTCGAAGACATTTGACTTGGACGACCGCCCTCGTAGTAGCGAATCGTCTTGATGCTCAACATCACGTACATTCCAAAATCTTCAAAGTAGTCTTTGGATAAATAGGAGCACATAAAGGTCATTTCAGTGAGAGTTCCGTCTCCAAAATTAACGATTCGCTGAAAGTTTATTGTAAGGACCGTCCTCAAAGCAGACAGGCGTGCTGTCATTCAACATTAGGTAGATATAACCAAAGTATCGTTTGTATACGTGTACACGTATCTATACGAATATAGTATTACAACGGTGGAGCAATTAAAACTTTCTCGCCTCGGTTGTTGAGGGTAAACCGGTATAGGGTGGCGCTGCTTGCACCTCGCAATAAATCAATCCTGATGCTGCACGAAATATCCCGCTTGTGGACGCTCGGCACACGTTATATGTCCGTATACACCCAATGTATATAGATCGTTTTTTTTTTCATCATTCACTTTTTGTCTCTCATTCGCTTTGGCCTGACAGAGTATCGCGCCTCTCTCGTTGGCTGAAGTCCGTTTCGTCGAATACAATGTTGAAGAGGGGCTGCACAATAAACCTGCATCACACACGTACCTACACATGTAGGCGTGTGGATGTGTGTGACATGTACGTACACCCTAGTGTATATCCGGCTGTATAGGTGAAGGTTGTTCGGGTGTTTGAGGTAACCAATTAATCTGCGCCATTGAGTGTGCCCTCGCACTCACCATCGTTCTTTCGCACGCCATCGAAACGTATTTCATTCGTACCACTCGGTCAACCCTTCGGCAAATAAAAAGGGTTAATCGATGCACACGGTAATTCGTATACGAGAGAAAACTTCGTTCGTCCCGATGTTTTGTCTTTAGAAAGACTTTCGCCGGCATGCTTTGACGTATTGGACAAATTGAAGTTTGATGAGTTTTTTTGCGCTACTGAAGCGCTACTGAAGCGAGCCCTCGGTATGCCCGTTTGACGCATGTGTCATCCTGCAATTAACATCTTGTGGACAATTAGGTTAGGTTGGGTTACAAGGGCACGTGCTCTGTTGGGTTTAAGGGGCTATACCAGTGTGAACGCTGAAAATTTGGGTGATTCTCGGGAATTTTTTGGAAGAAATGTACTCAATTAAATGTTTCGGAAAGTAAAGAATATGTTTGGCTATATTTGCCCTACATTACATATTTTTTTCGTAGAAAAATATTGAGATCCAAGCGACTTAAGCGCTGCCTTCGGAGGCGTAAAAAAAAGATCCTCCACTGCTGACATGATTCCGGCCGATTGAGTAGCTGGAACCGAAAAAGGAAAAAATGTCGTTAAACTGGAAGGTATTTCCTGTACAATGACGTAGGTTTTTCGACAAATATCAAAATCTAACAAAATGGCGTGGTTATGAAAAAAGTCTGTTTTCTTGGCTGTAGAATGGTCGTTTTTTTCAATGCCAAATCGTCAATTTTCATCCAATCAAAAATATCCTACGTCATTGTAGAGTAAATATATTCAAGAGTACTCAGTTCAAATTTCAAGTCAATCGGATAATTGCTCTTTGAGTTACGATGTCAGCAACTTTGAAAAATCTCATTACGAGAAAAACGCGTTTAAATATTTAACTATCGATTTTTGCAAGATCAAATAATTAGAGATTCGGCCTTGACATTTTTACAGGATATTCTTGAAAGTATAAACTGTCGAAAAGGGCAAAAAAAAATCGTTTTTTAAATTTGTTAAAAGTGTCACACTGGTATAGTCCCTTAAGTCGACAAGGACTACGCATTTCAAAAATTGGTTTCCTGACCTCATCATTGTTTTTGCCACTTCTTCACCATCGATCCAGTCTATTTGGGTAGGACCTACAATTGTTAAGGTCCAAGCACCACCAAGCTTGGATACAAAGCATTTGGAAAAATCTATGATGCCGACGGGGTTTGAAACCCGGGATCTTCGGAACGTCAGTCTAAGCCTCAACTGATTGTGTCACTGCTCATCCAGTGCTCATCCAGATACTCATCGTTCAACGACTCACACAGAACATAGCGAAAAGTTGACTTCGCTTAATTCACGCAAATGAGGCACAAGAAAATATTCAATGTCGGATTGTTGGAACGTGCCACATCTGCGTATGCATACGGAATTAGGGTGCAATGTGAAAAGCAAAGTAAGGCTTCTGAATAGCACGCCCGCGAGTGGACGTATCGTGGTAAAGTGTTGGTAGCGTTAAAATGAAAACAGTAGAAAATATCTCACCGAAGATCCGGCGCGGTTCCTAGTCCCGTGACTACCGAATCGCTGCTCCGCAGAGCTGCGAAATAAATCATTTAAATTGGGAGACGAGAAATCCCCGGCTAATAGCCTCGTGCGTTGTATAACTCCGGCGTCGCGCTCGTGGTTTTGGTTTGGCCCTCTCGAAGGCGGCTCTCGCGCATGCTGCAGAAAACGGTCGAAGGTATACGTATAAAGGATAGCGGATAGGATCGTGGAAGGTTGGCCGACGAGCTGAAGGGGGCTTGATGCGATTGCGGCATGAAATAAGCCTGCAAAGCGAAACATCGGGAGCGTAATAGCTTTCCGAGTTAGGTCGTCCAGGCGCAGCCTACTGGTGTGGTTTCTCGAAGGCCACGAGCCCGCAAGGGTAGGATGAAAAAGGGTGAACGGGGGTGGCGAAAGACGCGGGGTCATCGGTGGACAAATGGAATTTCGACCAGAGGGTGCAGAGAAGACACGGAGAAAGCAAACGGCAACGTGAAACCTTTGTAATGATAGTGAAGCACACCAAAGTGAGAAAGAAGCTTGTCGTATCAGGACATGTTCGAGAGAGAAGGCAAGAGACGGCGAGAAACATCCCGTTATAATGCTACGAAAAACAGAACTCCGTAATACTCAAGCTCTGATCTTATTATCAGAGCTTGTCTTTGCTGATACCTAGCTCTGATGTTATGATCAGAGCCTGTCTTTGCTGACACTCAGCTCTGACGTAATGCTCAGAGCTTGTCTTTGCTGATACCTAGCTCTAATGTCATGATCAGAGCTTGTCTTCGCTGATACCTAGCTCTGATGTTATGATCAGAGCTTGTCTTCGCTGATACCTAGCTCTGATCTTATGATCGGATAATGTCATCGTTGATGCCTTCCATGCTCCACTGACTCAAACACATTCCCAATGTTACTGTACCTTGCTTAAGATGCGCTGTGCGGTTACGAATACATCTTCGCGATTGCTTTCTCAAACTCTCTATAATTATCGTCGGCTTCCATTCTTCGCTCAGAATATTGTTCGAGCTTTGCATTCCTTGCTGATGTAAGGGACGGTAGGGTGAAACGAGGCATTTAAGGTTTTTCAATTAAGAAAACGAGAAATTGTATCAGCCGAACTTATAAACTTTAATTGAGCAATCAACAGACTTGATTCAACAGATTTGATACTCTGATGAAATAAAATAGAAATGTACAATTGTTGCGGATTGTTGGCGAAATACATTCAGGTAATGTCTTCCCGGCCAGAACATTGATATTTACCAACATGGCGACAAGGCGTTCAAAAACCACCAATGACCTGCTTTACTTTGGTGCCTCATAAACCAATTTGGCTATTCTTTATGCTCAAATCATTAGTTATCGTAATCTTGGTATGTATGATAACCATTTGTTATCCTCGTCGATTATCATTGATGAAATAAATGGTTTTAATGATGAATAGAATTACAACAGATGTATTAGTTTCATCCCAATTAATTATAAATATCTTTGATGTAGTGAAAAGCAAAGTAGCTTTTCTTTAGTTCTTAAAGCCAGGCTCCACTGTTCAGAACATGTCAATGTTCTGGCCGGGTAGACATTACGTGAACATGTACTTGCTCGCAATGTATCCCGGCCAGAAGATTGTAATTTCTAAACATAGAAGGCAAGCCGTAAAAAATCGACTTTGCGATCTTCCCGGTTTGTTCCATGGGAGGGCCCGGTCAGGAACATCAGACAAGGAAAATCTGGTCAGGGCCGGACACAAAGTAGGGAATGCTCGGTCACATTTCTGCACGGGCTGTTGGTGAAGGTGTCGATTAGCCCCCCTCCAGCAAGTAGGCGCAAATGAAAAGGACTCACTGAGCTGAACACTGTTATGGGAGATCGCTACGCAATTCACTTCATTCCTTATCGCCCCTCGATCATCTTAACGCCTTCGTTAATTCTTCTCCCAGCAACGCCCAAGTATTTAGCTGACCCAACTGTCACAATTCGTCCAACAAGGATCCGGCCATACGAAAGTTTCGGTATGATATAATATTAAAAATACATTTTTTACTATTCATTCCAAATCGGTTCTGGTCTCATTGTGCAGCAAGATAATGACCCCAAAATACTTCTAAAATGTGTTCTGGCTATTTCGATCGTGAAGAGAAAAGTAGGGAGCTTAAAATGTCCATGGATCTTGATTTCATCGAACTTCTGCAGCATGACCCCGGTCACCGAGTCCAAAGTGTCTGTCCTACTTCCCAGGGCCACTTTTGAAAAGTTCTCCAGGAAGTATGGAGCGAACTACCAAATCCTGGTTAAAAAAAAAACTCGTAGAAAGGATACCGTACTTGTCGAAGAAGGTGCTATCCACCAGGAGAGGTTGCTGCGATGGAAAAAAAGTTCGAGTTTTGGGTTGAAGATTGGTTCTGACTTGTGGGATTTTGAGTTTTTGTTTGTTTTAATTATAAATTGAATACAAAGGATTAGTTTTGATAATAATAATTAATATTTTGTTAAAAAATCTGTTTTATAATACTTTTCAGAAACTCTATGACGACAGTGTAATTTTCAAAATTATCGCCTTGAAATTCGCATTCTAAGGAAATGAGAGCAATGAGGAGGCGAAGAGTTCAGAGAAAAGACGAAGTTATCCGATAGATTTCAATGATGATATCTGTAACCTCTATTTAAGGTATTCCTTTCGCACAGGGCCGGATTTTGTGGGGGCATAAGCAGGGCCCTTCTGAATCATCGGTAAGTTACAGTGGCGCTTAATAAAAAATAAGATACAAACAATTATTATACCCAACGATAAACAGGAATAAAAAATTTCGCGAAAATTTAGTAGATTTATACATTTTTATATTTTCTCAGAAAAGTCATGGCTACGAAAATTCTTCTGCTAGTCACATTTTTCCAAGTTTTATCATTAATATTTTTCCTAAACATTCGTAACTCCCTGTTTTTATTCTCGTTACGGACTCTTTAGATTTTTTTACACGCATAGAGTGGTTTATATTCGACATCTAAAGTGCCGTATAAATTCAACGATTTTTAGAGTTGTCATTTTTCGTTAAAAGTTCGATAACTTGCCTTAAGGCGGTCCTCTAGTTTCTCGGGTCGAAAAAATCGATTTTTTTTAAATCACATCTACAACATGTGTAGAAAATGTGTGCCAAAGGATTTTTCGATATTCGAAGTGGTTCACAAGTTACGGCCCTGGAACGGAGCAGGTATACGGAGCAGGTATACTTTCAAACGCGTTTTTCTCGAAACACCATTTTTCGAAACGGTGACCACGATATTTCAGAAACTACTGCACCGATCTTGTTCAAATTTATACAGCATCTTTAATATGTTATAAGCCAGCGATTGAACTAGGATTATCATGATTGCTTCGATAGTTTTTTTTGTACGAGCGAAAAACTTAAGAAAAAGTGAGTAAAAAATAGAATGTAATTTTCAAAAGTGTATAAAAAAGTCAATTTTTGCAATTTAGAATTCACTCTAGTTCAATCGCTAGTCTTAAATATGAAGATTAAAATGCCGTTTGGTTTTTTTATTTCAGATAGCAGAACAGCCGCAATCTTGGTCACCGTCAAGCACCTCTTTTACTTGATGTCTTCCTGCCGGCCACTATAACTTTTATTCTATTATATATTTTGACTTGAAAAAATTTGTAAAGCTTATTTAAATGTTAATAAAGATTATGCAAAAACAATGAGATTGATTATTTCGATGCTTTGCCCGTAAAAAATTAGTGAAAAAGCCGTAAAAAAACAGCCGAGAAACTAGAGGACCGCCTTAATCTTTACCAGTATACCAGAATGTATTTTTACTTCGTTGTAGGCGAAAATCAGTTAATTGTTGAATATTCGGATTCGTGAAAAGCATACGAAACATTCCTAGTATATTTTATAAAAGGGATAATTCCTGGCGTGGATCGTCTCAGTATTCCATTATGCGAAGCTATGAAGAGAATGAAACGCAATGAACAGCGCTCCGCAACTTGTGATATAATTTTGGAAAATGGAGCAATATTTATTTCAATAGCACCGCGTTGGTTTTCATAGCATCTGAATTTAATCCTCGATATTTAGTTACCTTTATCACACCAACGTTACGGCCCCTATGTAACGTTAAATACATTTTAAAAGTTTTTCCAACTCCTCGCCGTGTTTCCGCGCGAGAATGAGGGTTACGTCCGGAAACACTATGCTCTAAGTTGCGGCTACGTAACCGCGAAAACGGTGCAACGTAAACTTTTCCTTTTTCTTCCTTTTGCTACAGTTTTAAAGGATTCTACAGCGAAAAAAAACGATCGCACTTTTATACCTCTTGAAAGACGGAAAGTTGAACATTTTACGAATAGTTTTATAGACGGCACATTCGACTGGCGGCTTTTGTCGGGCAAACTGGAACGAGAATCGCGTGCGCTTCATAACGAATACCAACATTTTTCGGTTTACGAATTTTATTAGCTTTTCTATGGTATCGAGAACAATATAAAAATAGATGAGAGAGAGAAAGGGAGAGAGAGCAAGAGAGAGAGAGCGCGAGAGAGAGAGAGAGAGATAGAGAGAGAGAGAGAGAGTGGCCAGGGTGTTTAGTTGTCTACCAACTCCCGCCCTTCTATGTTCAAATTTATTAAAAGCGATGAATTATTCTCGGAAACGAGCGCACAATGGGCTCTCGCCTATGGAACAGAAATGCAAAAGGTACCTGGGAAAAAGCGAGGAATGAATGAAAAACGTGACTACACAGGACAGGCTTACAAAATACCTAATAGGACCTCTCTTCCCCACACCCAACACTGAATTCCCATTGAAACCAGACGAGTCAAAAATTCTCTCTGCCTCGCGTCCGCGTATCTCTATTTCCGCCCTCCCATCGATCCGGAGATGCGTTTAATGAGTTTCATGAACTGTGTGTCTGAAGCTCACAATAAAAAAAAATAGAAAATACGTAAAATAATTCACAAGGAATAAAGAGAGGAAAATGGAAAATTCTTAGGTTATGACGACACGCACTCATATCGACAAATCATTCAAATTAAGGCCTTAAGCCAGTAACGAGTATAAAATCATGTGCGAATTTAACACATTTTTTTTCGTATGAAAAAGTGATTCACTCGTAAAATTAATTACACATCTATTTAGTATGAATATCAAGCTGTTAGAGAATATTTTTTTTTTCTATGTACAAAATGGCCGACTACTCGAAACTTTTCAAAACAGCTTTTTTCCAAGTGGCGTGACAAATCACTTCAACAATTTTTACTTGATTTACTTCAAATTTGAAAGTTATGTTCCTAATTGCATTTCACAGAGAAGTACGCACGGAATTTCTGATTAATCGAAAACTTTTCATTTTATTAAAAGGCCTAAGGCCTTAAATATGTAAGCAAGTTCCTAGAAAGAATTGAGCGGTTATCCCTATTTGCAAAAGTCGAAGAATCACTTTTTTCAAAACTAATATATTTTGACAGTATATTATCTTATAAATGTTCCCTAAAAATTTGAAGGTGATCGGATCAAAATTGACACATTATAGGCTGTTATGTTGACACCCGCTAGAGCGCACGGAACCTCGTTCGACACTTTAAATGCTTTTTTTTCTCGAAAGTACGTTTTCAAAGTCGGTGAGCAGAAGATCTAAAAAATTACTGCATCGAGCTTTCTGAAATTTTTAGCACTTTTTCTAGATATAAAAATATAATATTTTATAAAAGATTTTTTTCTTTCTATGTATACTTTTGATTTGATGAACGAAAAATGCCCATTTTTTTAGCAAAATTCAAGACTGACTTTTAATACGCGCCTTTTTTTTCAAATTTGATATTTCGGAAATTCCTTTGATTAATCGTAAGATGAACGAATATACTAACGAAATCTGTTTAATCTTTTGATATTAGATCACCTGGTTCAGAAGGGTATTTTGTGCTCACCGCAAAAAACGTTTTCGAGAGGTGCTTCCCGGACATCGGCTGTAAATCGATTAGGATTAAATATTTTTACGCAAAAAAACTACAGGGGGTTCTACAGATAATACTCTTTCGAATACCTAATTTTTATAGAAATGTATCATCACGATTTACTTTTAAAAAATCCCAAAAATGTGCTATCGTCGACTGTTACAACTAAGCATAACCCGTTAATGCTATTTTTCCCGCGCCTATTTGAAATATATATATTTATGTATCTTATTTGTCGCATACAAAAAATATCAAGTTCCAATAAATATATACACGTATAAAGGTGGCTGTCCACGTGAGAGTACATTCTGAGAGTTGCTCTCGAGAGTACTCTCACGACTGTTTTCGCGTGAGAGTAACTTTCCGTGAGTTTGACTCTCGCGCGCAGTTCAGACAGTATAGTCCAGTAAAAGAGTCGAAAACCCAGCACTTTTTGGCGTAGAATATGAATTTTTTACTGAAGGTAGATGGTTGCATACTGAAAGTAACCCCAATAAAAATTTGCCCTTCAACTCGCCCCAACGCTAAGAAATAGGGGTTGAAAATCTAAAAATCGCCGTATCTCGATAATTAATAGCCCGACCAAAAAATGTTACAAACAAAAGTTGTTTGGAATAAAAAAAAACGTATAAAGTTATCTGACGTTACGTATAAAGTTATCTGCCCGAATTTGCGAACCGTTTTTGTGCCGCTATTTTCAAAGATAGGGGGTTGGACGTCAGATAACTTTATACGAATTTTATTATTGCAAACAAATTTTGTTTAAAATCTTTTTTGATCGAGCTATTAAATACCGAGATACGGCAATTTTTAAGTTTTCAACCCCTATTTCTTGAGGTTGAGGCGAGTTGAAGGGCAACATTTCATTGGGGTTACTTTCAGTATGCCACCTTCAGTCAAAAATGCATATTCTACGCAGAAAAGTGCTGGGTTTTCGTCTCTTTTACAGGACTAGTAGCTAGAGAGTGACTGTCACATCGTACTCTCTGGACCATGTCCACTGGAGGGCGTATGTAACTCGCGAACGTTGCGTCATGTGCGTCAGTAGTGTCCGAGAAGGCTTCTCACCGACAACGAGTCGCCGCAACCATGATAGATGCATTCGAAATTCTGAAAAAAAGGAACCGCTGGGTTCAGCTCTGACTATCACGGAGACTGCGAATTAGGAAAACTAATGGGATTAGTTGGTTCGACCATTGCAAAAAAAGATACACCGATGAGACGAGTCATTTCAAGTACTCCGATACACTCGAATTGTGAAGCAATTTCGGAGGTCACTCGATTTTTCAATTCTTTGTTGCGGTATTCGTCACGTTTTATATTCCAAAGCATTTGAATTCTTTTTCTTCATATTCTTCGATTAATGCTCGCGTAACTTCTTTAGTCCAAGTGCGTGGTGCCATGTTCATAGAATTGCACAACCAGTGGAGCGCCAATGGGTCTCCATCTGACTCACACGTTTATTTGCTTTAAATCACCCAAAACTATTTATTGTTATTACCAATAACAGTTTGTAGTTGTAAAATGAAAAAAAAAAAAAAATGTTCATAGGACGGAGAGTCCTGTCACAATTCGAAATGGATTCGAAAGTTTGCGGTCACTAGCCGATAGCATCTTTCAAATTGTCCACTTCAGAGCAAGCTCTCACGAGTCTACTATCGGCGGGTTTAACGTTACTGCCTGCGAGTTACTCGCAGGAGCGCGTCTACTGGCGAGTACTGCTCTCGAGAGTTTCACTTTCATGTGGACAGGCACCTTAAGGAGAGAAATACAATTAGACCCTAGCACAGATTTGTTTAGTGTGTCCAATTTATATACGTAGCTCAATTGAAAATGGTCTCGTATAGAGAGACAGATTAATTTTTATTACGGTTGCTTCGAGCTTAGTTTTACGTGACATCGATCGAAAACTTGTATTTTTAATCCATGCAGAGTTTGAATGGTGAAAGTTTATTATATGGATTAACCGAGGGCACTACTGTGACGGGCCGAAAAAGGAAGTATTTTCCAATATTTTTGTCTACTAGATTATTTATTTGGGATTTGAAAAAAAGCATGTTATTTAGCATAAATTGAACTTATTTGGAGCAATTTTTTTTTCAATTGAAAATTCCCCACATTATTGAGGTATAATAGAGCCGCTGTATAAAAAATGTGGTCCAACGGCCGGATCGATAACTTGACAATGGTCTTGCTGATAAATGAGCATAAAAAAGTTTTATGATCTGTAGAAATGTAATTATCGTTGTACGTAGGCATTTTTCGAAAAAAAATCACAAAATAGTAGGTGTTTAAAAAAAGTATAACTTTGGTTAAGGGATGACACCACTATAGGATTTTGGGAAAATCGTTTTTTTGGCTTAAAACATACTTTGGGGCCAGAAAAACAATACGCAATCGGTCCTGCAGCGATTTTTTTTTAAAGGTTCCATTATCGATTTTGCCGCAGCGCCTCGGACTTCTTTCAGGCGCCTTGTACAACTTTGAACGCGTTTATCTCGAAACCACTTTTTTCAAACTGGGAAGACGGATTACTCGAACACCTTTGCATGGATCGATTTGAAATGTTGGTGGTAGCTTCACAATTGCATTCTCTATGGGAGTACGTAGCCGTTTTTCGATTACATGTAAACTATTTTTTATAAACAATTTACTGCTTATTTTTTAGCAAAAAAAGCGATTTGTTTCTTTCAAAGTGCGCTTTTTCTAAATTTGATTTTGAAAATCCCCACGTAGTCCCATAGCTAATAATATATAAATTATAATTTTTTTGGTTTTTGTTCCAGGTCTTATACTTTACGAGAAAACCTTCCTCCCGTGAAGCTGTTTGTAAAAAAACACGTTTTTCAAGATGGGCTCTGTCGCCGCCATTTCGGATGTAAATTATAATAATTTTTTTTAATACTTTAATATCTGTTAAATAAACCCCCTCAAAAGAAATCCTACGCCTTTTTTATACTCCGAGAATAAATTCTCAAAGTCAGGCATTTTTTTCTGCCTCTAGAGTGGTGGTATCCCTTAAATTTTTACTTATATTCGAGGGCTGGAAAGAGACTAAATTAAACAATAAAAATAAAACGGCTACGTATAACGATAGCTATTGCAATTACGAAAATGTTATTTTTTTAAATTCAAAATCAGACAGGAAAAAGGAAAAATATCGATTTTTCCGACTCGTCACAATGGTGTCCCGCCTTGGTCATTATATTTTTATTGCGCAGCAAAAACAATGATCCACGCATATCCCGAAAACTTGGGTACAATAATAATGACATCAGCAAATTGATAATCCACAACACTTCTGTAATAGATCATGAAGTTTCGATCAAGTTCAAGCTTGAATATTAGTTCACGAGTATTACTCAGAAGCCGAAATGTTAATTGTCTATATCTCATTTCAGCCACAGCAAATAGCGTGTCGGTATATGAACCGTGCCAATCTCATTGATTTTCGTGGCGGAATGTGTTTCGTGGTCGATTAATTTATTCGCAAAGGTAATTCCTTTCACAGCCGGCACATCTGGGCAGACAGACTGCATTGCGAATATTCGATCTGAGTGTGGCAACTGCAATGGGAAAATACGCCTTTACGCGATAATGTAACGATTAATCATTTTGAGTTTACAGCCGATCCTCCAATTTAGGCATTTTACAGTTTCTGGGGAATAAAATCTAGGGAAGAAAAAATAGTTTAGAGAAAAGCATTTTTTTCTTCTTACAACTAAACAAAGCTTCTAGTAGCGATGGTTAACTCTCAATTGAGTCTAAAACTTCCCAAATTGAGATAAAATTTCCGATGATGTCTCCGGTAAAAGAAACAAATAAAACAATTTTGGAACTTTTTTCAAAAAGCGGCTCCGGAAACAGACTTGATTGCTAAAAGAGAAACATCATTACAAAAAAAAAAGAAAAAATCATTTGGCCCAACGAAATTGTTTATAGACAGCTGGCAAACGAAAAATTAAAATGATTAATGAGTAATAAAAAAATATTAAAATGACGGAATGAATAATTCTTAAAATGACCTAATTTTCCGTTTTTTCAATAAATAATTCGTTGGCATCCCTCAATGGAGAATTTGGTCAGCCCGAGCCATTTTTTCTTTCGGTTTACGAGCGCTTGGGGGTGAAAAAATGCCACGTTGTCGATTACTCCGTACTTATACAACATTAGCCCTGAATTATCAACGAAATTCCCTTTGGGGGGTTGAAAGTCCGAGGGAGAAAGAAGGGGTATGAACTAGTTGCGTGACGGCGGCAATTCAATGAAAACCAGATTATCCGTCATGATCGCGATCCGTTAAAGCAGGTGCTAGATCACCGGGACTACGACCCGGTGGTTGTTGTTGGTCGTGCGAAACGATATACCTTTACGGGATATTCGTTGGATCGCGTGTGTCGGTAGCTTGTGCGTGTATGTGTTGCTGCGAGTACATCCAATTTCCGGGGAGGAATTACCTTTCCAGAGCTATTGCAAAGATAGCGTAATAGTGACAGAAAGAGGGAGAGAGAGAGAGAGAGAGAGAGAGAGAGAGAGAGAGAGAGAGAGAGAGAGAGGAGGTGAAGGGAGAGATTTCGAACCGCAGCTTAAAGTCTCCTCCCTTCCTTCTCTATCGTTACTTTTCTTCCTACACACATCACTGCATTCCATCTCTACCTATATAACGTGCTCTGCCTCTGGTAACGTTTTCGGGATCTCTCGTCATGTCAAACTTGCCCCCCATTGTTAAGCCCATTCGCAATGAAGTTCCGATTTCGGTTCTACAGGAAAAAGAAGATCGAATTGACCCTATCAAAAGTCCATTTTGATTAGCGAAAATTGCATCGATTACGCACATCACCAACCGATTTGGTTTAGCAAATCTGTTAATTTTTTAAAGCCTTATCTCTATACTGATCCTATTTTAACACTTGATATTCTACGTGAGAACTGGCAAATATACAATTTTGCAATAAAATCTAGTTTCATTGAAAAGTTTAAGTTTCACTGAATTTTTTCGCGCATCAAACTCCAATCGTAATCAGCCATCATGTGTGAGTCCCATTTTCCCTGCTACCTATCTTTCTGATTTTTCTGACTTGGTGGAAACGTACTGCTTGCTCTTCACTGAACAAGCCAACATTTTCTGGGAATTCCTCTTGATCCTTTATTTATATCTCGAAATAAGAGAAAAGCACTTTCCACAAAATCTGTAATCGCTTTTGAAATTTGTTGAATAACATACGGTGCACGTGTATAACAAAATGTATTAGGGTAGTTCTGACAAGTTCATATTCGTTTTGCTACCGTCCAAATATCACTGAATTCATTCATAAGAAAAAATAATAATAAAAAAAGAATATATTTCTTAAGTCACTGTTTTTGAACTTTCTTGAATACGCGACCCTTTTACAAGTAAAAAGGTTCTGGTGACCCTCCCCCCCCCCCGAGCAGGCAAGGGAAGTTTTGAAATTATTAGTGCCATTCGCCACTTCCTACCTGTGTGAACTTCCTACCTGTGTGTCCAGTAAAAGAGACGAAAACCCAGCAGTTTTAGCGTAGAATTAGAATTTTTAACTGAAGCTAGATGGTTGCATACTAAAGATAACCCCAATGAAATGTTGCCCCTCAACTCGCCTCAACCCTAAGAAATAGGGGTTGAAAACATAAAAATCGGCGTATCTCGATAATTAATAGCGCGATCAAAAAATGTGTCAAACAAAAGATGTTTGGAATAATAAAATACATATAAAGTTATCTGACGTCCAACCCCCTATCTTTGGAAATAGCGCTCAAGTAGCGGCTCAAAAACGATGACAAAATTCGGGGTTGATGCGTGTGCGAGCGGAGTCGAAATATCGATGCGTCGTTGTCTGGGTCAGTGGTGCTCTCGTGTTTTTGTGCCGCTATTTTTAAAGAAAAGGGATTGGACGTTAGATAACTTTATACGTATTTTATTATTCTAAACAACTTTTGTTTGATACATTCTTTGATCGGGCTATTAATTATCGAGATACGCCGATTTTTATGTTTTCAACCCCTATGTTGAGTTGAGGGGCAAACATTCATCCGGGTTACTTTCAGTATGCAGCCATCTAGTTTCAGTAAAATATTGTAATTCTACGCTACAAGTGCTGGGTTTTCGTCTCTTTTACTGAACTATAAAGTTCTCTTCAATGGTGAACATAAAAACTTAGAAGAGGAATGGGCTCCAATTAGAAAACGATTTGGTTATTTGCGTCTCAAAAATGGAACCACCACTCGATAACTTATTAAAAAATAAACCGGCACAGCCTTCTCACTGAAATTCGGGTATTTTTATTGTAGGACCTACAACCCTTACTTTTTATTTTTACCTGGCTTGCGACTGCGACAGCCCGAGCAAGACTTTGCGACCCCCCCTGGAGGTTGCGTCCCACACGTTGAAAAACACTATCTTAAGTGAACTGCCAACGACACTTACTATGAAATTAAAATTAATTTGAAACCCCTGTGTAGTAACTTGAAATATAGATTGGTATAGGTCTCACCAGCAGTCACTTGACAACAAATCATACAAATTTTGCCGGCACAATTTTGTTTTCTTTTGTTGACTTGTGTCATGTTAACTTAATTCAGCTTAGAACACTACGTAAACTTTTACGTTAACTGTAGTTATATATTTTTTTGCCGAGGTGCGGTAAAAAATACAGCTGATACCATTCAATGGTAGACTATTGGTAGATGATTGCCAGAGTCAAAGTTTCAGCCTATTTTAACTCTGCTTTGGTGGGAGATGAAGGTAGTAAGGTGTATCTTCGAGCTTAATCTAAAATGAACTCGTACTTAACGTCCAAAGCGGGAACAAATTTCCCTTTTCTCCACTTCTAGGCGCCAAGTAGGATGTCGATGTTCCGTTCTTGAACGCCACACATACACTGATGACATACAAGGCATCACAGCTCGTCTACTAAATGCATAGAATGCTGCATAAATCAAAAATAAATTAAAATACTCAATTGAGACATCGACCTCAATTTTTTTTTTTATTATAGTTTGTCATTCACTGACCTCCCGAAATGATTTATTTCGAAGAAATCATTTTGTCTACAAATGGAATCGAACCTATAACCTACCTGCCTATCTTCTCCCTATACTACAAAAGTTGATTTGGGTGACACTTTGAGGTTCATAGTAGGACTTCTAGCATTGAGTAGGCTCAAGGAAGGCTGTAATGGAGTCAAAGGCCTTCCAAATAGGCTGAAAATTTCGACGCATTGTCAGGTGAAAATTCGGTATAAATGAATTATACTCATTTTAACAATCCATCGTTTTATCCATTCCAAATACAATGTGAACCGCATAAATTGACGCCTTGTGCGTAATTGGTTCAACACGGACTTCAGTGAAATTTTTACACACTTCTCTCGTCTCGTTTTACGGTTTAGAAATTTAGCTTCGTTTTGTTCTTTGATTAAACAATAATTCTGACGTTACTTAAAATTTGGCTGCTACTTGACACGTCTGTATATACATAATTATTGTATTTCCTTGATTACTATTTTAATATCATTAATATCATTATCATTAGTATTATTATTATCGATAATACTATTTTGGGTAGTGTTGCTGTTGTTTTTATTTCGAGTTGTGACTACTTTACACGTTAGAAAAATATTCGCCCAGCCCACATTACACATTCCCTTGTCTTTCTTATATTTTTCCTACGTTCCGGGCTCATCCCCCGCTCGCCCCGGAGCGCCCAAACTCTTTGCTTACTCCTCTCTGCCGTCGCGTAGCAGTTACTACGGTCAAATTATGCAAAGAGGAAGGCACTGACTATCGCAACAGGGCCCGGATCTTCGTCGAGCGCGCTTCGTTGATCTTGCCTCTTGCTCGTTGCCATCTCGTTGCTTCACCCTCGGGAGGTTTTTTTAGCCCGCAGTGTGCTCTCCCTTACGGTCCATCCCGTTTGAGTTGTGCACCCTTAGGCTCGTGCCTTCGCACGTACAGAATTCCGGAGAGTCGACACGCCACTATCCGAATATTCAGCAATGCCTCTCTCTCTCTCTCGCTTTCTTCAAGTGTGTGTATTGTGCTGTATGTGTGTGCTAGATGGCCGCACAAGTGGGTAAGAGTGCGCACATGTACGATAGTGTTGGACACATCTTTGGTATTGGACCAACCGAAAAATGGCATTTTTTGACCGAAAACTCAAAGATCGTTTTCTGATGTCCTGAAGTGCTAGACATTGAAAAAGCACTGTAAAAAGTACGGTACAACAAGTTTGTTCGGGTTAACCCTTTGACTGCACACTTTTGCCACGAACCTTCGTATGGGGTCGATCGGACCCCAGACGTTTTTCAGATCGTTGTTCTTCGGTAAGCATGCATTCTTTTGTAGAGACGTTTTTGTGGTCAATAATCCTTATTTTATGGCTCAAAATGTATTTTTCAAGATATAAAAATCATTGCCAAAACATTCGTGGGAGATACGGTGAAAATACGCACTCCCACGAAAAAGGTGATATTTTTTTTTCAAAATAAAAAAAAAACTGTTGAAGTTTCTAAAGAGGAAGGTTTTTTGATGTCCTGAAGTGCTAGACATTGAAAAAGCACTGTAAAAAGTACGGTACAACAAGTTTGTTCGGGTTAACCCTTTGACTGCACACTTTTGCCACGAACCTTCGTATGGGGTCGATCGGACCCCAGACGTTTTTCAGATCATTGTTCTTCGGTAAGCATGCATTTTTTTGTAGAGACGTTTTTTGTGGTCTATAATTCTTATTTTATGGCTCAAAATGTATTCTTTAAGATAAAAAAATAATGGCCAAAACATTCGTGGGAGACTGTGAAAATACGCACTTCCACGAAAAAGATGATACTTTTTTTTTCAAAATAAAAAAAAAACTGTTGAAGTTTCTAAAGAGGAAGGTTTTTTGATGTCCTGAAGTGCTAGACATTGAAAAAGCACTGTAAAAAGTACGGTACAACAAGTTTGTTCGGGTTAACCCTTTGACTGCACACTTTTGCCACGAACCTTCGTATGGGGTCGATCGGACCCCAGACGTTTTTCAGATCATTGTTCTTCGGTAAGCATGCATTTTTTTGTAGAGACGTTTTTGTGGTCAATAATCCTTATTTTGTGGCTGAAAATGTATTTTTTAAGATAAAAAAATCATTGCCAAAACATTCGTGGGAGATACGGTGAAAATACGCACTCCCACGAAAAAGGTGATACTTTTTTTTTCAAAATAAAAAAAAAAACTGTTGATGTTTCTAAAGAGGAAGGTTTTTTGATGTCCTGAAGTGCTAGACATTGAAAAAGCACTGTAAAAAGTACGGTACAACAAGTTTGTTCGGGTTAACCCTTTGACTGCACACTTTTGCTACGAACCTTCGTATGGGGTCGATCGGACCCCAGACGTTTTTCAGATCATTGTTCTTCGGTAAGCATGCATTTTTTTGTAGAGACGTTTTTATGGTCAATAATCCTTATTTTATGGCTCAAAATGTATTTTTTAAGATAAAAAAATCATTGCCAAAACATTCGTGGGAGATACGGTGAAAATACGCACTCCCACGAAAAAGGTGATACTTTTTTTTCAAAATAAAAAAAAAACTGTTGAGGTTTCTAAAGAGGAAGGTTTGTAGATACGAAAAAAAACAGTGTCGACGGTCTTTCCAAAAAGTATATTTATTCGGAGGTTTGAATTTGAGCATTTTCGGGATAGTGAAAAATGAAAAAGATCGACTCCTCCGACAGATGAATTGTTGAATACGTAGATTTTCCGCATTCTTTTTACTTCAATGACTTTCACATTATTCACATTTACCGCAATCGAGGCAGAAGTACATTCGGTACACCTGATTTTAGTTTTATGATCAGCATTCTAAATACGTAATTTATTATCGTAGCGCAAAATAAAAAATATCTATGAGCATTGTATATCATAACTTATTGTATGTAGTATTAAGACACCAAATCTCACAAAAAAAATGTTTTTCACTTTCACCGCGCTACTGCATAAACGGTGTTGACTTGACCCCAAGTCATTTTTCGATAGCTGTGTTAACGGGCTAATGGGTTAACGGGCTACATCTACCTAGGTGGGTAAAAAAACTGCATTTTCCAAAAACGTTTTTATTCGATAGGGGTCGTCCATTAATCACGCGAGGCTCAAATAGGGGGGGGGGGGGTTGGATAACATCACGATTGATCACGCTGGGGGGGGGGAGGTGTTGTGACATATGACGTGTATTTTTTTTTGTAACTGCGCGGACAATGCCTTTTAAATATGCTGACAATACTTATATATTACTTCGTTTTTCATAATAAAATACCGCACTCTCTATCGCTTGTGTCAGACGTTTCTCAACAAATAAATACACGTGATGTGGTGGGGGGGGGGGGGGGGGGGTGGCTAGAAACCTCACCACATATCACCATGGGGGAGCGGGGGGTCCAAAAAGTGGACTAAAAAACCTCACGTGATTAATGGACGACCCCATAGTATCTGTATTCCCTGTAGGGAATATAGATCTGTATCTATAATCCCTGGAAATTGCATTGAAATACTGCTAAAATTGAATGAGCTACAGCTTCTAACAGTCTTCTATATTTCAAACTTTAAACGCGTTTTTCTCGACAACACTGTTTTCAAAGTGGGTGGACATGATGTCTCGAGAACCAATTGATGGATTGTTTCCAAATTTACAGGAGCTACGACAAAAACCATTCCAAGGTCGTTGACAATCTCATTTTTTCAAAATCGATTTTCATTTTGTATCGTTTACGTAAAAATGACGACTTTTTAAAATAGATTTTGTATGGTCGAGTTTCAATTCGTCGCTACATTGTTAATAAAAAATTATTTAAAAAATCGACGATTGTCAACGACTAGTATCTATTGTGAATAACCCGTTTGGTTTTTACATTTCGGATGGACCGTTTAAGCTGGAGAGTGTCCACCGCCAACGTCGCGAAAAAATTTCATCATCTGCTGGCGGCCTTGTTTTTCTGTATTTTTTTCTTCAACGGCTCTCAATATACGTACCTTTGTATACAAAAATGCGTTTCTTTTTCACCAACCGTTTGCCAGAAGAAAAAAATCCGAGTTTGGCAATTTTTTCGGGCCTCTAGATAGATGTAGCCTTTAAAAGAACAATCTGCCGCTTTTTTCAGCAACATTTATTGCAAGTCGTACGCAATGATTATTGCTACTGGTAACAATTTAGATATTTGTATGTTATTTTTGTTACAAGGCCTTTTATTCTCTTATTTAAAAAAGCATCCGTCTGTAGCCAGATTTATAACTTCGTTTAAGGAGAAATAGAAGATGTACCATGTGGCATGAGTGTGAGAGAGCTAGCTGAAATTTTCAAACCGAGATTTCTCAGAAATGAATAATATTTCGGGAAAAAGAAGATCGTCAACTTCTGCGCCAGAGAATTCTCCATAGCCTGATGTTTTGTTTTTCCTGAAAGAACCCAACCATTTATTAGAAAATTTGGTTCGAAAATTTGTGAGGTTATGTTGGTATTGTACATGCCCTTGAATGTAAGGCTGCTGTGTTGGTCTAGTGGCTAGCTGGTCCCCTGCTTGCGGCTAAACTAGAACATCGAGAGGTCGTGGGTTCGAATCCCACCCCCGTAGTCTCGGAGAAAAATAAATACGGGGTGACGTAGCTCAAGTTGTACATGCATGTCACGCACACGGGCCGGTGCGTGTCTGTGTCGCGTGGGTAAAACCCGTAGCTGGTGATTAATTTCTCGAAGAAACGCGACATAGAAAGGGAACTGCTGCTGGAAAGCGAACTTGGGACCAGCTGTATCGGTATAGATTTCTCGCAGTTTCCCTACGCCCAAGGCTGAAATGTCATGGTGAACGCAGAGGCGGAAGTCCGCTGCTGCCGCGAAGTGGGTCCGTAAATAGGAAGGACGTACAGATGAAATATATCCAATATGGCGGATCCATATTTAAAAAACAAACTGGATTAAGGGGTTACCCCCACTTGCGATTTTGAAAAAATCGATTAGTTTTTTATTGCATTTTTTTTAAGTATAAGTATCTGAGAATATGTCCTGAAAATTTCAAGTCGATCCGAACAAAATTGACTGAGATATGAGCGTTGAAAGAGAAGAATCCGTTGTGTAAACGACCAGCTAGTCTGCCGTCTGGCGCGCTCGACCCTCCCTCCGACCTTCAATGCATTATTCGATGAAAAGGGTCGTATACCTGGCATTCACAACGTTCATATAATAGACTGGAATTTATAAAAACGGGCCCGGAATAGATGACTCTATGTAAGTTTACAAAAAAAATATTTTCTTCGTGTAAACTGAAATTGAAAATTTAAACGCGTTTTTCTCAAAATGGCATTTCTGAAGTCGGTGACCAAGATTACTCGAACACTAATGAACCGATCTTCTTGAAATTTTGCAGGCTTATTTAATACATAAAAATGTAGTCTTTAATCGTTCGATTTTTTTTTCGAAAAAAATGGCCGTTTTATAGCCAAAAAACGGCCGTTTTTTTTCGTTAAAATCGAACCATTAACTTTGACTGTCCGCCATTTTGTGAGAAATGAATATTTTTTAAAATCCTTCGATTAAAGACTAGTTTATACTTATATTTGACTAAATCCATCCGCATTTTTTTTTCAGATGATCCACTTCGCCGCAATGTTGGTCACCGCAAACCGTGTATATAAAAACATTATTTCATTGACGGCCATTTGCCACTAAACAATGTAATATTTTTCAATAAAAAAATTACTAAAAGTTCTTCAAGATGTGTTCTTTAAGATGGTATATTGATCGATTAAAAAAGTTTAGTAGTTTTCTTTAAAAAAATTCATGAAAAAGGCCTTTTTTTGCGCTACAAGTGGGGGTAACGCCTTAATGGTTGTTTTTGGGCTTTTATGAAAATGGTAGAGTTACTGAGGTTGGAAATCTTGCTTGACGTAGAAATCGATCACTCAATGGGGATTTGCTCTCGCAGTAATACTTTTCGGATTTATTTGGAAAAAGACAGTATTTTTCTTATTTTTATTTAATGTCGCTGCTCTTACTTAATTTCTTTCATGGGCGGTTTAATACACACCTCAGTATCAAACGCTGAGTATATACAGAAGCCGAATACACGCAAGATGAGTTCCCGACAAAAATCTCCCTTTATTTTACCTTCGCTGAGACCTTATGTGTGCATGCTTCCAGTAACGAGAGGCAAAGCAGACAATGCAAACGAGGAGGTAGAACAGACTTTTATTCGACTGTACGGAAAGACTGGAAATATTAAGGTTCTTTTTTTCGTGCATTTCTGCCTCAATATTTCGGGCCTCTCTTTCTTCGTTGAGAATAACGATGCTGTTTCTTCCAACGTCTCAATAGGTATATTCAATTGCGATGATCATTGAATGTAGAATATTAAAAAATCCGAAATGATGTTTTAAGACATGTACATTCAGGCGGGAAAAAATTTAGCGATTTTAAGGGATTTTTTAAGCTGAGAAATAATTATTCCACATTTATCAAACTGTAGGTATACTTTAATAGTACATTTAAGTATGCAAAACATTATTTAGCATGTAATATGCTTTAAAAACTGAGATGTTTGTTGAGGTAGGCTGGGTATAGGGGTCTGAGTGAGCTGGATGTCACACGAAACTAATGCTACCCCCACTCCACTGCCACAGAGTGGGGGAGCTGCGACATGCTGAATGCCTGTGATTGGTTGAAAAATGCCGCTCCCCCCACCCAAGTCTAATCGTAACGATAATTTAAAAATTACGTTACTACTTATATAACAATGACATAACAAAAATTATATAACAATTATTATACAAACAAACCCAAACAAACCGCAATGTATCCATTTTTTTGAAAAATCATAAAACCAACTCATATAATTTACATGTAGTACCTGTTTTTTATTACCCGAAAAGTCTGATTACATTTTCAATGCCATGAAATAGTTGCACGTTGTGTATTTTTAATTTATTCATCATTAAAATGGCGGAGCTGTGGCAAAGTGTCATGGCAAGGTTGCCGTGGAAGTTGCGAATGGGCGTGCAGTCTGGGTTCCCGTAGACTTTGATTTGCAAAAAAAATTCTAAAATGTTTTCAGTAAGAACATGTATAGTTTCTATTTGACGGTAATTCAAATGAAAAAAAAAGCGAATTAAAGTGAATGGCACGAATTTCCAAAAAAAAATCAATATTTCACGCAAAATTTCTGTAAAATTTAAATTAAAACAATAGGTATTTTCTAATTTTTCAAAAACAATTCTCGTCAAGCAGAAATTAGCAACATTCTTAATATTTCTGTCAAGTTTAACCTCAATCAGCATGATAGTTTTTGAGTAACCCTGCACGCCAATTTTGAAAAGGCAGTTTCGAGAAAAACGCGTTTGAAGTTTACGCCCGCTGCGAATGCGAGCGGTGAGGCACATTGACGGACTATAACGTTTGACGTATTTCGAATTTCGCTTTGAAACTTTGGGAGAATATTCTACGTATATACAGGGTGTCCAATAGGAAGTTGCTGAAACTAATCGACTGTCATTTTGAAACACGTGCACAGAATCAGAAAAGCCAAATTGCTTTAAATAGAGGAAACTCTGCAGTTTTAAACGCACATAAATAAAACTCAGTCAAATATTTTTTATGTCAATTTATTACATCTTATAAAAATAACGAAAAAGTACAGTGATTAATGATAGATATTTTCGAAGTGCGAACCGTTAGATTGCGCACAAAAATCAATTCTCTTTTGAAAACTGTGTCCAACATATCGTTCGTAATGCCGCGAACCACTTCCTGGATGGCCGCGATCAGTTCTTCTACTGTGCTGGGGTTTTTAGCGTAACAATGATCTTTAATGTAACCCCACAAGAAAAAAATCACAAGGGTTCAGGTCCGGTGAGTACGGAGGCCATTCTAATCCGCCTTGAGCAAATTCAGGGTACCCCAGACCGATTACTCGAGTCCCATATACGCGATGAATAGCTTCAAACACCTCATGAGTCCGGTGCGGCGTCGCTCCATCTTGCATGAAGTAAATTTTTTTAACCAGTCCCCTCTTTTTTGCATGAGGGAAGAATTTCGTTTCCAAAAGCTGTTTGTAACTCTCTCCTGTTACCGTAGATTCCAAGAATTGCAAATAAATTCCTTTTACTGAAATCGCTGCCCATGCCGTTACTTTCTGTGGATGAAGGGACTTCGCTAGCGATATGTTGGGATTTTCCGTTCCCCAAAACCGGTAATTTTGCTTGTTTACGTACCCATTCATCCAAAAATGTGCTTCATCGGAATAAATAATCAATTTCTCATTAAGTTCTTCGGCTTCGAACATTCCCGTAATAGTGTTACAAAATTCGATGCGTTTCGTCATGGCATGTTCAGTTAACAATTGATGAGTGCTTATTTTATACGGATGAAACTTTAAAAAATATTTCAAAATGTTGTGTAATGATGATTTGGTTATTTTTAATGCTTGAGCAGCTTTGCGAATCGAATCATGTGGATTTTGTTTGAAATAATTCTCAACTTCGTTGATCTTCTCTGGTGTAGTCACCGTAACAGATGGACCTGGCAACTCGTGTCTACGGTCCTGGAGTATACCATACTTCATGAAGTTATCGATTATCCTACAAAAATTAACGTAAAATTACTTCAATGCAGTTTAATTGAATTGAAACACAAGTTGTGTGATAGATGAATATGAATAAATATTCAATTCTTACGTTTTCAGAGTGTTTTCGCTGGCAACTCTATGAGTTCCAAACTTAGTACGAAACCCTCTATACGCATGGCTATAAATTTTTCCCCTCGAGAAGAAGCACTCAATAAGATATACTTTTTCTTCCGTTGTGAGCTCACTCATTTTGACGCGCGCGTACTTGCTTCAACCACGGCTGGAATAAAACTGCGGGGCCTCAGGTATGCGCCTTAGAAAAAGGGATCCCTATTGAATTCATGGAGGGAAGATACTCTTTTTTAGTTTTAGCAACTTCCTATTGGACACCCTAGAGTACTTTCGTTTAAAGGGAATCGATTTTTTAATCGTTGTCCATGTATATTCCGCCTTAATAGGCGATAGTTTGCTTCGTCTTTTTGATAATTACGAGAATGCCTATCATTGTTATTACTAGTCGATGAAATACATGTAGTGATGTGCGAAAGAAATTAATCGTTTGTAGAGAAACAAAAAATGAAATATTCGATTATTTTGAATAATGACAAAATTATAAATAAAAGTTGGTACCAGCGCATTTTTGTTGTGACGAATTGGAATATGGAGACAAATTTTGCTCAATGAAAATAAAGGCGTATATCGAAAACAAACAAATGTGAAATATTGTTAGTCCTACATATTTGCTAGGGTAATACATAATTGATAGTTAGTGATATGCCAGTACCTACATATTTGATGAAGAGTTGTTCTTTGCAAATATCACAACCATAAATAAATCATGCTGCAATGAATCTCATGATGCAATCACGCTATATTTGATTGTACGAAAGAAACGGTTTTTTGTAGGCTTAGATGATGTACAAAAATCACAAGTCATGTACAAAAGAAATTATACACGAAATATTTTTATTTTTTTATTTTGAGAGCTCATTTTCCGAAGCGCCTTCGAGCGCTCCGAACCGCACGTAACAGGCTAGACCGTGAAAATAGCAATTTGGAGTCATTGTACGAAAAATAAACGACGACCTAACAACTGAAAACCTACTATCAAAATGCCTCCGTGGGTACACGCATAATTCAAATGAGAGCTTCAATTCCGTCGTGTGGACGATAGCTCCTGAATCAGTTTTGGAACTTTTTTTATTGCATTTTTTTGAAGTATAAGTATCTGAGAATATGTCCTGAAAATTTCAAGTCGATCCGAACAAAATTGACTGAGATATGAGCGTTGAAAGAGAAGAATCCGCGTAGAAAGAGCGTTGAAAGAGAAACTTTAAACGCGTTTTTCTCAAAATGGCATTTCTGAAGTCGGTGACCAAGATTACTCGAACACTAATGAACCGATATTCTTGAAATTTTGCAGGCTTATTTAATACATAAAAATGTAGTCTTTAATCGTTCGATTTTTTTTTTCGAAAAAAAAAATGGCCGTTTTATAGCCAAAAAACGGCCGGTTTTTTCGTTAAAATCGAACCATTAACTTTGACTGTCCGCCATTTTGTGAAAAATGAATATTTATTAAAATCCTTCGATTAAAGACTAGTTTATACTTATATTTGACTAAATCCATCCGCATTTTTTTCTTCAGATAATCCACTTCGCCGCAATGTTGGTCACCGCAAACCGGGTATATAAAAACATTATTTCATTGACGGCCATTTGCCACTAAACAATGTAATATTTTTCGATAAAAAAATTACTGAAAGTTCTTCAAGATGTGTTCTTTAAGATGGTATATTGATCAATTAAAAAAGTTTTGTAGTTTTCTTTAAAAAAAATCATGAAAAAGGCCTTTTTTGCGCTACAAGTGGGGGTAACGCCTTACAAGCGTTTTTCTCGGAACCACGTATTCAAAATTCGGAGAACGCATTACTCGGGCAGCTTTTATCTATTGATATGAAATTTTTACTGCAGCTTCGGATGGAGATGCTCTAAAGAAGTACGCACGATTTCTGCGATTTATCAACAATTCTTATTCTTACAAACAAATTGAGGCTGATTTTGTTCTGTTTTGTTGTATGTGCTAATCCGTAAAAGTGCTGTTTCCTCCTGTTTTTTTTGTACACGTTTACACATGTAGAATAAATCCTCCAAACCTCATTTTGATTGCTCTTTTAGTATCTATTTTCATAGAAAAATCCCAATCTCCCTTTTTGGTGAGCCACATAGACGTAAAGCCTTAATCAACATCGTGACGAGCCAAATAACCGAACCCGACAATCAAGTCATTCACTCCAAATACTGAGCGTTCAATCAAAGGCTTTACATTGTCAAGAAGACTTTTTCCACTGACGTAATTATCAATATAATGACCCGAACAGTGTTTGGATTGCGTCAATGTTCGTGGTATGAATCTAATTAAGCAGCGATCCGGTGACGTAACCGCATTTGTGGTTTAGACAAGCCTATTTGTTTTCTCGGCTCGATATATGATCTATCCGCTCATTTGTCGCTCTATAACAGGACGAATGAATTTAATTCAACCCTGGATTGTGCGGCAAAGGCGGAGGGGGGGGGGGCTTTCAGGCTGTTATCTTTGCGTCGAGATCCGCTCAACTAAAATTGGAAGGTATTCGGATGTAACCCTTTGTTGACGGTTTACAATTTTTTTTTGCAATGAACCTCAAACAATGCATACCAGGTATAGATTTATTCTGCAGATGCTAATTTTTCATAAAATATATAATTAAAGAGCAAAATGATGATTTTTAAAATTTTTATTACGTGAATAAGAAAAACTTTTATGTGACAACCAATTTGAAAAAGTATAACTTTATTCGTAGTTATTATTTTTGAAAACTGCGTTAGTGAATGTTTTATCAGAATAAATCTTTAAGTCTTTTTAAATTATGCCTATTGACATTTATGTCACGGGATTATTCGTTATTACCATTAATTAACATCAAGTGTTGCCGAAATTCGGGTACTTAAGGGGTCTTCTCACTTTAGACGCTAAAAAAAGGCTATGCATTTTTTGGATGTGTTTATATTATAGATATTGATATAAAAGATGTTACACTTAATAAATACACTTTCGAAATACATTTTAAAAAATTATTTATTTATTTAAGTCACTATTTATAGACGAAAATAGTAGTTAAAAAATGTCCTACAAAATTTAAAGGCCTGCGCCGTGATGAAATCCAGGAGATGGACCATCCGAAAAAAAAATCAAACGGTTTCAAATTCCGTATGTTAATAGCTATAGCGCATATCATACGATTGTTGATATATGCAAAAATAAGAAAATGGCGGACATTTTTCGAAAAAAAAAAAACAAAAAAGTGTTTTTTCACCGTTTTTGGAAAAAAAATAGTAAATATTAAAATTTAAAAAAATCCTTGATACGCGCTATAGCTATAGCTGTAAAGAATATGTGGTTAATATTTCATAAGGATCGGTCCAAGAGTTGCGAAGATTTTATCGACAAGCCGTCGAAAAACATTATTTCGAAAAAAAACGTGTTTAAAGCTTGTCTGGGTTACATAAATGTATACATTTTTTTTATTAATGTATTTCGAAAGTGTATTTATTAAGTGTAACAACTTTTATATCAATATTTATAGTATAAACCTATTAAAAAATCATGAAAATAGCCTTTTTTAGCGTCTAAAGTGAGAAGACCACTTTTAGCCAAAAAATGTACATTATCCGTAGTGTGAACGTCTTGCCTATCTGACCGCACGTAAAATTACATGCATTGAACTACTTTTTATCTCTAGTGTTTTTTTTTTGTGAAAATTCAAACAATTCGTAAAGACCCGTATATTCTGGACAATAACAACTATTTTTATTTTATTTTAAATCTTCGATTTAAAATAAAATAAAAATCAACAAGCCGTCGAAAAACGTTATTACGAGAAAAACGTGTTTAAAGCTTGTTTGGGTTACATAAATGTATACATTTTTTTTATTCATATATTTCGAAAGTGTATTTATTAAGTGTAACAACTTTTATATCAATATTTATAATATAAACCTATTTGAAAAATCATGAAAATAGCCTTTTTTAGCGTCTAAAGTGAGAAGACCACTTTTAGCCAAAAAATGTACATTATCCGTAGTGTGAACGTCTTGCCTATCTGACCGCACGTAAAATTACATACATTGAACTACTTTTTATCTCTAGTGTTTTTTTTTTTGTGAAAATTCAAACAATTCGTAAAGACCCGTATATTCTGGACAATAACAACTATTTTTATTTTATTTTAAATCTTCGATTGTGGTTAACGCTCCACCCTCCTTAGGTTCTTCAAATTCGAATATGTTGGCATATTTGGTTCGTCAAGAAACTATTCAATTTGATGTTGAATCGAATTATTATAGAAGATATCACATGCAGCATTTGTTTTTAATACTGCAATAATGAATATATATGAACAATAAAAATGTTTCACAATAGTTTGTTTCAATAAAGATCTCTATCGGAAAAAAAATATTCTGCCTGTTCCGAAAAAGACATCGCGTAAGTCAATTTACAGAATCTTCAAACGTATCCTCAGGTCGAATAATAGAAATGCCAGAGTGGCATTAACGGTAAAAGATCTATAAGATCATTTGAGTACTCAATGAAGCGTTGAATTTTGCTAAATAGAGCATACCAACTTAAATTTACGAAGATGAGCCATATAAATGTTTATTGCAATTATTAAAAACAATTGATTTATCGATCGTCTAATCCTTGATTTCTTCTTCATGCTTCATTGATTTCGTAAAATTCAGTTCAATTTCCATTCACATATTTTCGTACCTCTCTTCGCTCTCTCGTTTTTCTACTTTATTCTCTTCTCGTTTCTCCCTCAATTGGTTTTGCTGGGAATTTATACTCTATCAAATTAACTGCATATAACGTTCCTCGAGAATTTAACCCTCTGTATTCGGCGCATCGGCGTTGAATAGTTCCCCCCAGTACTTTTATCCATCCCATTTGCATGTACATTTTCTCTTCCTCCGTTTCGTCTACGACCAGGCTTTTTGTTCTCTTTTTATTTAGTACCCATGCTCGATATCCCTTCTGGTTCACGAACACGAATCCCTTCGGTTTGTAACAAGCCGGGCGTAATTTTAATCGATCGGAGATTCGAATCCTTATTCAGATACAATTCGAAAATCCACATGGCGAAGGGAAAGATGAAAAGAAAATACATCTCAAAAAATATATCTGAAACTGTTTTGTACTAACGAGAGCGAAGAAATTTTTTTCTTCATTCGTTCAATCAATTTGGACCTATCAATGTTATTATATAATTTGTTATAACTCTTCGGCAAATATCTTCGTCGAAGCCACAAATCTTGGGTAGCAAATATGATTTTGTATGCCTTTATTTTTACAACTTCTTTGGGGTGTGCATTGAAATTGGGCGCTTTGCAAATATGATGTTGAAGTTTGCATCGGTGGAATACAACGAAAGTAATTTTTTTTCCTATTGCTTACATTTTTTTCTGATTTAGGGTACGAAGATCACCCAAACGATTTTTATGATCCTCATAAGAGATCCACGATCTTAATATATAACAAAATCATAGATTGTAATAAAAATGACGAAATTAAAAAAACTGGAAAGCACTTTCGTTGCATTCGAACGATGCAAACATCAACGCCATTTGCAAATGTATATAGCTCAACTTGAAAAGTGAGTAGAAGTTATTTTAAATCGTTCTTGATCAGTTCTTTTTTTTATTACGAAGAAGAACGTCGTTGTGAGATTCCCGTGCCTGGTACAGTTTTCGAGAAAATATTTCGTAAAGGTTATAAGACTATTGTACGGGTCATCGTCAAGCTGCCATGATGATTGGTCTAATATACGCCATGTGAACGTCCCACTAATCGTCGCATGCGCTCAAATTTCATTGACTCTTATATACCTTTAAAAAAATTGTTTTTTTTTTTAAATGACGTAAATGATGTATAAATATGCCGAAAATGATATGCAAACGTTATTTTAGGTGGAAACATTTTTGTAAGACATGTGAAAAATGGTTTCAAAACTTTGAGCGCGTTTTTCATGAAAGGTTTTAAAAGGAAAGGTTTTAAAAATTGGGCGGGCTCGTGGGTCTTACATTTTTCGAATAATTGACTTCCAATTTCAACTGTAGCTTCTTGTGTCGATTTTCCAGCGATATACACACGACTTTTACCATCAATTAACAATTACGGTTTTTGGAAACGAATGAAAGCCGTTGTTTTAGTCGAAAACCCGACTTTTTTCAAAATGGGGCTGAAGGAGCAAAAATATAGTATTTATTAAAATGATGTCAAAGTAACCCTTAATCATTGACATAAGTTGCATTTTGATGCCTTATCAAGTAAACCCCACACTCGAGGATACTTTGACAGTTTTTAAAAATATAACATTGTGGGGGGGGGGGGGGGGGGTTGCCTTTCTTATATACAGGGTGTTCCTCTTATCTCTGCCACCCGAAATAACTCGGTAATTGTCGACGTCACAAGAAAATGTTCCAGACTCAAGTTGTACGGTGTGAAGTGAGCCATCAAATGCGACCAATTTTTTTTATTTCGGTGGAGGCGCTGACGCACAGTGAAGGTCATCTCTATTTTTTTTAATGCAACGGTACATTTTTTTCAACCATCTTGTCGAGCACCTCAAGCCGCATAAAAACCTTAGTGGTTCAAAGTCGTTCAAGGTCATTCAAGGTCAGTATCGAGTATACAAATCTAAATATCTCGGATCACTACCAAATATTTGGTCGTGATCCGAGATATTTAGATTTGTATTTCATTTTAATGGGTGACCTTGAATGACCTTAAACGACTTTGACCCCGTAATGTTTTTTATGTGACTTAAGGTGCTCCACAAGATGGTTGAAAAAATGTACCATTCCATTTAAAAAAGTGGAGGTGACCTTCATTGTGCGTCAGCGCACCCGACGCAATAAAAAAATTGGTCGCATTTGATGGCCCATGTTGATGACGCATATTTCGGGTGGCAGAGATAAGAGGGACACCCTGTATATTTGATAGCCAAAGGACACATTCTTATATTGGAGCAAAAAAGTTGGAATTTAACATGTGTAAAAAACGTTACCTACAAAAAACTTCCAAAACCTGTTCAAAGTAACTCCATTTTACGGTACTCCTGATAATTTCTATAACTCGGCTAATGTTATGATATGAGTATCATTAAACGATTTCCACAGACGTATTCAGAAAGCTCTATGGCATAATAAAATAAAATAGAATAAAATATTTTTTTCAAATTTCTTGACAAAAATAGAGCTTTCATCCACAGAAAGGAAGCTTCAAAACCATACACAGATGTCACTGTTATACTTTTTTAAGTATGCGAACCAAATTATTCATCGCATTACCCTCGCATACACCCAAAGCTCAATTTTCCAAAAATAATCGTTAATTCTCACATCTTATTCTTGTACTGTATTTTGTACAATTGGTTTCCACATTATGAATTGGAAAAAAATGGAACCTTAGCAGGATCCATGGATGTTACGATATAATAACTCGGGCTCAATAGTTATTTGAATCTTACTCACAGTGAACGTGAAGCATCATTTGTTTGCTGACGGATGGTGGGACGCCGTTGCTTGCTATGCACATATACGTTCCCATCTCACTTCTCGTCACTTTTGTTAATGTGAGCGTTTCGCCGCCGACGGTCGGCACTGGAATCAATGGAACAAACAAAAATCCATCATAAAACATCCAGTAATGAGATCTCAGCTGGTAGTATTGGGTGTACAACTTAATTCGGTCCGTTTTTTTTGCTTAAAATACGCACTTATTTGAATGATAAAATGAATTAATACATTAATCAAAATATTGTCCATCGCTAGCCACTACTTTTCCCCATCTTTCTGGTAATTTGTGAATTACGTCGCGGAAGAAGCGTTCATCTTTTGAAGCCAAGAATGAATCGAGCCAATTTTTGATACCCTGTTGTGACGTGAAGCGTATTCCAGTCGAAGCGTTCTGCATCGATCGAAACAAATGATAGTCGGAAGGGGCAAGGTCTGGGCTATAAGACGGGTGAGCCAGAATTTCCCACCCGCTATTTTCCAAATAGTTATTAACCACAATAGCAACGTGAGGGTTAAGAGATGTTGATACTTCACTATACAACAAAAATCAGCTGTTGCCGTCAACCATTTATAGTACCTAGAGCCATCTTTTGAAAACGCACCGAACTAAGTTGTACACCTAATAAGTTATCAGCATTAAAAAATTCGACACTCGGTGAATACTTTTCAATAAAGTAACTCGATTTTTCAAAATTATTTGTGGATTTTTTTTTACTGGCTGAAGTGACATTAATGCCACATATATAGTTCTATCGTTGAAAAAAAAAGAAATCGATTTTTTGATCGTTGTAAATATATATTCCGCCTTAAGATGACGGTCTAACAGTTGACGTATTGAAGTGTCATTATGAGTTCTTACGTCTCGTTTTGGAGCCACCGTTGGTAGCTCTCGCAATAATATCGCCGTGGTCTTCGCGACGCCATACTATTGTAGGCTTGGGATAACCTCGTGCCTTACACACGAGTTTCGCCGAGCCACCCTCCGGCACCATTAAATCCCCTGATGTTTCTTCGTAAATGATGTCCGGTGGAATGACCACTTCAAGGTAAGCACTCTGCACGATCAAAATCATTGTTGCAAACATACATTTTATTTATCGTCAATATTCTCAACATTTGATGAGTATATTGCATATATCATGAATTCCATGCCTCCATTAATCATTCGTTGATTTCATGAACATTTTCAAGAATTAATTACGAAACATTTTGCGCTGTTGATTCGTACCCACAATCAGCTTATATTGCCCATTATTTCCGCAAATTCAACTTAGAGAATGAGAGATCGATAAAATGGCAATACCTTATGATCATTGCAATCGTCAGATTATAATATATCGACTTGAGTAGACACGTTCAATAGCACGGTAAACAGATGGTATCCAAATAACCTATTTTTTAGCTGCGATACTCTTTTATTTGTTACGGTCGAAAATGTAAATGAATGCAGCTGCTTTGATGACAACTTTTACCGCCGTGTCATTTGCGACATTATGTAGGGTGCCAATGAGTCTTTACTTATTGAATCTACATTATTAAGAGTGCAGTAGAAAACGAGGGTATGGTAAAACTTCACGGCTTGCTGGACGCTTGCCAAACAGAATACGTAAGACATTATGAATGTAAGTATGAATGTAAGACTCGAATGTGATGACTGCAAATAGTTGCAGATCGAGTTGGATGGTTTGAGCTTATTAAAAGATATCGATGTTATAAACAAAGAGAGAGAGAGGGGGGGGGGAAGAGATGGGAAGCGAACGTCCGATTATTTATTTACGATAAAAATATGAAGATTGCAAAAAAATGTCAACAAAGTGTAATTAAATTTCGGAAAGAATAAAAAATTGTGTTACTTTACATATATGCACAATTCGAACGAAATTGTTTACGGCTTTTCCAAACGGTGACCGAATTTTTCAAAACCGCACACACTAAAGGATGTTTTTCTAAACGTGCTCCGCCAAATATTTGTAAATGAAAAAAAATGTTTGCGTTTGTTTGGGTTTGTTTTTAAACTTTTGTTTTCGACTTGGACCGAGAGAGAGAGAGAGAGAAACGAACGTCTAATTGTTTACTTACGATAAAAATATAAAGATTGCAAAAAAGTATCAACGGAGCGTAATTAAATTTCGGAAAGAATAAAAGACTGTTGCTTTATATACATGCACAATTCGAATCAAATTGTTTTCGACTTTTCCAAAAGGTGACCAAATTTTTCAAAATCACACACCAAACGAAGGTTTTTTTAAACGTGCTCCTTCAAATATTTGGAAATGAAATAATTGTTTGGATTTTGAGTTCGGGTTTGTTTGTTAGTGTTAAAACAAAATTTTGTTAAAAAATAGGTTAGTTTGGTTTAAAAAAAAATTGTTTGTTTTTTTCTTTTCGTTTCGTGAAAATTCAGCTTGTTCTGAAAAAATGAGAAGAAACGAATGAAGGATGAGCAACCCACCTGACTCTTCATAGGATCCGTGTTAACCTGACACATGTAAACCCCGCGATCCTCGGGTTTGGCACCCTTGATATTCAGCGTCCAGGTATTGTAGTCGTTGTGAGTCACTGAGAGACGCGCATTATTCGTGATGACGTGCTCGTGAATCGCCAGAACCGCCTTTGTATCAGCTTTGATCCAGGCAACCTGTCCTCGCGACCACAAAACGCATTGCTCAGTAATCTCGATCAATTCCTCGTCTACGCGTCGCTTCCGCATTTCGTTTACTTTATTGATATATTTAACGCGCCATATTTAAAACGTCCCATAGGCGACGATGTTTTTTTTAACATGTTGGGGTAAATATCGTGTACGAACAGAGCGTTCAAATGCCTGCTGAACAGAAATAAAACGTTCCAGGATGTTTTCCATTTTATTGTCACCTGGAGGAAGCCTGCTCATCACTTTTTATAAAACCAAATCCCATTTTCTAATTATCCTTTTTTTTCACAACTGTTAATCCTCGATACAGAATTGATTTTTTCGTTCGAGTTTATCGATCAGCGTAATTCTTTGTGGATGCGAGATCGTAAAAATGTGAATCCACAGTATTGGAATTCACGTCGGGTATCATGGTAAAAACTCAGAACTGACGGCCTGCCGTTTTGCAGTATCGGGAGAGGCTATCTGTCAGGCGTGCTGGAAGGCTTTTTCGACCGCTTCTTGTACTCTTGATTCTTGTCGATATCACGAAAAGCAGTTCATCCATTGAAGCCGGAAAAGAGAAATTCGAGTGGAGGATTTACCAGCGAGTGCCCCTTCAACTTATAATTCAGTGTACCATTTGTACGGGGCATTCCCTCCAGTATTCAACGAGGCCCAAGCTTCAGAGATGTTTGCTCTTGCATACAATGTTTTTTTAAAGTTCATTTTTATTTTTCTTCGTAGAGTCAGCTTTGTCGTTGCAATCTTTCCAATTCCACATCGAACCACTGCGGGGTTACGTATGTAATATATATTCTGTGCAATTCTTGATTTCTATAGATTTAGTTCGAATTTTAACCAGACATTGTTCATATCATTATGCATGTTTGAGTGAAAATTCAGAACAGTCGATTATTTAGATTGGGAGATAGAGGGTTTTTAAATTGCAACCTTTAACACTGCAGGGTCTGCATTGGAATTTAGACAGAATTATTTTCCGTAAAAAAATATGTGTCACCTATAATGAGAAGACATATGGCAACATCGCATCATTCCACACATCCAATGACGTAAGTTTGCGCGGCATATTTAAAATGATACAGCAACACAAGTTTTTATTCGGAAGTGATTTTCAATCGAACGAAGTTTTTAACTAGTTATGAATTAACCAACACTTTTATTTGTTAGTGAAGATAACATAAACAATATAAAATATTAATATTTATAACGCAAATATTTCTTTATGATCAAAGTTTTTAACTTTAGGAACACGATAATTTTTTTTTCTCGAAACATTGAACAATACTGTTCTGCGGTGTTGCCATATATCTTCTTATTATAGGGGACAAATATTTTTTACGGATAATTATTCTGTCTTTACTGAACGTTTTTGGCAAAACTGAATAGTAAAGGCAATCCAAACTTTTTCACTCTTTTTCTAATTAGTTTGCTATCTAAACATGATTTTTTTTCAAAATTTATCGACACAATAGAATGGTACGACGAATTATGTGACCTGACTTTCGGTCAATGCACACCCTGTAGTGTTAAAAGGTGCAATTTAAAAACCCATTATCTCCCAAGCTAAATAGTCGACTGGTCTGAAATTTGACTCAAACATGCATAATGATATGAACAATGTCTGGTTAAAATTTAAACAAAATCTATAGAAATCAAGAGCGCGCACTCGTTCCACCTTAAGTGGCCGCCTTCGATTTTGTTGAAACTTATATATGTGATAAAGCATGGAAAACTATTAGACACGTATTTTTTTTCATCGGCGGAAAAACTGTTTCAATCGGGAAAACCACCCCTCACAGAAAGGCGTGTCGAGGGGTGATTTTGTAGTTTCACCCACAAGCAATTCACCCAACTGAATGAAACA
Source organism: Ophion ellenae (assembly GCA_963210295.1). NCBI lineage: Eukaryota > Metazoa > Arthropoda > Insecta > Hymenoptera > Ichneumonidae > Ophion > Ophion ellenae. The sequence goes on from OY723388.1 coordinate 35,487,115, forward strand.
AAAACCAAAATTCTTCTAATGTAAAGCAACGAAAAGTCTACTATAGAATTATTGAAGAAAAAAAAATAATTAAGGGGTGACGCATGTTTCTTTAATATAAATAGAAAAGTGGTTTAATAGTTTTCAATGCTTTATCACATATATGAATTTCAACGTAATCTAATTGTAAGCTGGACACTTAAGTAATGTTCCTTGTGAGCAACACTCGTGAACTTTGTTGGAAGTGTCTTTACGATAGTTTTCGAGACTCTTTTCGTTTATTGTTGCACGAAATGGAATGCTTCGAGCATCAAAATACGTGTTTCTAACATGACTATAAATCAAGTTTCCCTTTGATTTGCAATTGTGCCAACCGAAAGTTCACTCTCTAATCTTTTCCGGTTAGAATTTTCCGAGATGACGTTAGGCCAATCACCCAATCAACGAATGTCCGAGAGACGTAGGCCAATCACCCAATTGTCGGTAGACTGTTAAAATCTCAAATCATTCGATTCAGCCGTTTTTGAGAAAAGTTCCGAAAACTTTTGACGGTTTTCTTTACCGGCAGCAACTTGTGTCGTTTTGTGTCCACTTGGATACTTGTAAAATTTGCAATCTTTCTATCTTGTTTCAATTTAAATGTAACTTTAAAGCATTTTTGCATTTTTTTTACAGAGTAAAAGAACGGATGAAAAATCGTATGATGTGCAGACCGCTTAATTTGGAATGGAACAGCTCGTATATCATATGCGCGTAGGTGTGTGTTTCTGTATGCGGGCTTCACATAGTTGGCATATGTTATGCAGTAAACCAACCCTGTATTCTCGTTTCTGGTGCCCACTTTTCTTTTGTATGATCCATGAAAACGTGACCCGAGGAGAATCGGAAAAGCACCGTGAGCTCAGTGACGTGAAAAAGTTTTCTCGAGATACCCGCGTGTCTCGCATATACTGTGTCACCTATACGCCATTGTTGATTTGTGGTATGGCACATGAATAACAGCTCTTTAATCGAAATAATCAGGCTGCCTTGCGAAAGTTCAACGTATTATATTCCGTACAAACGGATATAAGTAAATGACTGTTATTTCCATACTTTGAGAAGTTGTTATTTCATGCTATTGAGGGAGTATTCCGATCAATTGAGGTTTGTGGGGGAAAAAACTCCTTCTTCTTTGGGTTTTATTCTTGCTTGATAAAATTCGACGGAGAGTGACTTTTGAAATATTAATCTCTGGATTGAGCACGTATATTATTGTTACGATGAGAAAAATGAGAAAAGATGATGACGAAAGAATTGTATTGATTTCGCCGATCAGGAGAAAAGAAAAATTACAACTTTTGTGGGCAGTTTTAGCATTATACAGGGTGTCCCAGAACTGATGGGAGTCCTTGCAATGGGGGGTTGGGGGTGAAATTCTGAGTCGATTGATATAAGCATGTATGGGTCTCAGATCAACCCCTGAATTTTTATTAATTTTTGAAGGCGAGCCAATCAGCGGTGCATCGCACCTACCGGCACACGCGCGTATGGCTTACCGACGCTGGCTCACCGGGCGCAGCTGATTGGCCCGCCTTTAAAAATTAATAATAATTCAGTGGTTGATCTTAGACTCAAACATGCTTATATCAATCGTCTCAGAATTTCACCCCCAACCCCCCATTTCAGGGACTACCATCAGTTCTGGGACACCCTGTACTTTGCAAGTTGGCGAGATCCAAAGCTGAGAAACTGGTCGATATTATTCAAGTTAATCTTATGTATTTTTATTTTCTGAAAATTTATCAAGCAATTGAAGCTGATTTTATTAATATTTTTACGGAATTAAATATTATTTTTCCAAATGATAATTTTCTTATTCATGTGCATCATGAAATACTGGCTCCGTGCTTTTGAATCAAGGACGAAAATTATTGACGCATAAAATGTATGAAAGGCAAATTTAATTAATATATAACGAATTCCATCAGGGCACAATAAATAATTGAGGCCAAACCAGAGCATGATTCGAAAAGTTTCTGTTTGTATGGCTTTGTAATGAATTTCAAATGTATATTACGATTCGCACTGATTTATCGGACGATTTGAAATTACCGAGGCATACACGTTTTTTTAAAATGTACTTATTCTACCGTTGAGGTGAACAGTGATTCTCTGTTGCAGATTCAATTGCGATTCGATGCAAACGAATTATTGGTAGGATTGATACACCGCGCAAAATCAATTATTTACACAGATCGTAGTTTCCATTCGCGTGTAAATATTGAAGGGAAAACTCAATGCCCAATGCAGATAATGCATCTCCCTCAAATATTTCATAGACGTCTCTTCGACGGAAATATCAAATAAGCGAGTGAATTGGAAACTTACACATTGATTTTTTATTACTCTATTTCGCCTGCAACGCTTCGTCTACCTATTTTTTTTCCCTGCAAAGCTTCCTAATGAAGAAGGCTCTATGCAAGTTTCTAAATTGTAGGTTATTTTTTATCCTATTTGGACAAACTTTTAGATAAGTTTGTAATTTCATAAAATTTCGATCCAGATACCCGTTTTTGCGAAATAAAATGGCGATTTCACTTGAATCAAAACTCCATTCTAGTACGACTATTGAGTCCAACATTCCAAAACGTGAATGAGTTATAGTATGAAAACACGCGTTTGCCAAAGTATTGAAATTCTCATAAAATTCGAATATCAACAATGCTCAACAAACTCAAGGGGTTCGGCTACTGTGAAAATTCCAAAAAATCGTTCGTCGCTTGTGGCAACTCAAATTGAAGAGAAATGACTAACAGTGCAGGAATCGCAGATTGTCAGGTAAACTTATGACAACAATAGAACGGCTAGTAAAAATTTTATTGCGTTTTTTTCGAAACTTGCTGCACTCATTTATTTTATAGTAGTTTAGTCTTGACCGACGTTTCTCTCGTCAACATTTTTTTTATTAATTATTAACGGTGTAATTTTTTCTTCAGTTACACAGTATAAAATTCAATTTTGTTTTTTAATAATTGAAACATGATAACAAAAAAGCTCGGTCAAGTCTCAGCCAATACTATCTACATAAAAACGTTGCTGTTTTTTTCAGCTCAAGCGGGTGGCCAAAATCTCATGCACCGTTAAGCCCCTCGCGTTCGCAGGTCCTCAACGAGATTGTTCATAACTTCTCTAATGATTAATATTTTTAAAATAAAATTTGGCACACAACTGTGTCGATTTACATACAAATAATCGTCCTAACGATTTTTCAATCATTTCACATATACCTTCGAAATCAATTTTTCGAAATAACCCTGATTTTCTGGTCGCCACAGTAGCCTACGGCCTTCAACAAAAAATATATTTTCCTATTCCACAAAATTTGCCAAGGTTAGCATGAGCAATGTATCCTTAGACACATACTCATGCTTAATTTTTTTCTTTCACCTTTTCTCCCTTGATAATTGAAACCCCGATAGAAAAAAAATGAAAACATGAAGCAAACCAATTATTAAAATAATACAATCGCAAATATAATCTCACAATACCAGATATAATCGATTTTCGAACGTAATCATATATTCCTTACATATATATGGGTGTGAGGAATCATATATCACATAAACATCATATATATATATATATATATATATATATATATATATATATATATATATATATATATATATATATATATATAAACATATATCACACAGGACCATAAGTGACTGCATTTATCTTAAGAACGACAAAGGACCTTTTGTAGCACGCCTGACAAGCCTCTCTCTGTCCCTATATCTACTTACTTTTCGGCGAAAAATTCGAAATTCACTTATAGCGTCCTCTGGCTTTTGAAAGCTCTCTCGTTATCTATAATATCATATAATCTATATACGTGCAACCTATCTCTTTGCGCAACCTACCTTTTTCCCTGCCCTCTCCCCGTCGCCCTTCGCTCCCCATACTCCCTTTCACCCCTTTCTATTCGCGGGTTCTTTCATATGCAAACGGTTTTGGTGCTCTCTATTGTTGCGCATTGTGAGGATCGTGCAGGCGTCCCGGTCTCTACCTCGTTTATTCCACTCTCCCACACATACAAACCGCATTATATATATATATATATATATATATATATATATATATATATATATATATATATATATATATATATATTACTAGCAGCATACAACGCCTTCCAATGCTATTTCAAACCCATCCTGTCACCCCTTTTATTTTTATTATTTGTCATATTTTTATCTTTTGCACGAGCAATGTTCTCTTGCTCTCTTTCTCTTTCTCTCTTCCTGCTTTGCTATATTTCATTCGGGATTCGAACATGCTCACGTGTACGCTGTTTGCCTTGTTTCCTTTTTTATATCATTCCAGGACAGCCCATGGGTTTTACACACCAGACATTCGAAAAAATATATATATATATAAATATATTTCGGTCCCTTCCACAGTTGTCCGAGAGTTGCTGCTTTTACTGTACATTGGTACAGTGTGGTATGCAGATAAATGGATAAACTCGCTAATTAAAAGTTTTTCGTCTTGTTTCTCCCCATCCTTCCGTCCTTTTTTGTCGTGCTTTCTCCAATTTTCTACCTTTCTATCTTTCCGCCGCGTTTTTTATTCTTTTTTCTCCTCTCTCTCTCTCTCTCTCTCTCTCTCTCTCTCTCTCTCTCTCTCTCTCTCTCTCTCTCTCTCCAACTTCCGGTTACTTTTGCAATGTTTGTATCTTGTTTTTTGGTGTTCTCTTCGTCTCGCTGTCAAAATTGTGATGGATTTATCATCCACAAATATCTCGACACAGTTGGTTCCATTTGCTGAGTTAGCAACTGCTACGGCGTGCATTTGTTTTTAATTGCGTACGTGTTTGTGTGTTTGTCAAATCAAGCTCGGGATCAAACGCGTCACAGCCAGGCTCGGTTGCCTTTGGGACGCCGCCAGAATTTCTGATGTCGCGCTATCGAATATCAATGGTAAACTGTGTTAATGGGCAGCTACCCCGTGTGGGCGAGATTTCGGTTATTTCCGGCGTTGATGGATTTTCCTCATTTGTTCGCCTACGCGATCGACCTATGGCGACGATTTTTTTTGTCTCGGAACCGAATGATTCCGGCATGTCGCGGTCGTCAGCGCTGCTCCGTCAATAATAGGGTAAAAAAAACCACCGCGTTAAAATCGAGACGGAACATTGAATGGAAACCTTCTACACGGAATTTAAAATGAAATGCCTTCATTTACTAACCTCATGCTCGAAAATGGAAACTTTCAATTTTACTTATGAGATTCGCGGGTGAAAAAAAAACATATGCTGCGTTGAGACTGATTGTGCAATTTCTTGCTTCCTTATTTGCAAAAGCAAATGCGTTTTATCTCTGATGTACAAAGGAGAATACTCTTGATTTAAAACGGAAAAATTAATTCCGCATGTAGATGCAGATATGTTGTCGCTTTTTAAGGGAGTATTCTAGTCTAGAAATTTGGAAAAATCGCTTGTTCTTGTGGCATTTTCTTGGAGTACAGACTCTTAAGAGGTCTTCTCACTGTAGACGCCAAAAAAGGCTGTTTTCATGATTTTTTGTTGATGGGTTTATATTATAGATATTGATATAAAAGTTGGTACACTTAATAAATACACTTCCGAAATAAATTAAAAAATGTTTTTATGTATTAATGCAACCCAAACATCGACGGCTTGTTGATAAAATCTTCAAAACTATTGAACCGATCCATATGAAATGTTAACCACATATTCTTTACAACTATAGCTATAGCGCATATCAAGGATTAAAAAAAAAATATTTCAACTTTTTTGCCATAAACGGTGAAGAGAAACGTTTTTTTTTTCGAAAAATGTCCGCCAATTTGTTATTTTTGCATATATCAAAAATCGTATGATATGCTCTATACCCATTAACATACTGAGTCTAAAACCGTTTGATTTTTTTTGTTTCGGATGATCCATCTCCGATATTTCATCAACAGCGCAGACCTACCATTTTTTAGGACATTTTTTTAACTAGCATTTTCGTCTATAAATAGGAACTTGAATGAATAATTTTTTAAAATGTATTTCGCAAGTGTATTCATTAAGTGTAACAATATGTATACCAATATCTATAATATAAACCTATTAAAAAAAAAACATAAAAATAGCCCTTTTTTAGAGTCTAAAGTGCGAAAACCCTTTAAGAATATGACCTTTAAAGGAAATTTCAAAATTCCCAATATTTACGCTAAGACACGAGACCACATAAATAACCATTTACATGGTTATAGCGATTTGAAATGAGACCAAATTAGGATGGATCGGTCGGAGCTACGAACTTCAGAAGCTTCTGAGGAAGCTACAACTGCTCGCAGGGAAGAACGAGCTTCAGAAAGTCATCGTTTCGAAGTCGAGGAAGGCACACTTTACGAGGCAGGAATGGCCGATTGATATGACGTAAGTAAAACATGCCATTATACCGCGTAGTTGCGGTTGTCTGAAATTGTACTCAAAACTTTAATCGCGTTTTTCTCGAAACGACTTTTTTCAACCGATTGACTTTCAATTTGGTATAGACCTTCAGTATACAGGGTGTTAGGAAGGTTCATGCAAAGCCTCAAGGGGGTGATAGGTCAACTCATTAGGAACATATCTAACCTAGGTTACCTCAGTCGAAAGTCTAAGGATTTCGAGTTATCATGGTATGATTTTTGGAAAATTTTCCAAAATTACGTACTTACCCGTTTACCTCTTATGTTAATGATATTTTTTTAAAAAATAGCATTAGGAGGTGCTTTCATTTTTGGACAAGTTTTTAATTATCCAACACGTCCCATTTAGTTAGTTGTGTCGATACAGACGATTGTATTGGTGTTTGTCGATTGAATACACATTAAGGTAAGACGCAAATGAGTTTGAGTTACCAATTATTGTCCGTTTCAACATTATGAACGAGTTAGTATCTAATTCGGGAAATTTTCCCAAAATCATCCTTACCATGATAGTTCGAAATCCTTAGAATTTGGACTAAGGTAACCTGGATTAGATATGTTCCTAACGAGATTACCTATTACCCCCTTAAGGCTTTCCATCAACCTTCCTAACACCCTGTATATCCCTCTATTGTTCCTACCTCGAAATTGTGTAATAATTATTATTACTATCTAAAGTAATAACAATTAATTTAAGATCAGAAATGCAAACTGAATTAATTTAAACTTCGAAAAAAATTATGCAAAAATGGCCCTTTTTCAGACAGTAGCCATTAAAAAAAGTTCTCTTTGGTACCTCTCCGGTCATAACGACATTTTTATCCATGCAGAAAATTGGTTTAATTTCTTTTTCAGATGAATGGGAGCTTTGGAATCATGTCAACCATCTCAACCTTTTTTTCGGGGCCATATTTAGAGCCCCGCAACTTTGTAAATTTCTATCCTTTTTGCACAATTTTTTTACAAGTTCTTGAAACATGTATAAAAAGACTAAAAAAAAGGGATGGTAAAAAAGTTTTTTAAATTAAGCTCGAAAGAACACCCGAACTTTAGGCCTCTAGACTAGAATACTACCTTAAATTAAATTTCCAATGATCGTGTATGTAGTATCAAAAACGTATTTTTACATCTACCTGTCTTACTAATGTGCAAACGGGAAAGTATAGTTTTATTTTTGACATTTACTCGATTTCGAAACACCGTGGGTCGTGTAGGACATGATCTGTATGGAATATTAGTGCAGAACAGTATCGCTATACCATACTGGATAAAATAAAGGACGCACCTTGCCGTTTATTTTGCATTGTTCAGTGCGTGCTTTTTTCCCAGTAATATGTGTATGCATACAGGGTGTCCCAGAACTGAATGCGTTCCCTGAAACGGGGGGTTGAGGGTGAAATTCTGAGTCGATTGATATAAGCATGTATAGGTCTCAGATCAACCCCTGAATAATGATTATTTTTTAGAGGCGGGCCAATCAGGTGCGCCACATGATCCGGCCTACGTCGGAGAGCGATACGCTCGCTCATCGGCCGCACCTCATTGGCCCGCCTCTAAAAATTAATAATAATTCAGGGGTTGATCTGAGACCTATACATGCTTATATCAATCGACTCAGAATTTCACCCCCAACCTTGCATTTCAGGGAATGCATTCAGTTCTGGGACACCCTGTATATATATATAAGGGATATCTAACAAATGTGTGTAAACAAATACACACACCTCCATATCCATACGCACACACACACACACACTCGGGCGCGCATATATATATATATATATATATATATATATATATATGGACAAACCGATTGTGTATCTACCATGGGCAAACAGTGAAACGCACTTCCGGTTGTAGGTGGCCGCACATTCAAATTATTCTTTCCCTGGATTTATCTATTTTCATGTTACAGCCACAGTTTACCCGGCATAAAACTTTCTATACATGTACTTTAGTATAAAACTCTATATGGGCCAACGAGAGAGAGAGAGGGTACGAGAGGGAGAGCGGGAGGGAAAGAGGGCAAGGGAAGGAGAGAGACAGAGCAAGAGAGAAAAACAGAATCGCCTATATCGGGGTTCGAAATGCCCTTTATAACGGTTTACACGCCCCAGTACTCCGTTCCGTTTTTTGACGAAAGAGCAATCGAGCTTGGAGCTTTTATTACATTTTTTTCTGTTTTATAGCAAACGTTTAACAACGTGAATCATTTTGTTGCGAGCCTGCTGCCCCGTTGTTTGCTCATACATGGACGTTATGTGCGATTAACGATCGGATATTCAACTCCCGAGTGACAAGAACGTAGGACGTATGGACACCCACACAAGACACGATATATTCCAAGTATATTCGTGTGACCGACTGGCTAACCGAATTGCCGTTGAATTTACGGATGCTATATCTACGCGTCTGCTAATTGAAGAATTGAGAAACCGAGTGTAAAGCTGCGACTCCGTCGGCGAGGTAATAAAAAGTTTTTCTCCTTTCCACCTCACTTATCATTGACCTGTATATCGATGCAATCATCGATGAAGTACTTGATAATTAATTACGCGTATCCTGTGGAGCTTGCAATGGACACATTGGGGTTTGGACATTTTTTGATAACCTGTCACTTTATTTCGTTCAGAGGGATATTCAATAATCGTTGCATCAATCCAATGCAAAACTTTTATACTTTGATAATCATGCTCATGCAACCCTAGAAACGTGTGTCTCCCTCGTTGTGAACTCATGCATATTTTTGGGCATGCCCCGGAAGTTGAGTAGATATCTCTCTACGCTCATTTTAGCCTAGGGATGTTCGGTCCCTTCAACCTAGAAGGCAAAAATATTTCGACGCAAATGACGCTAGCATCGGTAAATACTTCTACTCGTGTAATTATAGATTTACGGTATCGCGTCTAATGGTATACCTTATTGATTGCTTACAGTGATCGAACTCTTATTCAATATTTTCGTACGGTTATGAAAATATTCCTATTGTAATAAGAATGATCTTTTGTGGTATTATGATTGAATGAGGATTGTCATTGTTTCGACGGTGTGTCAAAATAATGACATATTTTATAGACAGTTTGTTAGGTGAATGAACTCCAGGCCTCGTAGAGTATGAATTAAAAGTGAAAATGAAATTTCATTTGGAGGGTCGCTTTCCCCCACTCTTTATCTCGCGCTGCTACGATCTCTAGGGCTTTGTGGCGAGAGGACAATTTCGGAGTGCAACTTTCCATACGCTGCCTGCTCGTTTCACCCCCAATGGTTCCTAATGGTAACCTACTTTTCCTCGTAAACTCGTAAATTAATTATGTATTGTATATATATATATATATATATATATATATATATATATATATATATATATATATATATATATATATATATATATATACAATATATATTGTATATATATATTGTATATATACGTACGTAAGTTGCAAAAAATATAATGTAGTTATTCGAAATAAGAATTAAAACAATTTCTGATTACTCGTACTATAGAAGTCTTCGATGATGCATTTTCTGCATTATGCAACGATACATATGATTTATGATGATCGCTACTCGGATAAGATCTTTTCCGTAGGAACCGAATTGGATTCATAGTTTTATGAAAAAGACAGAATTATCGAGAACTTTAAACAATCATTATTATCATTATTAACTCACCGCTTTACGAGAATAATCATGTGTATTTTTCGTTTTTTTCAAACGCAATGAAACAACAGAATTTATTTTTTCCGCATAACGGTCACATGATTTGACAAATTACAAAGACTTTTTTTGTAGCGGTTTTTTTTCATGATTTATTATTAAGAGTTGTATTGATTAGATCTAGAAAAGAGGAGAAAAGGCTCGTATTCCGCTTGAACATTGCTTTCGCGATGGAGTTTGCTCAAGTAAATTGAGAAACGAGTACAACCAAACGCGCACTATTTGAGAATTGAAGTTAAGGGGTCTTCTCACTTTGGACGCTAAAAAGGCCTATTTTCATGAATTTTTTGATAGGTTTATGTTATAGATGTTGATATAAAACTTATTACACTTAATAAATACGCTTTCGAAATACATTTTAAAAAATTTTAATTTATTTAAGTCACTATTTATAGACGAAAATGGTAGGTAAAAAAAGTCCTAAAAAATTGTAGGTCTGCGCTGTTGATGAAATCACCGAGATGGATAATCCGAAACAAAAAAATCGAACGGTTTTGCATTCAGTATGTTAATGGCTACAGCGCATATCTTACGATTTTGGATATATGCAGAAATAACAAAATGGCGGACATTTTTCGAGAAAACAAACAAACGTGTTTTTTTTCACCGTTTTTGGCAAACAAAAAAATAGAACGGTTTTGCATTCAGTATATTAATGGCTACAGCGCATATCTTACGATTTTGGATATATGCAGAAATAACAAAATGGCGGACATTTTTCGAGAAAACAAACGTGTTTTTTTCACCGTTTTTGGCAAACAAAAAAATAGTAAATATAATGTTTTTACAATTCTTGATATCCACTATAGCCATAGTTGTAAAGAATACGTGGTTAAAATTTCATAAGGTTCGGTAGTTTCGAATATTTTATCAACAAGCTGTCGAAAAACGTTGTTTCGAGAAAAACGCGGTGAAAGGTTCTTTGGGTTACACATCCCCCATGGAAATTTATGTATGTAAAATATATGCAGAAAATATGCTACATATATATATATATATATATATATATATATATATATATATATATATATATATATATATATATATATATATATATATATATATATATATCGGTCGCATATATAGTGACGAAAAATAGAATAATACGTATATATTCAGTATATATGCACCAAATATATGACGCATATATGACCCATATATTTTCGATATATTTTTCTGACCAAAACGTATACGCTACGTATAAACACTATATACGATGCATATATGAGGCATGTACGACGCATATATTTTCGATTTATTTTCAATCTATTTTTTTGTCAGAAAAATATATCAAAAATGTATGCGTCGTATATGACTCATATATGTGTCATTTATGCGTCATATATAACGCATACATTTTTGATACATATTCCTGACAAAAAATATATGCTGTGTATAAACACTATTACAGTTAAACTTAATAAAACTTAAAACTTGAACTTAAAAAAACTTAACTTACAGTCAAAGTACGCTATTACGTATAGACACTATACGTAATGTGGCATATATGTACCATTTATGCAGTATATATGTGGTATGTACGCAGTGTGTATGCAACATATATGCTAAATATATGTGGTATATATGCAGGGTAAATGCTACATATATCATTAATATATGATACATTGATATACAGTAATACCACGCATATACATCTCATGTATAAAAACGTTACGAAAATTAGAATTTGGCAAATATATGCAACATATATTTTCAATATAGGGCATACATTTCACATATATTACAATTATCAATGAAATAAAATTGCAGTATGTTTTTGCGTATATAAATTTCCATGGGGGATATGCAGTTAAAAAAAACTCAAATGTATTTCGAAAGTGTATTTATTAAGTGTAAAAACTTTTATATCAATATATATAATCTAAACCTATCAAAAAATCATGAATATAGCCTTTTAAGCGTCTAAAGTGCGAAGACCCCCCCCCCCCCCCCCCCCCCCCCCCCCCAAGTGGCTTAGTCTGTGTAAATTCGTCAAAAATACACTTTTTGGCTAGTTCAAGAGTTTGGTTTCAATTTTTTTGAACAATTGTATATAAATTGGGCCGTCTTCTTTTATTGAGATATTCTCATATACAAAGTAAATCGATCTATATATTATCAAAAATTACTTTCGAATAAAATATGGTAGTTCGCAAATTATTAAAATTCGAATAAAATGTTACATTAAAAAATATGGTTCTTCCGGTTCAAAAACAAAGGCGGGTAAGAATCAACACCAGCTTTCTTTACTCGTGAAGTGACAAAATTGAAAGGCAATGAGCATTTTTCAGGCACAGAGGTCGCGTCGAGCTATTCCATTGCAGATTGGTTGTTAAATATGATGTGACAATATTGGGCTCACAAGGAACATCATTCAAGTGTCTGCCTTCGATTTAGCTGCAACTCATATACGTGATTAAGCATTGAAAACTATCAGACACGTATTTATTTTTATCGGCGGAAATACGGTTTTAAAGGACGAAACCACCCCTCAAAGAAAGGCGTGTCGAGGGGTGATTCTGCAGTTTCATAAGCAGTCCACCGATCTGAATGAAACAAAAAAACCGAAGTTCTTCTAATGTAAAGCGATGAAAAAATCCACTATAAAAGTATTTAAAAAAAATTAATTAAGGGGTGACACGCTCTACTCTGGGGGGTGGGTTCCCCTCTTAACCCTTGTAATCGCCCGATGAAAAAATACGTGTCTAGTTTTCAATGCTTCATCATATGTTGTTCATCATATAGGGTTCGACTACTTAAAATGTTGCCCATGTTTAATGAAACGTTCATCATACATAGTTATTGACATACCAATATGGTCAATACCAATTTTCATTCTGCCCTAACAACGTCCGATGCACAATTTTGGGTAAATTTTTGCTAAATTTTCAATGTTGTAGATCATGTGTGTAAAAGAAAACAACGTTCTTCGACGAGCACGATGTTCTCAATTATCCACAATTCCCTATAAATATTCTACATTTACACTTGTTCATAGCCAACATTTCGTCGTATTAAAATTTCACCAGGCACGGCTAATACTTTGGAGTAAAAAAAAGTGCTCGGTTATTGGAGTTTTTATTAGCCATGGTTGCCTACGTCGCTTTCAGGATTTGCCAACCCATTTACAATTCAATAAAAACAATAAACCACATGTGGTTTATTGCTTTTATTGAATTGTAAATCTATGCATAGATATAAGGTGAAAAATGAACGATATGTAGAATGCATTACCGTACTTAAAAAAAGGAGAATCCAGAACAAGAAGAAGCAAATATTAAATAACTACGAATTGATCAAATAAAACAATTATGTCAGCTGCGTTAAAATTGTATATTCCATTATTCAATGCGGTAATAACAATAAACCGCGTAGATATCAGGTGAACATTTTATCAAAGATATGTGGCATAATATATCACCGCGTTTAAAAAAGGATAATCCCGAAATAAAATTAAACGAATCGATAAAATAAAAAAGTAGTCACCTCCATTAAAAATCTATATATTATTCAACACAATATTCTATACAATTCTATATATTATTCAATATAATATTCTATAACATTCTATATATTATTCACTACAATAGTAACAATATATCACATACATGTCAGGTGACAAATTATAAAAGATATGTAGTATTACCACATTTAAAAAAAAGGAGCATCAAAAAGAAAATGAAACAAGCTTCGATTAACATTGAATCGATCAAATTTAAAAAATTATGTGAGCTGCATAAAAATTTGATATATTTCATTCTATATATTCGTTTCTAATAATGCTATAAATGATAACAACAACTACCTTGGGGAAAAACGATAAAATACTACTTTCACAAATACAGAATTGACCTTTGATTATTAAATTACTTTTGTTTTACAATAATTGTAAATAATTCTTGTCGCGTTAACATTTATATTTCGAGAGAATAATTCATAATTATATTAAATTTCCATAAATCAGTGGCACGTGACGATCGTCTCTCGAAAGCGACGAACGAGGCGCGGTTACTTTTCTCCTCCAACTTTATCCGCTATTTTTTCATTCTTTTTCCCTCGATCCTGGCCCATGATACACGCGACGTAGACGCGAAAAAAAGGATTGAAACTTTTTCCTCGTCACAGTTGCGTGGCATTGGCGGTTGCGTCTTGCGAATGCTTAAAAAGGCTTTTGAGGGTACACGAGGAGGAAATCGACGAGACTGCTACTTCGACGTGCTTCTTCCTTTTTTGCGGGGACTCGAGCTCGTCCGAGGGAGGTCGCGCTTTTTCGAAACTTTTGCTCCAGCAGCAACCTGCTGTATCGCGTGTGTGCTTATACGGCGGAGTTTTGAGCGCGTTAAGGCGTTATACGCGCTCGCTTCTTTTATAAATTTTTTAACTCGCGAAACTCGTCGCGAAATTCCCGTGCTGTTTTTGTGTAGAGTGAGACCGCGAGTTTTACATCTTCGCGTGCTTTGCATGATGCATCGTCGTACGAAAAAGAAAAAAATATATATAAGAGATTACTTTTGCAAAAGGACAATATTTTAATATAGGGTTTTTTAAATTTTCGATCTTTAAACTCAATTTCATAAGAGTACGGCTTGAACGTACTAGGGTACAGTTTTATTTAATTTCAAAGAGAAATATTTCGATGTATTAGTTTGATGATTAAGGGGTTAGGGTACTGTGAAAACGACGAATACTCGTTCGTAGCTTGAGGCAACTCAAATTAAAGAGGAAGGTCCAACATATGATGCAGAAACCGCAGATTGAAGGTAAACTCATGATTATAACGATAGAACTGCCAGTAAAACTTTTTTTTCACGAAACTTTGTTTTTCAACACGGTGTACACGATTTCTCGATATCTAATGGACGTATTGACTCGAAATTTGGAACACTTATTCAGGGTAATAGTAGTTTAGTCTTGACCGACGTATTTATTTTTAACATTATTTTTCAATTAGTTATTAACAATAATGATGACATTTGTCATGGAAGAATTCGAAAAAAAAATTCAAATTTTTTTTTGATGATTGAAACATGATAACAAAAAAGCTCGGTCAAGTCTTAGCCGAAATTATCTATTCAACCCCTTCGTTGGCAGAGGGAATTCGATAAAAAGTGCCCAAAATGGCAGGACTTTTTTTTTTCATCCTGAAAACTTGTACTCTGGGGTTTTTGAGGGTGCCGATTACGAATCAGAACTCAAAACTCAGGAATTCACAATGACGAACAAATATGGCGAATGAAAATACAAATAATACAGATTGATTTAGATGAAACTCGGTACTCATAGGTTGTGTAGGTCACTGATTGTGAGTCTGAACATTTTTAACTTTCAAATTTAAAGTTCAGATTCGTAATAAGTGACCTCAAAAATCCCGGAGTACTAATTTTCATCTAAATCGCGTGAAGTTTTTTATTTTCCAAATTTTGACTTCAAATTCGGATTCAGCGAGCTCAAAAACCCCCAAGTGAGGCTCCGATTTCAAGTCGGAGCAAGTTAAACAAGGAAATAAAGTTGGACGCACTATTGCGTCAATGTCACACAGGGCACGGAATTATTTGATCCACTATTGCGTCAATGCCAACGAAGGGGTTGAGGCCTAAGGCCACAGTAACGGGTATAAAATCATGTGCAAATTTAACCATTTTTTTCGTATGAAAAAGTGATTTACTCATAAAATTAATTACACATCTATTGAGTATGAATATCAAGCTGTTAGAAAAAATATATATATTTTTTTCGATGTACAAAATGGCCGACTGCTAATATTTCGTTTTGTTATCTTTTTTTAGGCGCTCCGCGGCGTGACATTGGCATCCACAATTTTTTACCCAGAAAAAGAATTCTCGTCAATCTACATTAGAATATCTAGAGAATTACGTACGGAATTTAAAAATTATTGTTTTATTCAAAAGTTGTAGATATTTGGACTTGAGAAATTGTTGAAGTTATTTGTCACGCCAATTGGAAAAAAGCTGTTTCGAGAAGTTTCAAGTACTCGGCTATTTTGTACATAAAAAAAAATATATTTTTTCTAACAGCTTGATATTCATATTAAATAGATGTGTAATTAATTTTATAAGTGAGTAACTTTTTCATATGAAAAAAATGTTAAATTCGCACATGATTTTATACCCGTTACTGTGGCCTAAGGCCTTGAAGAAAAACACTCGTTTTTTTAGTTTCAGATCAATCGGTAGTCAATATCAAGTACACCGTTGGGCCCCTTACGTTCAAAGGTCCTTCACGATATTGTTTATAACTTCTTTGATTATTATTATTTTTAAATGAAATTTGGTACCCAACTTTATTAACGTATATACAAACAAACGTCCAAATGATTTGTAAATCGTCTTACTTACTCCTTCAACATTATTTTTTTATTTACCCTGTTCTTCGGGTTGTCACAGTAGCCTTACCCCTCAGAAGGGAAGAAGATAAAAAATATACGTCAGTTCCCGTAGTTATCAAGTCCGTGATTTTTCCGTTATGAGTGAAAATTACTGGAGAAAGATTTTTCTTTTCTGTCAGTTAGTCCGGCAGACGACCCGACTTATGTCGACCAAGAGCGAAAAAGAGAGAGAGAGAGAGAGAGAGAGAGAGAGAGAGAGAGAGAGAGAGAGAGAGAGAGAGAGAGAGAGAGAGATTGGACTCGCACTGTTTGACAAGTGGAATCGGAGCCTGCGGGAAACTTTATCTCCGGTTCGAACACGTTAAAACGAGGAATACACCGAAAACGGAAATCGAATGTTTCCTGAAAACGTCGATCACCAAGAATCGCTCCACTCCTTCGAAAACACTTTCAAGATCTTCCCTATTTTTCCTCCGCACGCCTTTTCATGTCCACTTTATAGGGACACATGGGTATATTATATATGTGACCCGTATAAATACGTACGTATGAGCTGTTTCACGCCAACTCCAAAACCTCCTTTAGACCTTATCTAATTCAATTTTTTATTTTTTATATTGCTCCACAATCGACGGAGAAAAAGCGTTTTAGATTTGTTACCATTTGTTGGTTTTTGGTTATTTGGTCTAAAAAATTACCATTTTTGAGACGAAATAACAAACCATTTTATCAGCGATCGAATCAGTGAAAAATTTTCGAAACTTTTTTTTTAACAATTAAAACGGCTGGGCCGAAGGATTCAACTCCAACGAAGTCGACGCCTCATAACTGTGAGAAGGCGTCATAACTCTAGGATATTCATGTCTTTGGAGGAAAAAAACGGTTCCATTTACTTTGGCAAAGTGAGACTTAAAAAGGTTGGGAACTGAACTTCCGGTTGAAGAAATCGAAAATCAAAGAGAGACTCAAACTAGCCACGATGGAAACACTATTTTGACACTCGAACTATCAAACTACGTGGAAAAATAACGGGGAAAAGTTCCGGAAACTATCATGTTGGCGATTATGACAAAATGCGTCGTTGTTGCCGGAGTACAATTACACAGAGTGCTTACTATACCAGGAGGTCCTGTAACTGTAAGCACCTTCAATATCTTTCAAACTATGGGTGGCGGAAAAAAAATGTGTCCAACATGTGTACAGAAGGGGTCATCAGACGGTGATAACGATTTTTCCGTACGTCGAATTGCTTGCAAGACATAAAGGCCACCTTTCTTTTTTTTTAAATGGAATGCAGCGTTTTTATGTCTGCCATCTGGTAGCGGCTGTCGAGACGAAAATTGGGACCCAGAGGGTAAAGTCATTAAAGCTCCTTTACCTTTACCTTTGTTAGCGCGTGAAATTTCGTCACAAAATTGGGTAAAAATCGATTTAAGGGGTTAGGCTACTGTGAAAATGACGAACTCTCGTTCGTCGCTTGAGACACCTCACATTGAAGAGTCATATATATTGTGCAGGAATCACTGATTGAAGGTAAACTCATGATTACAACGGTAGAACTGCTGGTAAAACTTTAAACGCGTTTTTCTCGAAACTATGTTTTTCAAAACGGTGTACACGATTTCGCGACATGTGATAAACGGATTGATTTGAAATTTAGCACACTTATTCAGTGTAATAGTAGTTTAGTCTTGACCGACGTTTTTTTTCTCAACATTTTTTGTTTTCATTAGTGATTAAAAATAAAGTCATTTTTCCGGAAAAAAAATCGAAAAAAATATTTCAATTTTTTTAATGAGTAATACACGATAGCCAAAAAAGATCTGTCAAGTCTTAGCCTATATTATCCATTTCAAGAAAAAAAAAACTCGTCTTCATTTGTTTCAGATTGACCGGGTAGCTTCAATCGAGTACACCGTTCAGCTCCTCACGTTTGAAGGTCCTACACGAGATTGTTCATAACTTCTTTAATTATTGATGTTTTCTTATGAAATTTGGCACACAACTTTGTTGAGGTACAAAGAGAATTTTTCCATCATCATGCTTATTTCTTTAAAAAACAGGTAAACTTTGGGAATTTTTATCTCAAAAACTAATGTTTCGATTGGATCCGGGTTTTTTTTTTATTGGAAAATATGTACATAGAGGTATGTTTGGGAATTTTGTAAAATAAATTCTATGACTGGAAGCGATTCAAATGCGATTATCTCGAAACATAGTTTTCAAAGTCGGTGCCAGATGTATCTCGAAAGCGGCTTGTCCGACTTTGTCCGAATTTGGATACAATATTCTTCGATAGTTTTTTTCGTTCGCCACGTAGGATTTTTTTAAATTTTCATTTTTGACGGAATTGCGACCGTTTTAATTTAACATTCGTTTTTCGTTCACAATTTCCGACGATTTTGGATTGCATACACATTGCATAAAAAAGAAATGTTTCAGTCGAATGAAAAACCCCTACGTGGCGAACGAGAAAAACTATCGAAGAATATTGTATCCAAATTTGGACAAAATCGGACAAGCCGTTTTCGAGATACATCTGGCATCGACTTTGAAAACTATGTTTCGAGATAATCGCGTTTGAATCGCTTCCAGTCAACGAAATTATTTTAAAAAATTCCTAAACATACCTCAATGTACATATTTTCCAATAAGAAAAAAAACCCGGATCTAATCGAAACATTAGTTTTTGAGATAAAAATTCCCAAAGTTTATCTGTTTTTCTCGCCGTTTATTCAGGTACCTCCCCTTAAATACCCCTTATTTTAAAGTCGTCACAGTGGTCTAAACCCTTGATATTTGAGCTGCTCGCAGAAATCGAATGGGCGTTATGCCTCTTTTTTTTTAAGCCCCCATGTAGAATGATTTTATTTCACAATAAAAACTCGCTGGACTTTTTATCCCCTTCAATGCGGACTGTTTTGGACACGTTAATGAATTTAGCACGTTAATGAGAAAGCGTCTTTGCCACGCGCCATTTATCAAGAATCGCCCGGAACTAATGCGCCACTGGTTCTGAAATAAATGAAATACCCGAGCTTCGTTTCTGATCATTCAAATAGCTCCATTGCTGTAAGGAAAACTCGCGGGGTGTACCCGTCCGGTTTTGATTAAATTTGGCATGTTTGTAGAGTTGGTCAAAATACTCGACTTGTATTTTTTGTTATATCGGCTCAACCCCATTTTTTGGGGGGTCAAAACCACTCAAATGAACACTTTTCTAGATATGCATTGAAAAATTGCATTTTTGCAATGAAACATTTTTAATTCGTTGTTATTTGTACTTGAAAAGTATTTGAAAAAAAAACGTTATTGACATGTGGATTTTTTTCGTATCCCGGTCTGTTTGAAAGTTTTTGCCAAAAAACGATTTAAAAACCCCTCAAAATGGAATGCTGCCGATATGAAAAAAATACGTGTCGAATATTTTGACCTACTTTACAAACACGCTACATTTCATCCTTATCGGAGAAGGACACCTCGCGCGGTTGCCTTTTCAGGTAGGGTCCATTCTTCTCGGATCAAGAATACTTTCTCTTTGAAGAATGATTTTACTCAGGCGAGTGAAATTCATTCTCCAAAGAAAATGTATCCTTCGTCTAGTTATAGCGACCATCGCATTTATTTCCATTGCTTCGGCAGGGCTTAAGGGAAAATACGCTCACTGCTCATTTTCACAACTCGAAAGGAATCAAATACTTCGTCTCGTCTAATACGACATTTCCAATACAACACTTAAAAAGCTTTTCTTGTGCATTAATGAACCAAATATTCAACCGTATATTCTATACATTACTTCAAAACTACGGCCAAAGTAATTATTTTTGTATTTAATGTTGGCGATGATAAAATCGAACATTGATATGTTCGATTTCATTCGAATTTATAGATATTTATTATTTTCAGCTTATGCATGTCACTTTTTTATTTTGTCAAATTTAAAGTTTTTACGGTTAATACTGTTAAAAATGAAACAAAAAACACGAAATAAAAAAAAAGCAGTTAATAGTGCTATTCCGCATAAATGAAACGAGCTACCATACTTGACCCAGCGGTCGGTATGCGATTGAGGCGATCTCCCATGTCAAGCAGCCTAGGCTTGGTATGATCCTTGGATGGGTGACTGCTTAGCCGCGTACTGACTTACGCCGTTACTGAGCGAGAGGCATTTTTACTGACTTTTAAAACTTTCACTGACTATTTTGATGAAACTCATATATGTGATGAATCATTGAAAACTATTGGAGACGTATTTTTTTCATTTGCGGAAAAACGGTTTTAAAGGGGGAAACCAACCCTAAAAGAAAGGCCTGTCATCCCTTAATTTAATTTTTTTTTCAATACTTTTACAGTGGATTTTTCATCGCTTCACATTAGAAGAATTTCAGTTTTTGTCTCATTCTGATCGGTGGACTGCTGTGGGTAAAACTGCAAAATCACCCCTGGACACGCCTTTCTCTGAAAATTGTTCCACACCCCCCCCCCCCTTAAAACCCTTTTTCCGCCGATGAAAAAAAATACGTCTTGGCTACAGGTTTTCCACAGTTTCCCTGTGCCCTCGTGTTAACGCGATGCAATAATTTATGAGAAAATACTAGCTGTGGGCAACACTTCGGGGGTCTCTAACGAACTGAAAATAGTGACTTGAGTATGGGCGGAAAAATGAAAGCGATCGGATCCTAAACGCCCAATTGGACACACGAAGAATCATTGTAAAAAATACATAAATAAAATGTAAAAAAAACTCGAATGAAGCACTTTCTTCACCCCAACGTAAAATTCTCATAGCTGTAGATTTCGATTCGTGACTTATCTTTCGTTGAGAATCGATGATATATACATGTTACTGCGATTCCGACCGATGTAACGATCTTCGCGAAAGATTCAGTTCGATAGCCCGAGGTTATAGTGATGCAAATACCGTCAATTTAAAAGGCTAATCCCGATCAAATACTTAATTCAAAATAAAGCTATTTTCCTTCGATCGAATGTTATATCGATGTTTCTTTTTGCAATCTTCACCACGTATTGCTTCTCATATCATATATTTTCTGGAAGCGTCAGAAAATATTGGGCATGAGGTAACAAAATTATTGTTTAAGTTCCACAGTGAGTGCATCGTGCTGCGTGCTTCCTTTTTATAGATTTATTTATATTATATACGGATGTTTTTGGGTACGATACAGCGGGAGAACCGACGTACGATAATGCGCTTATAGACATAAACAAAATTCGACGAAAGAAACTAGAAAAGTGCTGAGAGTTTTTTTTTCAAAACAAAAATGAATACTCGGGAAGAAAAATTTGACGAAAAATGGCGATGACATGATAGAAAAAAATCTTGAATAGCCCGAACCCTTGTATGCGGTTTTCCCGAGTACATGAAGAGGGCTTTTGGATTCGTATAGTCAGGCAGTGACAATTTTCAGTGCACCAATATCATAACGTGCTGCGTGCTCTCAGTAGGCCCAGGCAGTTATATAGTTTTACAGTTTCTGTGATGACGATAAGATGCGCCCTACGGAGAGTTTGGCTTTTTGGGGTGGGTATATGCTTCGGTATTTTTTATCCGCGTGATAAATAAGCCAGTATCTTTAAGGCCTTATATACTTTTGAAAAAAAAAAAGAATCGTGTCGTTTTGCTTAAATGATGTATAAACATTCCAATAATGATATGGTTGTTATGTATAGAGATCCCGAGAATGGTATGGTACGAAAATGATTAAAAAAAACTTTTAACGCGTTTTTCTTGAAACGGTGTTTTCAAAATTGGGCGGACTCGTAACTTTTACAATTTTCAACCAATTGACTCCAAATTTTAACTGGAGCTTCTTAGATAGATTTCCTAGCGAAGTCCATGCGATTTTTACGATCGATCAACAATTACGGATTCCATAAACAAATTGAGGCCGTCTTTTGGTCGGAAATGCGACTTTTTTTTCAAAATAGTGCCACATTTGCAGAATTCAATATTTTGCCATAATCATGTGTACTTCGCTAGCAAGATCTTTGTAGATTACGAAAAAAATTCTCTTTCTTTCCAGATGTGCTCATGTGCGTTTCATCGAGTCCGCTCGTGGAGGGTTTAAAAACAAGCCGTTCTCTTTCTACCACAGTATGAGAGTATCCACAGATATGTGAAATAATCCCTCCAATCGTCATTCCGATAGCTTAATTAGGATTTTAAAAAATTCCAAAAAAGCCTTGTTTTCCGACCAAACAAAGGTATATAAGGCCTTAAGGGTAATAAAAATGAGAGAAATCCGAAATTCGAACGAGAATAACGAGAAACGACAAAGATTGTAACCGAAAGCAAATAAATAACTGATTTCACGATTATCAGGAGTACAATGGATTGTATCACTTAAGGGGTTATATACAGTTAAAAATTTTCGAAAAATTCATTTTTTAAAATTCCTCTTTCGCAATGTACATATGTGTAAGTACACACACAGAAAATTTCTTGTCAATCCGGCGAATATTCTCGAAGTTACACGCACATTTGTAATGACATGTCAGAGCGTTCGAAAGTGCTTTTGAAACTTGAAATGCGTTTTTCTCAAAACTGTGTTTTTAAAGTCGGTGCGTAAGATTTCTCGGAAAAGGCTGAACCGACCAGTCTCAAATTTCAACACAATCTTTTCAAGTATATTATTCAGTAATTAATCGAAGGTTTTTTCCATTTTATAAACAATTCGATTCCTAAATTTTTGTCAAAAATCCTTTTTTTTTTAAGAAGCCGCAATTTTGTCAAAAATTATTATTTCACTTATTCCTTCGATCAATCACAAGATAATCCATTATATTAACGAAATATTTTTGGTTTTTTCATTTTAGAAGATCCAGTTCAGACATATCGTGCTCACCGCAAGCCGCCTTTTTTTAGAGATGCTCCCGGAGATCAGCTATAGCAGCCTTCAAAATAATCATTTTCACAAATAAAGAATGTCAAAATACAGTTAAAAGTTGCCATAATATGTGTACAAATTTTTACGTTCATAGATTTAAAGGTCTTCGCAAGACAAATTCTTGAAAAATCGTTTTATTTCGGGCCTCCTGTCTGTATATAACCCCTTAAGAAGAAATCATGTCGCTATATACCGATGAAAGAAAAAGACTGATCGCGTGGAACAAAAGCAATCGTGCCTCGACATACCGACTGACAAAAAAATAATAAAATAAATCACGGCGATGGAATATATTGAGTTTCGATCTACGAGAGGATCATTTGCCCTGTAGCGTCAGGTTTCGCAATTAAGAATTCATCCGACTAAAGTTTCAGGCTAGCATACGCAGTGCACCGTCAGGGGGCATGGGGATCGTTTGTTTTTTTTTTTCAATTTGTTTGTTTGTTGGTGAGGTTGATGATTCTCATAGCAACGTTGGTGCATTAATGCAGAGAGCTGGTGAGTGCAGGCACGCAGCAGAAGTGCAGCAGTAGGTAGTAAGTGGGTCCATTGCAGGCGGACACATAATGGTAATATAGTTACCCGGGCCTTGGTGCCACTGTGATCTCCACTCGCGTAGGAGGGAGGACTCACCCGGTATCCACCGAGATGGTTCACCACACATGTGAACGTCGCGTCGCGACCCTGTGGGATCGTTACGTTCTCCAGAGGGAAGAGGAAGTCTGGACCCAAGCCCGTCACTGCAACAGAGAGAACGGAAACAAACGTCGTTAAACCCATAGAAGTTTTATAAACTTACGATAAAATGCGGTTAATCCATTTGGCTGTTACGGAACTCTCATTTTATCATTAGCCGACCAAGTCTGCGGGTTTTTATTTTTCGTAAAGTACATCGAGTAAACGATATTCCAGTTGAATTTCGCCACGCCAAATTATGGATCATTGCGTCTCTGGGATATTGCGTTATCATGCTTGAAGGCAGTGTTGGTGGCAGAGCGATGTTTTGGAGGTGATTTTTAGGATGGAATAACTTTAAAAATATCTAAAAATAGATACACATGTTTATTGGTTCTGCAAGAATATGTACAAACAATAAATAAATAAACGTTTATTATCATGTACTTTTGTACATTTGTATACTACGGTGCGCGGAAAACGCCCCCAATTGGCGACCAGTGTCGTGGACGTTGCATGAATCTGAAAAAAATCAAACGTATTCTCAATCTGAATGAGTGTTGTGATGTTTGGTGCCAGATTTAGCGAAAAAATTACAAAATGGCGCTGGCTAAACTTTGATTATCAATTTTTCCTATTTTTTTACCATTCTACGAGTTATGAGTGTCCCATTCTAATCTTACACGTGATTTGTCTCGAAAAATACTGCTCCGATCAAGTATTGATTGTAGTGATACTTTAGGTTTCAAAGGGGGACGTCCAAAATGTTTTCTTCAAAAACTTCAAAATAACGACGCTGAAACGGCCGACATGTTTTTAAAGAAATGGGAACATGACTTTTTTGCACCAAAAATTTGTCAGGCCAAAAGTAACAACTTTTGTCGGAATTTTTGTTTTTTATAAAGTTCATGATTGTTAGGCTAGAACACCATTTTTCACTATTTTAGCGCAGTTGTGGGTTCGATAACCTAAACAAACCCAAACAAGGATTAGATCTGAGCGGTGTTCCGGTCTCGTCACTTCCCATATCAAACAAACCCAAGTGCAAGTGTGCGTGTGAGTTTGTTTGAGTTTGTTTGATAATAGAAGTGACGAGCCGCAGAAACCTAATCTTTTTTTGCGTTATCGAACCAACCGAAACAAACTCACACGCACCCTTACACTGGGGATGTCGAAGACTTTACCTCCTCGTGGTACATTCTGCATAGCGCTGAAATCGTAAACAATGATGTTCTAACCTAAAAATTATGAATGTTATCAAAAACATTCACCTACAAAAGTTTTAGTTTTGTCATGACACATTGTTCGGTAAAAAAAAGTCTTGTTCCCATTTTTTTAAAATGTGTTAGCCAAATTTCAAATTTTGTCGCCATTTTAAATTTTGTCGATTTTTTTTTACGTACCCCTTTGAACCCTAAAAGTTTGATAATACTCAATACATGATCGGAGCAGTATTTTGCGAGATAAATCAGGTGTAAGATTAAAATGGAACATCTGGAATCAACAAACATTGTTTCCCCTCAATTCTGCCATCAACGTTGGAAAAAAAGTCTACTGAAAGTGTATGCCAAATCTGAGCCCAATCGGACAATTGGTTGTCATGGTTGCTCATCTAAAAAGCCCAATTTCGAGAATTTGTGCCTATTGCGAAAATATTTGTTACACTAAAGAAATGGTCATAGCTGAAGCATACCTGTCATTTCGAATAAAATTTTCATTGACTGTCAACTTTAAAGAAATCAATCGATTAAGGTAGTTCCTCTGCGAAAATCTCAACCAAAAGTTTACATACCATGTTCATGTTTAAAAGATTGATAATTGGTTTAATTAGTAATGAATAAAATTAAAAACTACGCAATATTGACTCGGTACTAGTAGATAATACGATGGATATCATTTATTGCCGTAAAATATATTTTGTATTGTTTTTTTGATCGACCATTGCCAGTAAACTTTTTGCCGGGACTGTCCAGGCTTTGCCCCAATTGTTTTTTTTTCCAGGCTTTGCCAGGCTTTGCACCAAAATTGTGAAGGCTGGTTAGATTGGTTATATCTTGGTTATATCTTGGAAACTAGATGGTGAATCATTCTCATTTTTTTTCACATTATTCGTGATATCTTACTGTAGCTTATCCTCGTTTTTTATCAATTTCTTCATTTTAGTTTTGACGGTAGAATTAGTGATGCTCTGTTTGCCCATCATATCGCATTTGTTACGTGTAAACCAAGCCAACTTTAAGTGTAAATATCTCAGGTTTGGGGTGGTCAAACTTATTCAAATTGCACAGATGTTTGGATAATGTATTAAATAACGTATATGTCAAATTTCAACCATTTCTTAATTCAACTCTTCTGCGGAGGTACTACCTTAAGTCAAATAAATAGTGTGGTCGAATATTCGTTCATCTTGAATGATTTATTGAATTCAAATAGACGTCTAGTAAGCGGAACAGTAGACGGTTTAGTAACCGAGCCTTCGCCGACAGACATTTTTCATGTTCATTACCTATATTTTTCCAGGCCCTCGGGCGAAAAATGTTCAGGTTAACATTACAAAATTGAGGGCCTTTAAGGGCTTGAATGTAGCAGCCTAACGGACACCCGCAAAATCTGGACTTAGCTCAACTATGTTCCGATTTGGGGATATCATTTTTGGGTGTACTTGTTCGAAAATTTTCGCCAAAGTAATGAATATTTTCTCTCCACAAAAATAAATCATTTTCTGTACGGGTAATGAAAAATAATTTCTCAATTCACTTGCTTACTCGATAAAACTGATCGAAAAAAATAGAACGAGGAAGAATACCTTACCACAGTACGTATGATAGAGAGTGAGGGTACTGAACAAGTATCCTTATCGAATCAAAGTTCACTCTGCTTTGTATTCAAATTCACGTGTGCCTGTACTTGTCTCATCGGATTTATCGTGTGTCGTCTGAACGAGATACAGCATCCAATGTATATGCATTCGCGCAGCCCTTTCTCTGTTTCACATGATGCCCGCGTGTCCTGAATCGAGCATGTACGGAGAGCAAATAAGTAAAATGCTGAAGGCCGAATATAGAACACCAGACGGAGATGGCATGGAATGTAATCCTATTGGCTTCGAGTTAACGTGTGTGTGAGCATATACATGAGGAGACAGGTGACTTTGGAGCCGTCCAACTTCGCGGACGGTCCTCACAGTAGGTCATTCTCCTCGTACTCAGCAATATGTAAACCTCAATGTCTTCAAGGGAGGACACCACTGTGACGGACCGAAAAAAGTCGTTTATCTCATTTTTTTTTGTCTACTGGATCATTCATCAGGGATTTGGAAAAAAAGGTATGTTATTAAGCATCCATTGAACTTAATTCACGTAAATTTTAAAAAAATTAACAACATTATTGAGGTACAATAGAGCCTCTGTATGAAAAACGTGGTCCAAAGGTCGGATTAATAGCTTGGCAATGGTTGGTCTGAAAAAAAAATGTTTTACTATCCATATAAATGTAATTCTCGTTGTATGTAGCCTTTTTCAAAACACAAATTTCACAAAATGGCGGGTGTTAACCCTTCGACTGCACACTCCCGACATGAACCTCTAACTGCATATGGGGTCGATCAGACCCCAGACGTTTTTCAGATCTTTCAAAAAATTTAAAAAATGTCAAAAAAATTTTTTTTTTCAGAGAAACGAAAATTAAGTTAAGGAGTTGCGTCGAAAAATACTTACTTGCACAGAAAATATCATGGGGCCAAAACGATCCAGTGTGTAGTCGAAAGGATAAAAAAAAGTGTAATTTTGGCGAAATGTTTACTTATATTCGGGGGCTTAAAAAAACTAAATTTAAAAAACGGCTACGTACAACGATAACGTCTGCAATTAGGGAAATTTTGGTTTTTAAAATTAAAAATCAGACAATTATAGCTGGACCTACGATTGTGGCCAGGTCGAGAAAAATCGTTTCGACAAAAACACGATTTAAAGTTCTACGATACGTAAATCATCTGCAACTTGGTCAATTGTCAATATTTCAACTTTAATTTTTTTCACACATTCTTGAATATGTATACGTTGAAAAACTGCAAAAAATCAATTTTTTCATCCGTCCCAGTGATGTCCCGCCATAAAATTACTTTTAGGCAACTGTGAGATTTATGTAAAGATAATTCGAAGAACCCTTGCCCAACGTAAACGAATGGTTCCGAGGCGGTTGAAGGACCGTCCTCAAAACAGCCAGATGTTCCGATAATCGACATTACATAGATGCAAAGAGTTCGAAATGCCTTTTCCGTATATATACTACATGTATAAGGCGAGAGATTTAATAGCCGGAGAATTCGCAGACGTTCGGGTTGTTTGCCCTCGAACTCTCGTGCGCCTTTTCCGTGCTAAATCCCTCGCCCATCCCACCGCGTCTCATACTTTTCCACCTCTAAGAAAACTCCGTGTGAAGAGTATTGAATTCGAATTTACAGGGCAAAGATCTCGGCGGATATGGCGACGAGGTTTCCGACCGTGGTCCAGCATCCCGAGAGCAACATTCGCCAAAGGGGTGCCTGAATTTTACGACGGCTATTTACATGGGCGCAATATTTTATATGCCACTTAATGCCGGGTCACGTTCTCGTCGTCCTCCTTCTCTTACCGTTTACCGGGATAGTCTCTTTCTCCGCCAGCTCCTGCTGTGTTGTACCGATAGGTGCCATTCCTCCATGCCATTTCTATACATATGAATATAGTTATTGCGTGCAGGATGCCCATCTATGGAGTACCACTATGGAGGACATTAGGCTGAGAGGGAGATGAGATGCTACGCTTCACATGTGAATCAAAGTTTCGCTTTAATGCATGTCTCCCAACGACCTGGCATATTCCGTTATCTTGGGGTAAACAGTCTCGAGGCGGATGGTGCAATACCCCACGGGCTCTTGAGACATTTTGCCACATACTGTAACTCTTGGACAAGAAACGATGGGGGCATGAAGATGGAGAATACATTTTATTACGGCCATGGGCCTGGAAATCCACAGTGTAAGTACAAATGTACACATGTTCCGAGGTCGGATTACGCTTCCTTCTTGTAATAATTGCATCGGAGAGGCTGTGAGGGAGAGACAGCAATGTACAAAAATGCAATTCAAGGGGCTATGCCAGTATGAACGCTGAACATTTGGGTGATTTTCGGGAATTTTTTGGAAGAAAAGTACTCAATTGAATTTTTTGGAAAATTAATAATATATTTGGCTGTATTTGACCTATATTACATAATTTTTTCATAGAAAAAATATTGAGATCCAAGCGACTGATGCGCTGACTTCGGAGGCGCCAAAAAATAAAAGTTCCTCCACTGCTGACATGATTCCGGCCGATTAAGTAGCTGAAACCGAAAAAGGAAAAAATGTTAAACTGGAAGGTATTTCCTGTACAATGACGTAGGATTTTCGAAAAATATCAAAATCTAAGAAAATGGCGTAGTTATGAAAAAAAGTCTGCTTTCTTGCCTGCAAAATCGTCGTTTTTTTCAATGCCAAATCGTTAATTTTCATGTAATCAAAAATATTCTACGCCATTGTAGAGTAAATATAGTCAAGAGTACTCAGTTGAAATTTCAAGTCAGTCGGATAATTGCTCTTTGAGCTACAATGTCAGCCAATTTGAAAAATCTCATTTCAAGAAAAACGCGTTAAAAGATTTAACTATCGATTTTTGCAAGACAAAATGATGTTGATATAAACGATATAAATGATAATGATATTCCTGGAAGTATAAACTGTCGAAAAAGACAAAAAAACAAAACAAATCGATTTTTTCACTGGTATAGCCCCTTCAAGCGACTAGCAAACTGAGTTTCAAAGTCAAGTCCGGAATTGTTGTACAGGAAAGATTAATTTTTTCACTCACCTGCAAGCTCAAGGAACTTATCAACTTTGGCTCGGAATTTCGGTGCTTATCGAGATTATCTGGTTGACATTTTGAGAAACATCGATTTTTGGTTTTTCGATGGATCCTCGAAATATGAATACATTTGAAAATCATTCTCTGATAATTTCAGATTCATCCGTTCCAAGTTGAGGGAGTTGTGGGCGTTTATAAGTAGGTTCTGCAAACTGCCTAACTCTGAACTCATTTTTCTCAAAATTACTTTTTCGAAATCGGTGACTATGATATCTCGAAAGTCACTGCACCTATCAACTTCAAATTTTACTTATTTAATTTCAACTACTCTTTTACATATGAAAGAATAGTGCTTTAACGGGGAAATTTCGTTCTCGATGCGTAGTTTTTTTTTTATCAATGGAAAAGAGCGTTTTTTTTTAAACCGAAAATCGATATACTTTCATATTTTATTAATATTTTATTAAATCCTTCGTCTAAGCACTAGTTTCATGTAAAATCTAAATGCGTTTTGTTCGTTTATTTCGCATTATTTGTTCCTGCGCAGCAGTGGTCACCGCGAAGGACGCTTTTTCAACAGCGGTCTTAAAAAACCATTGTGTCTACACCTTTATAAATATTTTCGGATAAAGTTCCGAAAAAGGACATACTTCCGATTATTTTGGAATTTTGTGCGCCCATGTATTTTCACTCGCTGATCACGAATGCGTAAAACACCCGCAAATTTGATTTTCAAGATCAAAACTCGCAAAAACTGACTTTCTAAAAGTTTTTCTATTTCATTGTAATAAATGTTCATCTTAGAGGAAAACGTTTCCTGCAAAAGTGGTAGCCTGTAAAAAGATTGATATTTTATGATCTATACGAGTTTTGTCTAAAACCAATCTGTTTCGAGAAAAATGAGATAATGCTCCAAAAAGTACATTTTCCTAAACTCCATTAGTTTCGATATGATCTACTTACGCACTGTACCGCGAAAAGGTTGCAGTTTGATCTTTAACATTATACGCATACGTAAACAACACACAACGAACAAATCCAAACAACACACGACAAACAAACCCAAACAAAGCAACAAACAAACCCAAACAACAAACAAACCAAAACAAACTCCATCCTCCCCGCGGTACAGTTCGTAATTAGATATTATCGAAACTAATGAAGTTTAGCAAACTGTACTTATTAGAGGATAATCCCATTTTCCTCGAATCAGGTTGGCCCTAGACGAAAACTGTATAGAATATTAAAGATCAGTCTTTTCATAGGCTACAACTTTTGTTGGAAACATTTTTCTCTAAGCTCAACATTTATTAAAATAATGTAGGAAAACTTTTTTCAAAGCAGTTTTTGTGAGTTTTGACCTTGAAAATATAATTTTCGGGTATTTTCACTATCATATTCGTAATCAGCGGGTCAAAATACATGGTTACACGAAATTCCAAATTAATCGGGGGTCTGTCCTTTTCGGAACTACACCCATATTTTCCTACAAAAATTGTTACTTGAAATATACTTGGAAACATACTCTTTGATTTAAAAAAAAATTAAAAACCTGCACACACTTTGCCAAAGAAAATACACGAAAATTCTTCTTTTTCCCCGGCCATGAGCTGGGTGTAACCCGTTGAGGAAAAACAAACCTAAGATTTCTGCTAAGAAGTAACGTTTGAGTTCATATGAACAAGTATCCGAACTTCGTTTAGGCATTTAAATGTTTGGAAACTCCGATCTCGTCAATTGCAACAGTATCATTTGAAGAAGGTAATTTCGTGATCGCAATAGTTTCTTTCGCGAAAATAACTACATACCTCTATGTCCTAATAATATAATGGCGAATGGTGCTAATTGAATTTTGCTTCAAATACCGCAACGAAAATGGTATAAAGTCAACCAAATGTCATTTATTTCAGACTTTTTTTAAGCTACGTTGTGGTTTTTCTGCTCTAAGACCTTCAGTAAACTCGCAAACAAGATTGTATCCGATTCAGACATGATTCATTAAATAAATTTTTGCTTGATTTTTATTTCTGACGAAAGGCTTTATTCAAATAAATGTAATATTTGCATTCGTAAGGGCACTGTAAAAACACTACGCACACATGTGCAGTATTGCTAGTACAATTAATTAGTTCAGTACATTGTTAGTAGCAGGAAACAAAGGACGTATTCCCGTTTCAGGTGAACCGTAGCGCAATTTTTCGTTCATTTGTTTAAAGCAAATGCCAAAGGGTGGTTGCATTTATTGATGTAATATTAAAAATACGTTTTATTAAAGTCAGATAGGTCAGTTTTCTGATACACAGAATCTAACTGAAAAATGTAGACTCAACGCACAATAGTTCTTATTTAAAATCAAATAAAAGATCAAAGGACGGCGACTTAAATCAATTTGGTTTGACCCGACAAAAGTAGATCTTGCATGTCACATTATAAGATGGTTTGCACACAAATAGTGCATTACAGCCGAAATGTCGTGATATAATTTCGCGCAAATCGGTGAAAGGACCTCCACTTCAAGGCAGTTTGAATTTGCAAAAAAATTCTTTTTGCGTCTATTTTTTCGAATATCCGAGTAATTTTTCGCGCAGAAATAAAAGAGTAGTATATACGGTATTGTCAGATAAAATTTCGAGAATATCCGGGAAAGGGGTCAGATTTTAAGGGAGATTGCCCATAAAACATTTTCACAGTCCAACTCCCTCAAAACATACTTGAATGATTTTTTGCACGTGAGTATTGTAAGAAAGTGTTTCGAATAAAAACAAGATTGCTCGATTCGATTGTGGAAAGAAAAACTGTGGAGGGGAGAAAATTGCATATTGCTTCTTCGTTCATTTATTTTGCTCCCAAAGTTGATCATATGAGCAAGTGTTTTTTCACACGAAACTTTCTCTACGGGCAAGCCAAAATTGAAAGACAGACGTACTCATTATACTGATGCACGGACGATTTAAAGTCAGACTTGCTCATAAGGGTAGCTTTGTATAGAGAAAAACTAGCTTACTCATGCGGTCAGTTTTGGGGGCAAAATAAATGAATGAGAGAACAAAGAAGTTTTTAACTTAGATAAGTTTTCTTATTAGTTAGTAAAAATTAAAATGGTCATCGTCATAGAGCGCGAAAAAAATGGCGAGAGAGAGAGAGAGAGAGACCTGGCAAGCGGGACTAGAAACATGATTCCACATGCTAATGGGATGAGCAACTTCACCACCAAAAGAATTGGATTTATTCGCGCACGTACATTCGTCGCATATTCGATAGACACCCCCAGACAGCTACTCAGAAATATCCAGACGACGGTTCTCTCAGACGTAGCGATTTTAATTAATATTACCAGAGCTGAAATCCAGATGAAGGATACGTGTCAATCATCAGTATTTCGCCATTATATACTCAGATACGTATACCACCACTCCCAAAAGCCTCATTTCGTCGGTAAATCCAGATGTTAATAAACGTCAAGGATTTTATGGGTGCTGTAAGCGAAACGGAATATTTCGAATGAAAAATTGCCTCCAAATAAGCGTTTAGTATTATTAGAATTAAATCATAGCAGCAAAATTATAAAAAAAATGCAATGCTTTTATAGCAATATTATTATGAGGAGACCTTCGTATTCAAATGATGTGTCAAACTTCGAAATCGTTGGCTGTTGCGAGGGAAGAGAATAGATTAGTGCAGGAAACAACCTGAGTCGAAAATTTTCAGCCCATTTTAAAGGCCGAACTCCATTTCAGCCGATTTTTAAGGCCTTTGACGCCATTTAAGCCTCTCTTGTGGTTATTTAATGATAGAAGTTCTACTACAACCCGCAAAGTGTCACCCAAATCAACTTTGGTAGTATAAGCAGAAGATAGAAAAGTAGGTTGTCGGTTCGATTCCAAATGTAGGCGAAATAGTTTCGTCGAATTATCTCATTTCAGAAGGTCGGGGAATGACGAATTACAATAAAAAATAATTGAGGTCGAATTCTCAATTGCGTATTTTAATTTATTTTGGATTTATGCAATACTCTATGGATTTAGTAGACGGGCTGTGATGGATTGCGGGTCATCAGTGTATGTCTGTATGCACAATCGCGTGTGTGTGTGGGTATACGTGTGGCATTCAAGAACGGTATATCGACATCCTACTTAGCGCCTGAAAGTGGAGAAATGGGAAATTTGTTCCCGTTTCGGACGTTAAGTAGGAGTTCATTCTACATTAAGCTCGAAGCTACTTCACTACCTCTATCTCCCACCACTGTGAAGAGCAGGCTCAAAATAGGCTGAAATTTTCGACTCGGGAAGGCAGCCAGCAGTACGACAATTTTCCTAACAAATACTCTCATGTTTCAAACTGGAATTCAAAGTCGTGAAGAACGAAGTGACTAGTAATCTTATTATTTTTAAGCTCCCTTTCGCCCGCCCCTACATCTCTCTTTCTCCAGCTTCGTTATTTCTCTTTGGCGAAAGAGTAATCAATAATTAAACAATTCTTATAATACCTAACAAGTATCATCGTTATAAATGAAATGCCATCGCAAAATCCACTTTCAACTTTGCATTTTTCTTGTGCTGGCAGTAGATTTTCGTATTTTATGTTCCATCCTAAATCCGTCATTCGGACTATTTGCAGGATTTCAAGCGCTGTGGCACGCGCCTTTATATATGTTTTTTTTCACAACCGCAAAGCTTTCTTTCCGAGGAGGCATGAACGGGAAAAAAGAATAGAAAAAAATCCCAATTTTACGGGAAATGTATATTGATTGGAAATGTCTGATCCAATATCGACGATCGCTCGAATTGACCGACTAATTTCCACGAGTGTCATTCGCAGCGAAAACCATTTCCAATATTCCCATTCCGATGCTCTTCCCCCGTTTCTACCCGGTCTACATACTGCAAGCTCGTTATTCTTGAATTCTGCACATCTAATTAAATACACTGCCTATATTTGGGAATGTAAACATATCATGATTTTATTTGCTTCCATTCCAAATTTCTTCTATTTCTGAAACTCATTGGAATTGCAATTAAAATACACCGATATTTTTAATTGACAAAAGCATACTCGCAGTGCAAATCATTTACTAAATTCCGCCATTTGTAACGAAAATTTTCTGTTCTGAATTTTTTTATTGAGAATCATTTTCATGCTCGTGCTTTTATTTCAATTCGACCTACAAGTTTTACCTATGTTTGTTTCAACATTTAAGGCGTTTTTTTAAGTTATCCGATAGTTTCCACAGTTTTATAAACACCTTGTAAGTATCAAACATTTTGTGATTCACAAAACTAAATTTAATTGGATTTGCATTAAGGCGGGATATACATTTAGACAGGAAAAAAATAAGCAATATTGAGGGATTTTTTGAACTAAGAAATAATTATTCCACAATTATCAAACTTTAGGTATACTTTAATAGTATATTTAAGTATACAAAACAATTTTTCAAAATTAATTCTTCATTCAAATCGGCGCAGGAGTTGCGCATCGGCGTGCAGTCTAGCTTCCCGTACACTTTGATTTGCAAAAAAGTTCAAACATTTTTTCAGTTACAACATGTATAGTTTCTATATGACGGTAATTTAAATGAAGAAAATGCAAATTTAAGAAAATGGCACGCATTTAAAAATAATCAACATTTCACGCGACATTTATGTCAAATGTGGATTAAAAAAGTAGTTTTTTTTTCACAATTTTTCAAAAACAATTCTCGTCAAGTGGAAGGTACCAATATTACCAATATTTCCACCGAGTTTCAACTCAATCGGCTTGATCGTTTTTGAGTAATCCGGCACGCCAGTTTCGATAATGCAGTTTTGAGAAAAACGCGTTTGAAGTTCACGCCCGCTCAGAATCCGAGCGGTAAGGCACAGCGTTCACGAGCTGTAACGTTTAAAGTTTTTCGAATTTCGCTTTGAAACTTTAGGACAATATTCTACATATATAGTTCTATTGTTTAAAGAGAAAAAAAGAAATCGATTTTTTGATCGTTGTAAATGTATATCCCGCCTCTACAGCATTTTAGTAGAATCTTATGATCTTCGAGGTTCCGCGCCTGATCAACGGTGACTAATTCTATCACTATGATGGTTACAGTAGTCAGTATCAGTTTCTGGAAACACGAACGGAGACGCGATGTTTATGTAGATCACAGCAAATAGGGAAACAGACGGAGAAATAAGCATTGAGCGGAAGAAGATGTAGTTAGTCCCTCTTCCCTCTCTTGCCCAATCATGCAATGGTGATGATGACAGTTTCCCACGGGAGAGGTACTCGGTGCGGAACGTTATCCCCAACGACCCTCTACACTGAAGACCCTCTTGACCCACAAGGCTTTTCTCCGGTCTTGCATCGATATAGATGTACCTTCTACCACACTACCGCAGTATCCGAGATATACACGTAACGCTACAGGACACACAGTCCTGTCTGGTCCATTCAACTGTATACCGAGTGAGTTTCAGTTCCGGCGATTCTGCGTTATAGTTGTAAACGGATTTTCTCCTCTTTCCACTCACCCCTTTTTTGTCTATCTTTTTTTATCCCTTCAGGCTCAGCCTATCCCCTGTAATGCTTTTTATTTCCCTTCTCACCAACATTTTGCCACGCTCGCCTGCCAATTACCCACAATCCGACATGTCGACGATAGGATGAACGATGGAGGTACGAAATTAGTTTCGATACCGAGAAAGTGAGAAAGACAAGTGAAAATGGAGCCTTCCTTTTGTATCTTCTTTCTATCCTTGCTTCTTTCACCAAACAGCCGCTCCCCAACTTTGCTAATTTCAACCTTGCGTAACTCGATTACTCCCGCCACTCGGTGATTTGGTCAGAGGATCAGTGAACGCCTGTTAGCACCCCGATAGAAGTCATGAAGCAGCCAAAAACATCTCTGAGTTTCCAAAATTCTTAGGCAAAATTGTGCCAGCCTTCCTGATTGCTTGCTGCGTAATTCGATTATCAAGAATGATTGTTGCTTCGGCCAAGATGGATCAACCGAATCCGCGACAGTGAATCAAACGTACGTGGTTTTATTTGTGACGACACCGGGATCCCCCGTTGTCATTCTTCTCCTTTCCCTTTTCGGCTTGAATGAATAATTCATCCTCATATTTCCCGTGAACAAAGTTCATCGCATTGAGAATCGGCTGCCTTGTTGCCCCTGGGGCTGAGGGAAACTTACATGTAGCGAAAGAAAACAAAATGGAAATGGCCCACAATTCCTTGCAGTCTCCCCCAGAGGCGATAAATGGTTAATCTGCGAAAATCGATGGTGAACTGTTCGTCTTATACGGTTACCTTTACTTTGCACAGGGAGAAGAATCATGACTGGTCATAAAGAATGAACTAGGAGTTTTTTTTTATATATGTAGGTACATCTTGTTCTTACCCCAGGGTCCGGTCGAATATAATTCTTCGACAGTGGTAAACTTTTTCTCGCGTCGGCTTCTTTTATCGAAACTATCATGCAAACATGCTTACGAAACTCTCGTTTCGTAAGTATGTTTGGATGATGTTGGGCGCCTTCCATTGAGATTGTATTGTATGTACGCACTTACCTAGGAAAAGTGGATCTCGGAGGTCAAGATACCTCTGGGAACCACTTTTCGTAGGTTATTTCGTACACAAATACAATCCTAATGAAAGGCCTCCAACATCATCCAAACATGTTTACGAAAATCTCGCTTCGTAAACATGCTTAGATGATATTGAGCGCCTTTCATTAGGATTGTATTGGATATACGCGGTAACCTGGGAAAAGTGGATCTGGGAGGCTGAGATACTTCTGGGAACCACTTTTCCTTGGTTATTTCCTACATACAATAGAATCTCAATGAAATGCGCGCACCATCATCTAAACTGCCCCTTGGTTCATGAAAATCGACGTTCAGGTAGTTGTTTCCTGACTGAATAATGGGAATGTGAGCATCACCAATGAACGAGCGACGCCGCGAGCTGTAGTGGAAAAAGATTGGGAAGCATGCGCATGAACACGCGTTTGCATATGTGGCCATATGCACGCCGAGCGTTTATGGGGAGTAATCATTGGGATACTCGGACTCTTTGCTGCTAAACTCATTGAATGGAGAAATAGCCCGAGCGTTCCTATTTCCATGTTCCACCGGCAGGCTTGGTTGATAGGAGGATGGGGGTGTTACAGTGGCGCATCGAATTAGCGGTGAGTGCGACGGATGTTCATTGAAATTGCTCGTACGTTTGGTTCTTTTCGCTTGGCAACGCCGCAGGCTGAGTAGATGCGCAGTTATGCTACCGGAGAGTAACGAACAGTTGGGTAGGATAAGAGCAGCCAATGGTAGCGGCATCGAACGTGCTCTCTACTTCTGCGGAAAGCAGTTTAGTGGCCATTGGTCGTCTGTAGAACTAGGTGGATATAGTCCACGTATACATATATCTAAACCTATAGGCATATATGGCCCGCCGGGGAATCAGACACGACAACTGGAATTTCCTAAAAAAACAAACTCTCTGATCCCTGCTGGCGTGGTGGTGGCGTGACAGTGGCTTGGTTTACTTGTCTTTCGCTCTCGTTTCTCTCTCTATGACGTCGGGTCGTAAGCTTTTCTCCATCTCTTCTACGGTTTCTTTTCTGCGCGCTTCGCAGTCATCCTTCTCCGTCCAGCATGGCTCCAGTCACGGTGGAAGAGACCGAGAAAACGAAACAGATCCCCAGGGCTTCTAGAGTTGGGGGCTGGACAGTTACAGAAGTGAAGGGAAATTGTGAAGAAAGGAGAAAATCGGGGCAATATAGAAGGGAAGAGAAAAAGATGGACAGAGACGCCATGAGGGACATAGAAAGAAGACGGCAAATGGACGTCCTCACGGGCGTAATTCCACTGAAGTTTCAACATCGTTGCGTTTTTCACGAAGCTTCCCTATTCATATATGCCCATATCCTATTGACGATTGCATAAAAGCCATCCATGCATAGTCTGTGGCTTATAACTAATGTACGCTCCTCCCTGGCGTACCCAATGGTCAATGGACCAAATCGATGCTTATTGGTATGTGAGTTGAACCATATCATCAACTGCTACAAAATTGAAAATGGTTATTCTCCGTCCAATGATTAATGTGCCCTCATAGCGTATTTCACGAGTAAGCTCAAGCGATTCCTTCAGAGCTTTTTGACTCAGAAAGGTAAGAGTAAAGATTTAAATTTCCGTTCTAAAAACAGCTGCTACCTAATTTGCTACGAATGAACTGAAAACATATGATCATGCTATGCAGAAATGGGAAAGAGTCCATATCAGATTCTGTCACTCGAAAAAGTTCATACCGAAGAATCAAATGAATCTTGCGGCATGCACAAAATCATGCGCGATTCCAAAACAACAGAATCAAAAGTAACTCTTAAACTCGTTGTTCAAGCATTGTCAATCTTTTTTGCTCGCTTTCTCTTTACCCTCACTTCAGCCCATTCTTTTCTCTTCTTCCTCATACCGTGTATCCCTGTTCGTGTTGGGGTATGAATTGGCTGTGCTCGTTCCAGCATACCACGTCTTGGTGTACATTTTCGATCATGCCCAGTGCGTTCGTGCGTGTAAAGTGCCAGTGATGCTATTCCTCTCTCATTCGCTTGCCTGTTCCGGCTATGTACCCAGAGACAACGAAGCTCTCGGTAACCGGAAGAGCACAACCGCGATCAGGGCCAATGGAAAGGCCGTACCATTGCCGGGACGTTTG
The DNA here is from genome assembly GCA_963210295.1 of Ophion ellenae. Classification (NCBI taxonomy): domain Eukaryota; kingdom Metazoa; phylum Arthropoda; class Insecta; order Hymenoptera; family Ichneumonidae; genus Ophion; species Ophion ellenae. Next base: position 35,526,783 of record OY723388.1, read on the forward strand.
GCCCTTTTGATTGCTAGCGGTCGATACGCGATGCTCCGGTCTTATCCGTCTCACGGAAGGATAAGACATTCTCGTGTACGTGGATCCTCACCTTCGCGTACGTGACGAGTGTGATACCTGCACGTAGAGAAAATAGTGAAAAGTGGGAGAAGGCTCCGATGGTAAAACCGACGAGACTGTTCGGTTCGAGCCGATTCGTGGCTGCCTGGCGACTGCCACAGAGGAAAAAGGAAAGAAAAACAGACTTTTCGCCGGTTCTCACGTTGATTGGGTGCGGCGAGTAAACTCCGCAATGCCCTTTGCCTTCTTTGGCCATACCATAAAAGCTCGTGCTGTATATATGTCTGCCGGTGCATGTACATCTGGGACATTTGAAATCGTCCAGTGGAACATTTCACCTTCTTTTCGCAATCATCAAATCCGACAGTCAAAGTTTTCATCTCTTTGGAAGGTTCTCGTTTCCACAATGTTTATCTCTACAACGCTGCAAGTCCGTTTTTCAACTTTACAATGACTTATCTCTCATCTGTATAAACTCGGAAATCCACCAACTGTACAAGTGTCTCAAGCTTGAAATATTGAAACTCTACAACGATCTAGCCTTATGATTATCCCTACAACGTATTTAGTCGGATTGGTATCAACTACACAATGAGGGATTTGCAATATGCATTAATTCTACAATGTATCAACTCTACAAGAACTTTGAGTACTCAACGTTTAATTGGGCAATATTCTTCTTAACTCTACAACAGCTAGTATAACAGGTGTATCAATTGAAGAAGAGATATACACTAGCCCACTAACGCCCAAGCGACTATGTTTAAACACTTGAGAGAAAAAGGCTGTTTTTTGCAGTGTACATCAGAAATAATGTCACCCTATAGGTGACATTGTAGGCCCCCCCTTTTTCCCCTTTTTCAGCTGAAGGGGCTGAAAACCCCTTTTTTCAGCCCTGAGGAAGGGTCAAAGATCAAAGTTAATACTACAAATCGGAAGAACGGGGGATTTTGCCTATAGGGTGACATTATTTCTGCTGTACACTGCAAAAAACAGCCTTTTTCTCTCAAGTGTTCAAACATAGTCGCTTGGACGTTAATGGGCTAATATATATCTTCTTCAATTGATACACCTGATATACCAGCTGTTGTAGAGTTAACAAGAATATTGCCCAGTTGAACGTTGAGTACTCAAAGTTCTTGTAGAGTCGATACATTGCAGAATTAATGCATATTGCAGATCCCTCATTGTGTAGTTGATACAAATCCAAATAAAAACGTTGTACGGTTAATCATAAGGCTAGATCGTTGTAGAGATTCAATATTACAAACTTGAGACTCTTGTACAGTTGGTGGATTTTCCAGTTCGTACAGATGAGAGATAAGGCATTGTAAAGTTGAAAAACGGACTTGCAGCGTTGTAGAGATACACATTCTGGAAAGGAGACCCTTCCATCTTTGTCAAGCGATGACTAAACGCTGCTGTTTTCAATTCGTGACATTAGTGCGATTTGGTCAATTCGGATTAGGAGTTATCGGCTTGGGTTGATGTACGAAGAATTGCCATTGGAAGTTCAATTAAAAGTTGCCGGCCCTTTGCCCGCGGAGACATTTGACTGGGCAACGAGAAATCGGCAAAACTTGCCTTCAGGCGAGATAGTGCGTAGTTCCATAGAATCCTCTTCTTTTCTTTCAGCTGCTTACTGGTACTCACAGCATGAGCATCCACCCTCAGTATCATGCAATCGAGACTATGTTCGCTCTGTAGTTTCTTCCTTCGTTCTTTTCACTGTTTCCAATTCACTGTACTTTACCCACATGTTGTTAGCTTCTTTTCGCTTTCTTTCGAGCCTCCATCGATCGTTCACTCTTCATCCTTGTCCTGGACCACGTTTTCCTTCGGAGTTTTCCACTGGAATCAGCGCAAATCCTACTCGAAACGCAACTGTGTACTCTTGTATGTTAGCGGAAGTCTCGGAGCTTTTACGGGTATACCGATCGACTTTTCGGCCAGGCACACTGTTGTGCAACTAACGTGCCATCGTTTTTTCTTCGCTTTCACCCCGTTCGCTTACACTGACGGCTATCTAGCACGATCGTGCTCGCGTTACAGACCCTCTTCTCTCATTCGTCCGAGTGAACTTTCGAACCCCATGTTCTCGCCGCACGCCTGTTTATTTATTTCTTTTGTCCCGTCTTGCTTTATTTCCTTCATTTTCGCATTTGCCGGACTGCTACCGTACCAATTAGGGCCCCCCTCGGGTGATACGACGTGGCAAACACATTGCGGAACGTGCAGCGCCCGAAAAGCCACACTGGAGCCGGCCTTCGCCTAGGCGAATGCATGAGCAAATTGGGGCAGAGGGAGAGAGGGAAAGCGAGGGGGTGCGGGACAGGAAATTAAGTGTCTGAAATACCTCCAACGCGTTACGTTCTCCAGGAAAACTCTTTGTCTCAATTGCATTCCTTAAACCCTTTTTCTCACCTGAAGAACTTTCCATCTTTTTTCGAATTATTTCCAGACCAGAAAATTTAGTAAACGCACCTCTACAAAATACTTCTGTCTCCAATCTGAGCCCAGCTTTACGAATAATACCGTTCAATAAGCGGTATATTTGATTTTCCTATGAATTGCATTTGGTCTGGCATGCTCTGCCACTTGAGATACACCAATCGAAGGCTACTTGTATAGGTGCGCATACATGATACAGATGAAAAATCGACAAGCCTTTCGCGCAACCTCTTTATCTCAACTCTACGTTGTGAATGCTTTATGATTTTTTCACTGAGTTAGAATGAACACCGTAGACACTCCCGTACAGGAAGGACTTGTCAGAATTTGATATCTTCGAGATGTTGTAATACATATTTTAGATGTTTCTTTAATTTTTTGACGAATTTGATTTCTGGCAAAACACGCGGTATTTTTCAAAATAGGCTCTTTCCGTCATAATTGCGAAGCAAAGATCTTAACGGGCTATACCAGTGTGAAAAGCTTCAGCCTCTCGGCAGGCATTATTCGAGGAAGAGGAGGGTCCATTGTATGGGCCAGGTATAGCTGATTAGCAGCTTTTATGGTAAATATAATTTTATCTTACAAAAATCGATAGTTACATCTTTAAACGCGTTTTTTCTCGGAATGAGATTTTTCAAATCTGCTGACATTCTAACTCAAAGAGCAATTATCCGATTGACTTGAAATTTGAACTGAGTACTCTTGAATATATTTACTCTACAATGACGTAGGATATTTTTAATTGGATGAAAATTGACGATTTGGCATTGAAAAAAACGACCATTTGATAGGCAAGAAAACACACTTTTTCCCCATAAGTACGCCATTTTGTTAGATTTTGATATTTTTCGAATATCCTACGTCATTGTACAGGAAATACCTTCCAGCTTAACGACATTTTTTCCTTTTTCGTTTTCAGCTACTCAATCGGCCGGAAACATGTCAGCAGTGGAGGAAATTTTTTGGCGCCGTCGAAGGCAGCGCATAAGTCGCTCGAATCTCAATATTTTTCTATGAAAAAATTATGTAATATAGGTCAAATATAGCCAAATATATTCTTAATTTTCCGAATCATTTAATCGAGTACTTTTCTTCCAAAAAAATCCGGAAAATTACCCAAATTTTTAGCGTTCACACGGATATAGCCCCTTAATGTCCAAATATTAGGACTGAAAAACAACATCTGTCAATTTTAAGGTCATTTTGAGGCGAATGCCTCTTGCCAGAATTTATTAAAATTTTTAGTAGGTGAGAAGAAATGAAATGCCAAACTTTTAGTGAAATTTCAAGGAGCCTTACCGCTCCGCGGTCGACATAATTAATATCAAAGTTAGCAATTGTTCACGTGTCGTCTTTAGCTGTATCAAATGGTGATGCTGACTCCGTTCGCTTAATATTACGAGTAAATCCATCTAGATATTCTCATAACCAATTACCAGACAGCAGAAGACTTTTCCCCCAACGGGGTAAAAATATTATTGACCTTTGTTTTCGAAATACAACCACGACAGAAATAAAATTTGAACCGAGAGCAGACGTGGAAATTCGTACTATATCCACTCAGGAGAATAGTTCGTGGGCGCGAGAGTGTCCCCATAGACAGTTCTTTTATTAGCTGCACCAGCGATCCAAGCATAGACTCACAATCGAAAGTTCAACGCTCGTCGTTCAACTGTCTCCACATTTAATCATGTTATAAGTGTAAAAGTTTTTCGGACTATTGTAGTGTCGATTTGTAGAGAAGTACGTTAAACCCAAACCCCATGGAAACGACATATTAAAAGTACACATTGAAAGAACCCAATGGATTGTTTTTTGGAAAAAAAATGAAAAGAAATTACTACATTGGACAGCTTCCAGAAATGAGCACCAATACATAATAGATTTTTTTTAAATTGTGATGGATAATATGTGATGCCCGCAGTGCTTCTAAAAAAATACATTCTGTTGAATGGAAAATATAATATCCGCGATCGATCGCCAATTTCGCAAATTACATTCCCTCTTTCACTTTTTAAAAATTTATTTACTTATTCAGTTCATTTACTACTAAATAAACTGAATAAGTAAATAAATAAATAAGTACATATGTTTATTGATCCTTCAAGAATATGCAGAAATTGAAACAAATCTATCGTCATGTACGTTTGTACGTTTCTTTACAACGGCGTGCTGAAATCGTCCCCAATTTCTGACCAGTGCTGTGGGTGTTGTACGAATCGAAAAAAAACCAAGCAGATCTTTAATCTGTATGACTGTTGCGATGTTTGATATGAAATGCAACAAAAAAAAATACAAAATGGCGGCATCCTAAATTTTGATTATCAATTTTTTCTATGTTTCTGACCATTCGACGAGTTATAAATATTAAAAAAAAAGATGTCGATTCAATGCTGCTACGAACATTGAAAAGCAGTTTGCTTAAGGTGTATGCCAAATCTGAGCTCAATCGGCCTATTGGTTATTGAGATATCGCGGTTGTCGATTTGAAAAGCATAGTTTCGAAAACAGCGTGCTTAACGCTACACGATGACACACTGAGCCATTTTGACCTGGACGAATTTTGAATAAAATGCTCACCTTTCACAAAGTTTATATTTTCAATGTTTTTTTACAGCAAATTAATATGATATCAAATCCAGACATATTAAAAAATGTCAAAGTGTCTCTCTCAATTTTTGTCAATAAAAACTGATAGAAGGTTGTTAATGGGAGGTGCATGAAGGGTTACTATGGTTACTATCCGGGTCAAATTGACTTGGTGTGTGAAAATCGTGGCTAAATATAAGTATGTGTCAACGAAGGGTTAAAATTGCTGCGTATCGACCGCGCTCCTCGAGTGTACTCCTTACTCTACAACTTCGCTGATTTGATGAGTATCATTAAGGGGTAAGGCCACGTTAGCGGGGAAATAAATAAGTATATTTTGGGAATTTTTTTTAGCGGGACAATGGAATAAATAAAAATTCTAAAAAAGGTACTTTATTGTACATATCATAAACTGTATAAACTATTTTTTTTTTAAGTAATATACAACAAAATGGCGGCTGCACAGCTTTTCTACGACGAAGCCTTTGTTTTCATAGGCGCGCGGCCGGACCAACAGCACCTGCAATTTCTAATTTACAGTGAATCGAAATTTCTTTTCGATTATAGATGTGAATAGCTACAGACGTACGTAGGATTTTTTTGATAAATCGTTTTTTGCAAAAACAGCGCGTTTTTTAAATAAAAGTTCAAAATTCTCAAAAAACATCGTCCAAAATGGCTTATAAAAAACTATGTAATATATAGAGAAAATCTTGCGTACTTCTATGCAGAATGTAATTTTGAATATGCAGTTAAAATTTGAAGTCAATCGGTCAAGATTTGTTCGAGTTATGAGTCCGGCCGACTTGAAAAATGTAGTTTCGAGATAAACGCGTTTAATGTTTTTGGTACGCAAAAATCATTGATTTTTTATCCCCCTGATTGTTCACAATCCCCCTGATTGTGAACAATCAGGGGGATTGAACGCTCGGACATTCACCGAATTTCCGAGCGAACTCACGACTAGAAATTGTTCCACCCTCGGTAGGTTTGCTGAATAGAATAAAATCATTCACCCATGTCATAAACATGAAACATACGCCCTTATTAAGATTGATTAACATTTTCCTGTCAACATCCGCAGTAGACGCGTTGAGATGATCTGCGCAGCCGCGAGACCGCCACATCGAGCGAACGCAGCGCCTCCGACTAGCATCGCCTGCTGCTAGTTTCTTCGTTTTAATGTGTACCGTCATTGTGTGCAAAATGTGCAAAAAAATATATTTAAAAAAAAATCTAACTAAAAAAAGGTAGGAGTGCAAAGAAGTGCAAAAATGGCCCTTTCTAGGGCCATATTATGTCGACGAAGGTTATAACCTCAAAAAAAAAACGACTCTTTTCAGAGCCAAAAATAAATTTGACGAAGGTCCTTTGCATCGCAGATTCAGGCCTCAGAAAATTCTCTGAGGCAAATACAGTATCTTCACGAGCTTTTTTTCTTATCCATGCACGTCAATTCGTTGCACAGCATTTCCCGTGTAATTGCGCCGTACTTACGTTGTACTTTCATATATTGGTATTACCAATTTTATATTACAACAGTAAGATGATTCTTTTGAATAAAAATAAAATATTTAGAAAAATATTACTCCTAAGGTTTAATAATTGTGTTTAAACATTTTTTCAGTAAGCTTGTTGTTTGACTGTTTAAACACAAATATAAAATATTCCAAGATAAATCAGAATTTTTAATGTGGTAAAACAAGCGATAATATTTTCGGAGAAATTTTTTATTATTCGGGGTTCTTTTTTTACTTTGTCAAAGTTTTTTTTAGAAGCCAGTCCACTTTGGAGCCACGAAAAAAGGCTATTTTGGGGATTTTTTGGGGCTTTTATAAAAGATATGAATATAAAAGTTGTTGGGCTTGATAAATAAAATCTTGAAATACATTTTTTTTAATGTATTCATTTTTATTCATTTTTAAGTACAAAAACTATGGTTTAACGTAACACCTCAAAAATAGGTGGGCTAGGTAGCTCCATCACAACTCGGCAACGGCTTGTCTGGAACAAAAAAAACAAAGTCCATAAGATTCAGTATGACACCAGCTACAAAATGACCCTCGGATATCAAGTTTTATCAAAAAATAAAAAAATGGCAGATGAAAAACGAAAAAAGTAATTAAAAAAACGCCTTTTTCGCAAAAAAAGAGTAAAAATCAAAATTTTAAAACCATCATGGGTCATCTGGTTGCGAATTATGTTTACAATATGTGGTTCAAATTTCAAGAGAATCGGTTTATTAGTTTTAGAGATACGATGGAGCTAGATTTTGAAAACGTTGTTTCGAGAAAAACGCGTTTGAAGTTTATACTATGAAAAATTCTTACCTAAACTCAATCGGCAATTCTTGCATCGTACAAAATCCCTTCTGATTGCTCATCATCGTCGATTTCTTCAAGTCTTGCTTGCTTTCGATTTTTTGAAATTTTCAAAGTAGACTGGCCCCTTAAGGGTTTTCTATACTCGACGCGTCCTAGAGACCGGCGCGTATACGACACGGCCCCCGAGGGTTTAGTTATAAGGACACACGGAAACAGGTGCACACTTACGTACGAGGATATGGGTGAAGGGTAGGCGGTATCGCCGCCGTTGCTACGAGCAATGCCACAGCTACTTATCGTCCGCAGGGTTGGTCTAGAAGCGCTAGAGCGTGAAGACACCAAGTCTCCCGGTGTTCCCTTGAGGATCGAGAACTCGGGAGCATTACCTCTCCTAATTTGACGGGAAACGCGCGGCTCTCACTCCCACACCAGAAGCCGAATTAGGGTTTGGCGGATAGTAGTGGATGATCGTCGTCACCGTCCTTCATGTTATCTCCTTCCTTCTTTGGCTCTCCGTTTCCTTCGAGCTTTCGCTTCCACTTCGTGGTAGGCTTCATTGTATTCTCCTTTACACCCTTGTCGCACATTCGCAAATGTTTCACTACTCTTTGCCACAGACAGGCGCGTGTGGAGAAACACCGTCGGATTGCTAAACCGACAAACCATGCTGAGAAGTCCGATGAAAGTTCCGGTTCGTCCATTGGGTGACATTCGCGTCTCTGCGACTTCACTGAGAACTGGATCGACAAAATAGTTACCAGTTTTGGACCACTTCTTCTCTCTCTCTCTCTCTCTCTCTCTCTCTCTCGCTCTCTCTCGCTCTCTCTCACTTGACACAAAGTCTATATTGCATACGTAGTGATGTTTGCTCCCCTGTATGCATCTACACAATTCAAAGGCCGAGAATATGTTCAGCGAGTAAATTTCTAACGGATCTCTTCGGGTGCACTTATGTGCCATCGGAAAAGTCACCATTACCCAGAAGTCCAAGCTATCGTTCATATTTCATACCTTTCCGCTATACCTTTCATACCTTTCGTACCTTTTCCGCTATAGTTGGCTGAAGCAGGGCTTGATGTCAAACCAAATAATCAATATTTTTTCCAACTGGTGTCGAAAGCATTCATAAAAAAATTGACGATAAAATGGGAAAATCAGAGAGTGACTTCGCTTCCTGGTAACTATTCTATATATATTACATTTTCGAAAAAAAAATCGAGGACATCTTCGTACGGGGACCGTCGATATGGTAACCAATTGTACCGAAATTTATTATTTTGTGAACCGCAATGTCCCTAAAATCGTTGTAAATTGTAAGCATGAGGATATAAATGTCATTTCGAAAGTCATCGTGGTTTCGAAATCAACAATTCGTCGGAAGGATTTTAAGGACCGTCCTCGAAGCAACCGTATGTCCTCGTAACCACCATACCGTGGTAAAAATATCCTTCCCTCATATAGATAAGTGCAACGTTGCTAATTGGAAGTTCCTCCTTGCAGATTCTGTCACAATGGTTTTCATAGTAAGTTTGCTACCAATACTTTTTGTACTTGCGAAATGTCGTAAAAATGTCGGCAATTTATTGCATTTTTAGGAATCTGTTCTCGAACGGCTGCCTCAACAGTGAGTATGAAAAGAGTGCATTTCCGTCTACCAGTACATACAACCGACGGTGAATGCAACTAGGCTCGAAGCTGAAAGAAAATGTGTAATTTATATGTCAATTCTATGCACACGCTCAGCTGGATAGCTTGAATATAAAAAAAATTATATTTCACTACCCACTAAAAAAAGCGCTCTTTCTAAATTTAGTTCGAAAAATGGACTCGACCTTTGCGACCTTTTCTGCGGCCGAAAAAAGCCGTAGACGTTTGACCCCAGGGGCGACTAATTTGAACAGGAATCGTCGGAAACTATTCTAAATTTAATAAGAGTTACAGTCCTTACGATTTAGTAAAAATACTTTTCACCGACAAGGAACATCACTTAAGTGTCCGCCTCCAATTTTGTTGAAACTCAGATATGTGATAAAGCATTGAAAACTATTAGACACGTATTTTTTTTTATCTGCGGAAAGACGTTCTTCAGGGGGAAAACGACCCCTCAAAGAAAGGCGGGTCACCCCTTAATTTCACTTTGTTTCAATTATTCTACAGTGGATTTATCATCGCTTTTGATTAGAAGAATTCTGGTTTTTGTTCCATTCAAATCGCTGGACTGCTTGTGGGTGAAACTGCAAAACCACCCCTCGACACGCCTCCCTTTGAGGGGTGGTTTCCCCCGTTAAAACCGTTTTTCCGCAGATGAAAAAATACGTGTCTAATAGTTTTCAATGCTTTGCCGCATATATGAGTTTCAACAAAATCGATGGCGGACACTTAAGTGATGTTCCTTGTCGGTGAAAAGTATTTTTACTAAACCGTGAAGACTGTGACTCTTTTTAAATTTAGAATAGTTTCCGACGATTCCTGTTCAAATTGGTCGCTCCTTGGGCCAAACGTCTACGGCTTTTTTCGGCCGCAACGAACGGAATAAATATGTGCGCGATCCTTGTGTGCAGGGATACTTAGACGCTAAAAAAGGCAATTTTCATGAATTGTTTTGATAGGTTTATATTATAGATAGTGATCTAAAAGTTACACTTAATAAATACACTTTCGTAATACATTTAAAAATTCATTTCTTTATTTAAGTCACTATTTATAGGCGAAAATGGTAGTTAAATAAATCTCCTAACAAAATTGTAGGTCTGCGTTGTTGATGGAATCTCGGAGATGGATCATCCGAAACAAAAACATCAAACGGTTTTAGATTTAGTATGTTAATGGCTATAGCGCATATCATACGACTATTCATATATGCCAAAATAACAAAATAGCGGACATTTTTCGAAAAAAACGTGTTTTTTATGCGCTATATATATATATGCGCTATAGCTATAATTGTAAAGAATATGTGGTTAACATTTCAGACGGATCGGTTAAGTAGTTTCGTACATTTTATCAACAAGCCGTCGAAAAGCATCGTTTTGAGAAAAACGCGTTTAAAGTCTGTTTGGGTTACATAAATACATTGAAAATTTTGCTTTATGTATTCCGAAAGTGCATTTATTAAGGGAAGGTTCTGCCTTGTTGGGCCAAAAAAATGTCGATTTTTCACCAATTTTTTATGCGAAAAGTATTAAATATAGAATGTTGATATTTGGTATGTTGACTGAACGGTCTTTATTGAACATCAACATTTTTTTTTGAAGTTTGACAAAACATGGTGGTGGGAGTGGGAGGAGCCACGTATGTCAGTGCACAGGTGATGACATTCTTCGCTTGCGGAAGTCCGAAGGCCCGGACAGGTGATCTGATGCCAAAAAATTAAACATATTTTTACTTTGCACAATATTGTGTATAAGTTGATCTAGAATCAAGAAGAAAAATTGGAAAATAAAAAAATAGTGAGTGATCGGAAGGAAGTTTGTTTCCTTCCCAAAAATTTTCGCATTTTTTTGTTCACAATTTTTTTATTTTTCAATTTTTCTTCTTGATTGTAGGTCAACTTACACACAATATTGTACAAAGTAAAAATATGTTTGATTTTTTCGCTTCCGATCACCTGTCCGGGACTTAGAACGTCCGCAAGCGAAGAATGTCATCGCCCGCGCACCGACATACGTGGCTCCTCCCACTCTCACCATCATGTTTTGTTAAACTTTAAAAAATATTTCGATGTTCAATGAAGACCGCTTAGTCAACATACCAAATATCAACATTCTATATTTAATACTTTTCGCATGAAAAATTGGTGAAAAATCGAACTTTTTTTGGCCCAACAAGGCAGAACCTTCCCTTAAGTGTAACAACTTTTATGTCAATATCTATAATATAAACCTATCAAAAAAATTCATGAAAATAGCCTTTTTTAGCGTCTAAAGTGAGAAGACCCCTTAATGATTTTCTTAACATTTTCCAAGCGGAAGCCAGCATAAATGTCGATTTTATCGTTAGCCAAGAGTTATGGAGGCGCGAGTGTATCGAGCATTTTAGCCACTGAGCACAAGGAGACCAGTGGGGAGCACAGTTTATCATCGCGTGTATTGGAGAGTTGATACGGCGTAACCGGAAGTATCTACCCATGAAAGTCGCGTAGCTTTGCTCAGATACTTTCTAAATGGCGTGCCAGGGAAGTCACGAGAAGATGTCGTAGCTATCAGGGTGGGTGACGGGCCATTACCAGCGGGCGCATCACACACACGAGCCACCGTCATCGCTGGTGAGAATTGGTGCAGCGATGGGCGCGTAGCGCACACAAGTTTTCCGACGCAGGCGGTGGGCAAACCCGCGAGATAGCGATATAAAGTAACGCGCTAGCGTGGGTGAAACAGTACTGCATTATTCAGAGCATGAATTATTGATGAGTCAAGGGTGTAAAATATGAACGACGGGCGCGAGTCGTTATCAACGAGTCGCAGGGCAGGAGGAAGAGAAGGAAGAGGAGTGGCACTGGGAGAAGGACAAGGGTGACGAGGAGACGAAGGAGGCGAGGACATTGTAGCGTCATTTTCCTCAACACACCTTCTGCTCCAACTTCGTGTCCATGTCACAATGTTGGCACTTTCCATCCTCTTTTCACCTACACATGTACACTCGCGTCCACGATCAAAGAACCAATACAGTGTGAAAAGATGATATTCGGAAAATGGTCTCACTGGAATAAGCTTCGAGAGTACCATATATAGGCGCCAACTACGAATATCATGATGCTGGTTCGAGGCAGCGTTACCCACGAAAGACGAGTCTGCACCCGCCATCAATTGATGAGGAACAATTGGAAACACTGCATGGGAATAAATCAGCAGCTGCCGTGAGTATCAATTTCTTGTACGGTATGAACATCACAGATTCTGTAGGAGCCCGCATCCTTGGTACTGAAAGCGATCACATGAGAAGCCTCGAAGCGGGAAAAGAAATTATGGGAACTTTCAATATGTTTGCTAACTGACCTTGTGAAATCGTATCACCACTTGGAGGCTCTGGACTTCTCTTCATTTCTAAAGCAACCATCTAGGAATCTTTTGCTTTTCTACGGCTTTTCATCTTCACCTGTCACCGTGGTTCGTTTCTGTAATTACTGTTTCTTGCTAAACATACATTTTTTTGCTCGTTTTTTATCTTTCAGCTTTTGCGCAGCACACAGAATTCGCGATAGCAAAAGGGGTCCTTTTTATACACACGTGTGCAACACACACATACACACCCACTCACACACACGCAAAAACTGATCTTTTTTCATATTCTCGTTGGCCGTACAAAATCAGATAATTCTGTACATACACATGAACACTGGTATGCGGCAGGCGAAGGGAAAAATGTAATAGCGGTCTCACAAGATACCCAATTCTTCAGTCATAGCTGAAAGGAGATTTTAATGATGCGAGTATAAAGGAAGCTCATTATTATAACAGGCTTTTCGAATATGGTGCGATAGCAGATCCATCCCGGTGTTTGTATTGTTCGTCATTTGGACTAAACAGACAGTTGTAAAAACAGTCAAGCTTATGTATTTAACGATTCCAGTATATATTTGAAGAACGTCTCCTCTTCCCAAAATACTCCATAAGTACATATTTCTATTTTACACAATCACACTTCCACAAACCAATCGAACCTCGTCGCCTCCTGTAATCTTCATTTCACATCCGAGCATGGTAAAGTTTGCCTCGCTTCAGGTAAGGCATTTACCCAAAAAGGTTTTTTTTTCGAATTTCAAAGTTGCCAAAGCAATAATGGCGACTACGATATTTTTAATTATTACCGAACATGGAACCACAATGCAATTAAACGCTGAATGCTCCGGTGAAATGCACTGCGTCAGCGAGGGACCTCAAGTAGGGAGAAGTTGAAGAGGATTGCTTTGACCATGCGGTCTATTTATCGCTACCGGAGAATGCGATCCGGAGCTTCGTTCTCTGACTAAAGAGGTTTTATGCAGAGTATGAAAACTTCGTATCTAATTTTGGTTTGTTAATGAGATTCAGCCTATCTTTTTCTGGCCCTCCTTCCATCTCTTATTCTCCTCTGTAGCTACTATTTCCCTGCTTGTCGCAGTGTTGCCTATTTCGAAGCACATGGCCACCATACCGTGCAGTCCTCCATCTGGAATTCACCCAGTGATGCACGACTTAGTTCTTACTACGTATGGAGAAGATGGAAGCGCGGTGCACGCCGTTCATCGTGGGTCTTCCTTCGTACGATGTGTTCATGTGACCTCTTTGTCGGTTTCCATGTTGAGGTACTTTACTGCTTTTTCATGATTTCTCGGCTTCTTCACTTTTTCCTGGCTCGCATCAGGCGTTTACTACTATGCTATCCAACGAATTCACAAACCCTCCTCTACTTGTTTTTCCCCTACATCTTTCATTCCCTCTTTTTCGTAGTCTCAGGGTCCCCATGCGAGTACGAATAAGCGTGTCTTCTCCTATCTCGTTGCCCGGTGTTTAGTCGCCTCCCGTGGGGTTCACGGTTGTTTATAGGACTTTCGTTGAGCTGTCATACGTTTTTTTCTTCTTCGATGTTCTGCAACTGTGTGCACACCATCCAACCAGAGTCGGGCAACAAATGGTAACAGCAGTAGGTCTGTATGTATAAGCTAGTCCATCTGCAGCTTGCTTTCCTTTCTCTTCATCTGCCCCTTGTTCAATATATTCTACCTTCCTTCTGCCCAGGCTTCCTTTCAGCCCTTTTTGTCTGGGTTGAACCTCCTGCTTCCCTGCTGTCCCTTCGAACCTTTTACCTACCTGCTACATTGCCTCTCTCCACCGATCCAGCTAGTGCTGGGCATTCCAATCGAACAGCACGTGGTAGAACGTAGGTACTGTTCGAGTGATAGCACCACTACAAGTACTACTTTCTTTTCTATTTTCTGCGATTCCAACCTCTTCTGAATGTGGTATGTCTCTGCTATCACAATTCGCTTTGACTTTTCACCGAGTGTTTCTCGTTTCTTTGCGCTTTTTCCTCTCTTTCGCTCGCTCGCTCTCTCCTCTCTGCCTGCTTACGTTTCGCCTACTTTTTTTTCATCTCCGTTCCTGCATCCGAATGTCCCTTCTCTCTCGCTCTTTCTCGAATCAGTCCCGCATTCCTCTCAGTTCTCCACCAAAGCAATTCCACGACTCCCATCGAATAAGCTTCGTATCGGCAGGAGGTTGAATCATATATTTTCAAGGGCTTATTTTCCCTTTTTTTTTAAAATCGAACCTTTATCTGGCTTGCTGCATATTTTATCGGTGCCGATATTTGAACGAATTGCCATTTATCCAATTAAATACTTGTTTCAGTTCAGTACATTTACGCAGGCTGATGTAGGTTATTTTTGCCTCCGCGTCTGGAGTACCCGCTTCTACTATTTTTTAATTACCTTTTTGATGCGTTTGATGCATTGGAGGACTGTAGGAAAATAAATTTGAAAAATAGCCGCAGCAATTCGTCTGTCAACTTGTCGAGAGTTCCATATGCAAAACGGTCGTATATTGATCAGAACGAGTATCAAAAACCTGACAAGTTCTATAGTCATTTTTTGTGCAGTCATTTGGAGCATCAAACTTTAACTAACATGCTAACATTATTATTGTTTATCTTCTACCACAATCATTGATTCTATACTCATTCCTATTTTATTTTACGTTCCGCAGACATAATACTCTTGTAGTATTGGCGGGGTAAAAAGAAAGGATGTTTGATGTTTGATATTTTATCAGCGAGGCTTAAGGCAACATGTGATAAAGTTATTTGTGCAGCCCTCTTATGGAGTTTACATGACGTCAATTTACCGACCGCTTGTTTGTCCATAGCTGCGGAATTTGTTTAAGTAACTTTACCAAAATAATTTCAATCGACAGTTCTAATCAAGTGTTCGTACCTATGAGTCTTTCAGATTTTTTGCATCAACTGTTGGATAATTAAAGGACGGGACACACTGCACATCACTTTAAAACTTGATATTTCGTAAACGGAGCTCAACAATGAAAAAAAACTAGATGGAATCTTAATTTCGTTTCGAAATACCTCTCCAATCATTCTTTACTTAAGGGTGATCGCGAAAAAAATTACCCCTATTTCATGTACAGGGAAAAAACCTGAAAACAATTATTTCGAAATTTTGCTACATATTAATTGAGATCCTCCCATCTGAAGCATCTGTCCGAAAAGTTGTATGCTTGTAAGTTTAAAAGTGTAGAAATTGCGAGGCCGTGACGAAGTTATAGGGGTTCGTCGTTTGACTACGGAATCTTAAGGGGTTAGGCCACAGTAACGGGTATAAAATCATGTGCGAATTTAACAATTTTTCCGTATGAAAAAGTGATTCACTCATGAAATTCATTACACATCTATTTAGTATGGATATCAAGCTGTTGGAAAAAAAAAATATTTTTTTTTCGATGCATAAAATAGCCGACCACTAATATTTTCTTTTGTTATCTTTTTTTTAGGCGCTCCGCGGCGTGAAATTTAGTATCCACAATTTTTTACCTAGAACAAAAAACAAAAATTCTCGTCAATCTACATTAGAATACCTAGGGAAGTAGGTACGGAATTTGAAAAATATTGTTTTATTCAAAAGTTGTAGGTATTTGAATGAATTTTCAGTAAAAATTTCGTATAAAACTGCTCATAAAATGCAAAATTTACGATTAATCAGAAATTCCGCACGTACTTCTCTGCGTAATGAAATTAGGATCATAGCTTTTAAATTTGAAGTAAATCGAGTGACAATTGTTAAAGTTATTTGTCACGCCAATTGGAAAAAAGCTGTTTCGAGAAAAACGCGGTTAAAGTTTTAGGTACTTTGTGGCCGTGCCAGAGGCCGTAACAGAAATGTTCTTGCTATAAATCGAATAGTAATTTATTCTTATGGTTATAAAGCACCGTTTTAGTGAAAAAAATCGATTTTTTGAAAATTCTACTGTGGTCTTACCGCTGAACAAAAGCGATTTAACGGTACGATGTATTTGATCGTTTTATCATAGAAAAAAATATTAAGGCTTTTTCGAATCAAAATTGAACTATTAGGGACTAATTCCTGTACAAAAGTTTTTGATAAGTGGGCAAAGATAATTAATATTAAATTCTATAATAATCCACAAAGATATTTTCATGATCAGAAACTTTGTAGATCTTTGTAGGAACCGTTTTCGAACGATCGAGCTCACACCAAAGTCTTCTATTATTTTGATGCCCATAATGAGTCTGTCAAAGTAATAACTGATATTCTTTAACCCTTTCACACCTGACGGGACATATGCTGTCCCAGTTACTGAAAAACATAGGCGCATTTCAGTGGTGAGGAATTCGCACCCTTATCGAGCAAGTTACAGACAGAAAAGTTATTTCATCGTAATAATCACTTAGAGGAGAAATAACTGTTCCCGGTAATGAGGCGCACTAAACTGATTTTTTTCGCCGTATTGAAAGGGTTAAAGTGATGTATCATCGCCCAGCTTTCTGCAACCGGTGCAAGACTTTCTATCTATCAACGCGGTTTTTATTCAAATTTGAGTTTACAATGCTGTATTATTTGATTGCTCCTACACTGAGAAAAGAAAATCGTTGAATGTGCAAAATGCATTTTGTTGTCTCGAAATTTTGTTGTTTTAACAGTTGCTCAGACATGCTAAATAAGCTACCGTTCACACCACTAAAACTATCAGTTAGATTGACATAACGTGTTTTATGCCAACCAAAAATCAAGTTGAACGTATTTAAAGATACATTTTGTTAAACCAACTGAATCTTGGATGGATGAACGAATTTTTTTTCAGTGTACAGTCTCAACACTTTTATGGGATAGATATTTATGCATTAATGTAAATGTGTTCTTTTATTGCCTCGCGGCTCGTTTTAATTATGGTTTGTTAGGCTCATTATATTATGATGAGGTGAGGGGTTAGGATGCGTATTTACAAATGAATGTATGGGCGGCATGGTTTTTCCGGAGTCTTTATGCTGCAGTGAAGACTGGGCCTGTTGTTTCTTGCCTCGGGGTGTTGGTATTGTTGACGATCAGCAACTGTCAATCCTCATAAGCGTGAATTTAATAAAAGCGATTTTTCACGTCCAAACGTATAGTAGCCACGAGTTCTTTTGTTTCCATATGTCGCAGTGTGACATTGCGCCGCGTCTTTCGATGCATTCGAAATGCTATTTTCGTACTTTGATGGGTCACCAACTCATCAAAGTCACTTTAGGTGGCTAGCCATTATGTTCCTTCTATTTATTTTCGATTGTCCGATTTTTTTTCATCATAAAACGAACTCCATTTTCGGGCAGTTGCATTGGAACTGCTCTAGTTTATGCGCTCAATCACTTGAGCACACACATGTACATGTGCCTACAGAGATTCGAACTGTCCATGTGTCCCGGGGCTATGATCGACTGTGCAACTCCTTGATTGCATTGTCTTTCACACCAGGTAGACGACAAAGCAAAAATACCTTTAGAGAGCTCCAGCAAGTCGATTTTCCTTTATATTTGCGACACAATCGTTTTATCTGTGCAAATTGTATTCGTATCCGCAAACTGACAGGATATCGTGTGATTTGTGCACCGATATCATATATCGATCGGCCTCGTTTTGGACACCAAATACTCAATTCCCAATTTATGAAATCGTGACCTCGAAACTCGACGTATACATGAAACACAATTGAGTTGTGGACCATGATTATCGGATGATATCTTCAAAGAACCGGTGGCCCGTTAGTCAAGTGAGGGAGAGGCAGTGTGTGTGTGTGTGTGTGTAGAGATTGAAGGAAAATTCGACCCTGTAGCGACCGATTAATCACATTTACCACTGGCAGACTCGGCTAACCAATTTTATCGGGAAAAGTCGTTGTTTGTGGATAAGCAGCAATAGCAAAGAGAACAATCCCTTACGATACCACCGGGACTACTGCGCGTGAACTGCTCGAACAATGCTTTATCCTCCCCTGAGAAGAGGGAAGAGAGGGGTGGAAAAGGAGGTTGGGACTTCCGATATCTCGGAAACCCCGATTCCAACACCCATTTACCTTTTGACCCTTCAGTACTGGATACCGTGTCTTCTATGGTCGAAATGGTGACTCCCCGCTCGCTCGTTGTTGCACAAGCATGCCAAAAAGGAATCCTCTACCATCAAGCTTTTCTTTATCTTCGTGAACTTCAGATTTGTCCCTTATTTATTCGATTAAGCCACACGATGTACATGGCTGGATTGAATGAAAGGAAAATAATCAGCAAAAAATGTATTTGTTCATTTGTTCAACCGGGAGATTGCTCAGTTGATCATGCTGAAACAACATATGCAATAGCCCCAATGGCAGTGGAGACAGACTCTTTTGGCTATCACTGTATGGATATAACGTTCTTTGTAATGACAGCAATATTAACACGGTAATGAAGATTGACATAATAAGAAAGACGATGCGAAATGTTTTTCAAAAATTTATATGCGCGGAGAAAAAACTTTTCTGTCAATTGTTAATTCATTATATCGGGAAACTGTACACGTTCAATTACAGTTTGTAGCTTCGATAGTTATTTCAACATGCAACATGGCATATTATATTACGTTGATTGTTTAGTAGCCTTTTCATTTACTTCTACCAACTTGCATGCGAAGCACGAACTATATATTTAGTACATATATATTGGACCTATATATATTTTTTTATTTGTCAGTTTCATCAGCTTGATTTATCATATTTATCAATATGTTCTTATTATATAAAGTGGAACTATATATTTATTTACTTCTACCAACTTGCATCCGAAGCACATCTGTAATTTCAGGGGAAACTTCTCTTAGAGTGTTAACTTCGAAGAAAGCATTTATTCAAGTAAAATAAATGTTTTACTAGAGTTTTAGTAGAGAGAGTAGAGTGCTGAATGATCTATTGAAATAAATGTTTAGTAGGCGAAAAAAAGGGCGCGGTACGTCAAATTTTAAGCGGCACCAACGTGTTGTGTAGCTGTCATATCATGAATATGACCTGAAAACTTTGCGTAATTTTTTATAAAAATCGAGCTCTATGTTTTTATTTCTAGTCGCCGTTGCAGATACGTCATTTTATGATGACAAAGTTTTACTTGGCAAATAAATATCAAAACCAAAAAAAATATTGGCAGAACAAATAAGATTATAAGATTTTAATAAAACACAACTAGTTATATACATAAAATACTTTTATGAGTTAGAAAGAAATTTGTTTGTGTTTAAGGGGTTACCCCCACTTGAGATTTTGAAAAAAATCGATTTTTTTATTGCATTTTTTTGAAGTATAAGTATCTGAGAATATGTCCTGAAAATTTCAAGTCGATCCGAACAAAATTGACTGAGATATGAGCGTTGAAAGAGAAGAATCCGCGTTGAAAGAGCGTTGAAAGAGAAACTTTAAACGCGTTTTTCTCAAAATGGCATTTCTGAAGTCGGTGACCAAGATTACTCGATCACTAATGAACCGATCTTCTTGAAATTTTGCAGGCTTATTTAATATATAAAAATGTAGTCTTTAATCGTTCGATTTTTTTTTTTCGAAAAAAATGGCCGTTTTATAGCCAAAAAACGGCCGTTTTTTTTTCGTTAAAATCGAACCATTAACTTTGACTGGCCGCCATTTTGTGAAAAATGAATATTTTTTAAAATCCTTCGATTAAAGACTAGTTTATACTTATATTTGACTAAATCCATCCGCACTTTTTTTTAGATGATCCACTTCGCCGCAATGTTGGTCACCGCAAACCGTGTATATAAAAACATTATTTCATTGACGGCCATTTGCCACTAAACAATGTAATATTTTTCAATAAAAAAATTACTGAAAGTTCTTCAAGATGTGTTCTTTAAGATGGTATATTGATTGATTAAAAAAGTTTTCTAGTTTTCTTTTAAAAAATTCATGAAAAAGGCCTTTTATGCGCTACAAGTGGGGGTAACGCCTTAATATGTATCGCGGTGAATAAAAAGATCTAATAAAAGTGGTAATCCAATTTTATTAAAATCAAATGAGCGTTTTTCCTAAAAGTCGATTCTAATCAATTGTCACATTTAGGTGAAGTGAATACAGCATTACATTTGATATCAACGAAAATGCGGTGGACAGAGACTCAAGAATAACTATTTTATGGAAATACACCATTACCTCATGTAATATATATATGTATATGTAAATACACCATATGTATATATAAATACACCATACCTTATACTACCTGTACCTCATGAGCCATTTCACCTTTCAACACGTAATTGGCTCGTATGGCCCTACGCTTTTTTGTTCGTACCATCATTCCTGCGGCAATAAAGGGACCGCATACAACCAGATTTGTTTTCATTGCATAACAAGGTAACGTACGGTACGCGACAAAATTTAATTTCACTGGCTTTCAGTTGACGAAGAGCCTATTTAAAAAACGACAAAATGGAGTGCATTGCGGCTCCGGGTTATAGTTCAAAGTTCGCATGGGGAGGAAGTTCATCCCGGTAATCCGTCCTCGGTGATGCATCTAAGCTTGAAAGTCCATGGAAACCAAAATCATTGAAAATCGATGGACATCGGTTTATCGAATAAAGTGATCAACCATTGCACTCCAATATAATTGAATGGAAAGTGCTAATATATTAAGAGTGACTATAAGTACGAGGACGGAAAAAATGGACCAATGACAAGTCTTCATCGTGCATTAGCGTCGATATAAATTATCTTTCACATGCTCGCATGAGACGACCGAAGAAAAAGTAGGTTCAAGCTGGTTCGTTCGCGGCCATACGTACAAGATCCTATCAGTCGTGACGGGTCCAGACACTGTACAAGTATACAGCACCAGATACTATAAGGACTGCCACTAGCAGAGAACCTATTGTACCAGCAGTAACAACAGGACATCTGAATTAATCCGAGTGACAAGTGCACTTGGTTCACCGAATAAACATCAGAAACAGAAGTTGACCGGCTGCCTAGCACATCGTTTCCGTTTCCCAACCTACATTCCCTGAAAAGGCATATTTTAAATGGATATAGGGAATTCTAACTCGAAAGAAGAATTCTACACGGTTTCTTAATTTCTTCTTTATATCCATTTGTAGTCCTCATTACTCTATTGGTTCTTTTACATAAATATATATGTATATATAGGATGTCATATTTATTTTGAGATATTGAAATAACGCAAGAACAGCGAAGTAAATTGAAACATCTCGCGGCATATATCGAAAAGATTCAAACGAGGAGTCAAATGATAACATAACTTTGTCAGTTAGTCTACGTTTTCAAGGTGATTTCGAGGTCAATTCTTTTAAAACTTGAAACCTGTATTTTATGTAGCAGCATCCCCTTCTACGTTAAAAATAAACGGGGACCTTTTGTCCAGAAGATTTTTTTACTTGGCCATTTTTTAAACTACAAGCAATATTCGAAATGATTCCGCTTCCAAACATAAATAAATACAGCGAATAGATAATGAACAAACTAAAAAATAGTCTCTGTGTGGATACTGAGACAAGCATTTTGAATAACGATGCCCATCGTGTTCCTTATCGAATGGTGACAACAGTAGCCTACATTAGTACACTTGGTGGTTGTTGAAAAAAAAAAACATTTTCAAAATGTCAAGCAATAATGGTCGAATATGAAAATGTTTCCGACAACAGTAACATTCGTTTATGTAGAATGAGATGCCGATATAAAAGAAATAGATGTCCATTTTCTTTTAATTTGGAATCATTTTGAAAACGTTCACTGAATAAAACGGTTATCTTGCCGTCTCACTCCTCGTTTGAACCCTGAGGACACATGACACGGGATATTTCGATTCACTTTGCTGTTCTTGAGTTATTTCAACGACCGACGATAAATAGGACACCCTGCATACGTAATGTGTCCGGCAAGTAATAAGTGATTTAGCGATCAATGTTGTCTTCTTCAAAGTGAGATTCTTCTGAGCACGCACATCACCGCCAACGGTTCCCCCACTCGATTCTAACAATGATTGGAATCGTTTTCTGCTAGGCTTTAAGGCCTTAGGCCACAGTAACGGGTATAAAATCATGTGCGAATTGAACAATTGTTTTTTGTATGAAAAAGTGATTCGTTCATAAAATTAATTGCACATCTATTTAGTATGAATATCAAGCTGTTAGAAACTATACTACTACTAATATTTTCTTTTGTTATCTTATTTTTAGTCGCTCCGCGGCGTGACGTTTAACATTCACAATTTTTTTACCTAGAACAGAAAACAAAAATTCTCGTCAATCTACATTAGAATACCTAGAGAAGTACGTACGGAATTCAAAGAATATTGTTTTATTAAAAAATTGTAGGTACTTGAACTTAAGAAATGAATTTTCAGTGAAAAATTTCGTTATAACTGCTCATAAAATGAAAAGCTTTCGATTAATCAGAAATTCCGTACGTACTTATTTGCGAAATGCAATTAGGAAAATAACTTGTGAATTTGAAGTAAATCGAGTGAAAATTGTTGAAGTTGTTTGTCACGCCAATTGAAAAAAAGCTGTTCCGAGAAGTTTCGAGTAGTCGGCCATTTTGTACATCGAAAGAAAAAAAATTCTAACAGCTTGATATTCATACTAAATAGATGTGTAATTAATTTTATGAGTGAATCACTTCTTTATACGAAAAAAATTGTTAAATTAGCACACGATTTTATACCCGTTACTGTGGCCTAAGGCCTTAAGCGTGTCCGTCACATCTTACCGAATGTTGTCAATAGTGCCGAAATGTTTCCCCTTCAAGTGCGATTGAAGTTTTGGGAACAAAAAGAAATCGCATGGCGTAAATTCAAGGCTGGGCCGCGGGTGGTACATTCCCATGATTTCCGTTTCCGGTATCGACTTTGGAATAAAATTTGATCGTGTAACGCTATTCCACGTTCGTCTGCATTTATTTGTGACGAGAGTCAGTAAAAGGGGTTCACAAAGAGACGTGTACATACTGTATGCGAGTATGGACCGAGACTGGGGTAGCTGGGGTCTTGTAGCTTACCTGAGACCCCAATAGCTGCGACTTACAAGGAACGTCACTTAAGGGGGGATTGTCTTTTTTTTCGCAAAATTTACCGCTTTTTGGGAATTTTTTGTGAAGAAAGTATACAACGGAAAACTTGTGAAACTTGGCATATAGTTTTATTGATCTGTTTACTACATAAAAAAATTTTTTTAAACAATTTCATCAAAAAATCCGCCTCCCACCCCCCTCGACGCGCGATGGTCCTTTTTCGATGGTGTGCACGATTTCTCAAAAACTATTCAACCGATTGCCTTCAAATTTGGACAGAATGCTCAGCTGACATCCTTTTATCGTTTGATGAAGCAAAAAAGCACTACGTTTAATAGTTTTTTATTTATAACAAAAAATCGATCAATTTTTTTCGAAAAATCGATACTTCAAGTTCAAAACGTCACCAAATCGTCAATTTTTTTTTCCCTTCATCGAACGATAGCTATATGTATCTAAAGTAAAATGCTTTTTGGGTTTTTGTTGCAGGATGAACGTGAAGGCTGTAATCGTGCACACCATCAAAAAAGGACCATCGCGCGTCGAGGGGGGTGGGAGGCGGATTTTTTGATTAAATTGTTAAAAAATTTTTTTGTATTTAGTAAACAGATCAATAAAACTATATGCCAAGTTTCACAAGTTTTCCGTTGTATACTTTCTTCACAAAAAAATTCCCAAAAAGCGGTAAATTTTGCGAAAAAAAAAGACAATCCCCCCTTAAGTGTCCGCCCTCGATTTTGTTGAAACTCATATATGTGATAAAGCATTGAAAACTATTAGACACCGATATTTTATCGGCGGAGAAATGGCTTTAAGGGGGGAATCCACGCCTCAAAGAAAAGCGTGTCACGCCTTACTTTAATATTTTTTTCAGTACTTCTATAGTGGATTTTTCATGACTTTACATTTGAAGAATTTTGGTTTTTATTTCATTCAGATCGGTGGACCGCTCGAGGGCGGAATGGCAAAATCACCCCTCGACAAGCCTTTCCTTGAGGGGTGGTTTTCCCCTTAAAACCATTTTTCCGCCAATAAAAAATACGTGTCCAATAGTTTGTAATGCTTCATCACATATATGATCTGCAACAAAATCGGAGGTGGACATTTAAGGGGGTAGGCCACAGTAACGGTTATAAAATCATGTGCGAATTTAACAATTTTTTTCGTGTAGAAAAGTGATTCACTCATAAAATAATTACACATCTATTTAGTATGAATATCAAGCTGTTAGAAAAAATATATATTTTTTTTCGATGTACAAAATGGCCGACTACTAATATTTTCGTTTGTTATCTTTTTTTAAGCGCTCCACGGCGTAACATTTAGCATCCACAATTTTTTACCTAGAACAAAAAACAACAATTCTCGTCAATGTACATTGGAATACCTAGAGATGTACGTACGAAAATTTTAAAAATATTGTTTTATTCAAAAGTTGTAAGTATTTGAATTGGGTTGTAGGTATTTGAATGAATTTTCAGTGAAAAGTTTCGTATAAAACTGCTCATAAAATGCAAAGTTTTCGATTAATCAGAAATTCCGTACGTCCTTCTCTGCGACGTGCAATAGGAACATAACTTGAAAATTTGAAGTAAATCGAGAGAAAATTGTTGAAGTTATTTGTCACGCCAATTGAAAAAAAGCTGTTTCGAGAAAAACGCGTTTAAAGTTTTAGGTACTCTATGGCCGCGCCAGAAGTGGGCTTACGTTATACGCTCAAAGTCGGTGAAAAAAATAGTCCTGCTATAAATCGTATAGTAACTTATTCTTATGATGATAAAGCAGCGTTGTAGCGAAGAAAAATCGATTTTTTGAAAATTCTACTATCACCTTACCCCTTAAGTGATGTTTCTTGTTAGTCCCACCATCCTCATGCGATCACCCGTAGGGCCGTTCTATTTTCAGTTTTCTTGCTCCCGAGACAATCCTTGCACGTAGATGCATACGTGTGTTCGTGAGTGTGAGTAACTTCTAAGCAACGGCTTGTGAGCAGAATAAATCGAGAAAAAGGGCACCCTTCATCATAATCAGAAATCACATGTATGTATGCACGCGCGTATGTTTTATTTTTGACAATGAGGACGCGTGCTATTTGTCTACGTTGTTGGAGTTTGCATCGTTAGAAAAGCCACGAAAGTTCTCGTTTGTGCGAATTTCTTTTTCATTCTCTTACTTTTATTATTACACAAAAGCTTTTTTATGCACATTTATATTCTAGATCTCGAAGTAAATCTCTCAAAAAATGATTGGAGAATTTTTGCCGGCAAAAATTGCCGCAAGAAATGAAAGCAATTCGGAAATAATGATGTTTATTGCATTCCGACGATGCAAACTTCAGTCCCATATTTTTATACAGTTATATGGCTCGCAAGCCGTTGCTCACGAGTGATTCAACAAAAACATCAAGAATTCATGGAAATTCGAGAACGATCTATCTATCTTGTGCAGCAGTAAAGCTTGAAATTGTGGATCGAATTACAAAGCAACGGGGTCGCAGACAGATGGGCTTGACGTCGAATATCCAATGTACGTAACATGAACTTGGTACTTTCACCACAGTTTGTGTATACGTATACATGTATATATATATTCGTCTACTGTAGATATATGTATTCCTCTGCTTTCGATAGTCAATGCATTCCCGGTCAATGGGCTTGAATCTGCCAGCGACGTGTACGTTGTTACGAGGACGCGCCTGTCACAGGCAAGAAGGTTTTGGCACGTCGGTCTTTGGAACGTCTTACGCTTCACACAGATCCACACAGTTCGAGGAATATTGATAACAATTATTTCTTTGTTTTCCGTTATTTGAATTCCAGAGACACTTACGCAATTACTCACAATCAGCATGGAATAGTATGGTAAATTGTTTTGAGCTGTCCATTTTTTCGTCGGATGACGATCTGACACTGTCGATGCGCCCCGATATCGCGGGAGGCACGGTAGAAGTGATATCAGGGTTAGCAGGGAATTTCCACGATGTATACGTATGCATATTGTGGATTTATGCATTCACCGAAGTCGATAGTAGTTAGGTGTATAAAAATATGAACTCACCGATTGGCACGCTGACAATCGATAGTAGGGCGAGGGTACGATGGCAAAGCATTGTGCTGAACCGCGGTGCAAACCGCCTGCCGCTTATGTACCCCATCCGGCGTGCGGAAACACCGAGAAAGTAAGCTCTATCCACTTAAGGGACACGTCATTCTCCGTTCCACCGATGCCGCTACCCCGCTTCTTCTATCTGGTCCGTTGACACTTTGGCTGCACTTTTCGTGGCTTCCGTTGTTCCGACTCGTGCCCACATGCCTGTCATGCAAACAGAGCAAGAAAGATTATCGGTCATATATCAACGAAAGTAAACAGCACAATGGGTATTTGCAAAATGACGATGAATTGCCTAGCGTGTGAACAACATCGTTGATGACTTTTTCTAAGATTCATGAAGCTGGAATGGTTTGATATTGGTAAGAAGAAAACTGAAGATTTTTCTGCAAAATAAAAATTGATTGCACGCCTTTGAGATGCAATTGGACGAGCTTGGATCAAGCTTTGTGTTGTCGTCCAAAGCGCCTCATCGTTGTCACGTTTTTTTTTTTCGTTTTAAAGGAAAGCAGGGTTGGATTTGTCATCCATACAATTAAGGCCTTAGGCCCACAGTATAGGGTATAAAATCATGTGCGAAATTAACCATTTTTTTCGCATGAAAAAGTGAGTCACTCATAAAATTAATTACACATCTATTTAGTATGAATATCAAGCTGTTAGAAAATATATATTCATTTTTTTTATGCACAAAATGGTCGACTACTCGGACCTTCTCGAAACAGCTTTTCTCCAATTGGCGTGACAAATAACTTCAACAATGTTCACTCGATTTCCTTCAAATTTAAAAGTTATGTTCCTAATTGCATTTCGCAGAGAAGTACGTACGGAATTTCTGATTAATCGAAAAATGTTCATTTTATGAGCAGTTCATGAGCAGGTATAACGAAATTTTTCACTGAAAATTCATTTCTTAAGGCGTTACCCCCATTTGTAGCGCAAAAAAGGCCTTTTTCATGAATTTTTTAAAAGAAAACTACAAAACTTTTTTAATCGTTCAATATACCATCTTAAAGAACACATCTTGAAGAACTTTCAGTAATTTTTTTATTGAAAAATATTACATTGTTTAGTGGCAAATGGCCGTCAATGAAATAATGATTTTAAATACACGGTTTGCGGTGACCAACATTGCGGCGAAGTGGATCATCTGAAAAAAAAATGCGGATGGATTTAGTGAAATATAAGTATAAACTAGTCTTTAATCGAAGGATTTTAAAAAATATTCATTTTTCACAAAATGGCGGACAGTCAAAGTTAATGGTTCGATTTTAACGAAAAAAAACGGCCGTTTTTTGGCTATAAAACGGCCATTCTTTTTCGAAAAAAAAATCGAACGATTAAAGACTACATTTTTATGTATTAAATAAGCCTGCAAAATTTCAAGAAGATCGGTTCATTAGTGTTCGAGTAATCTTGGTCACCGACTTCAGAAATGCCATTTTGAGAAAAACGCGTTTAAAGTTTCTCTTTCAACGCTCTTTCAACGCGGATTCTTCTCTTTCAACGCTCATATCTCGATTTTTTTCAAAATCGCAAGTGGGGGTAACCCCTTAAGTTCAAATACCTACAACTTTTGAATACAACAATATTTTTTAAATTCCGTACGTACTTCTCTAGGTACTCTAATGTAGATCGACGAGAATTTTTGTTTTTTGTTCGAGGTACAAAATTGTCGATGCTAAATGTCGCGACGCGAAGCGCCTAAAAAAGATAACAAAAGAAAATATTATTAGTCGGCCATTTTGTACATCGAAAAAAAAAAATTCTAACAGCTAGATATTCATACTAAATAGATGGGTAATTAACTTGATGAGTGAATCTCTTTTTCATACGAAAAAAAAAATTGTTAAATTCGCACCTGATTTATACTCTTTACTGTGGCCTAAGGCCTTAAGAAAAACGGGCCACCACCATCTCTCTCTCTCTATCTCTCTGCCTCTCCGCTCACAAGACGCCGAAATCTGTAGCATACCGTATACGTTGATTATCGAGAATTAGCTCAATGTTAGGTCGTCATACATTTGTCGGAGCAAAACGGTACTGGGAGCGTTTTTGTTGTATGGGCTACATGTAAAGTTCATTTAGTGACGACAGAACGAACATGGGATGAACGAGAATGACGACAGCGTGTGAGAGGAAAAACAGGGGTGGAGGAGGAAAAGAGGAAGAGAGAGAGAAAGACAGAGACAGAAAGGGAGAACGGTAGCGAAAACGGTAGGAAGAAATGTTGGATCCTCCCGCAAAATTGATTGCAGAACCCATCCTTTTTCCCCGTGTCTGCCGGAGACAAAATAGATTACGAGGGTGGGTCAGCTTAACTGTACCGCCATCTACATTCCCCCTGCCCCCTTTGCTCCTGTGTTGGTGACATGCTTGCCCTTTCATACCAACGTCGTCGCTGTTTCCTCCCGATCTTCCTGCTTCCATACTATCATCCCTTCTTCTTCGCTTGGCGATGTCCCGCAACCCTCAGCGAAGAATTCGCGATTGGGGCCAGCGCGACAAGGACCTACTGCCATTTCAGCCTATCTGGGTTTGTGTGTGTGTGTGTGTATATATGAGTATATTTATATACAGGAAGATCATTGAATGGGGAGAGGCAATGCGGAGAGACAGAGATGGTGAAGGTTGCCCGCAGCTTGAAGGCTGAAATATATATTTACCCACAGCATACGGAACAAGGAGAGGGGTATGTCTCGGGCTCGAGGATGTCCCCTTGCTGTCGATACCTTGACGTGATGCCTGCATTTTTTGCGCTTACTCCATTAACATCTCATTATGAACACTCCGGTGCCCCGTCGCCGTCGTCGTCGTCGTCGTCGTCGTCACTGGTAGCGTCCCCTTTCTAGGCTTTCCCAGTCACCGTTCGCGCTCGAGGCAACGGGTTCTTCAACCCCACTGGCCCTTTCAACCCATCTATTCATACCTTCTTCTCTCTCTCGTCCCTATTTCTTCCTCGACCGACAAAATATACCAAGTCCAAACTTCCATTAAAATGTCTACCGTCACTATCCAGCAGACTGACTTCTAGCCCCCTCCCCCAACTACTCGCCCACCCTTTACTATGTATATCATAAATATATTCCTCAGCGTGGAAATGGCAGAGATGAAATATCTCCATCCTGTTTATTTTCGTATTCTCGGGGTGACTCTTGCGCAACGGATCAACCCACCATATCCAATCCTGTCACGCTGCAGTCAATTCGCTCGCTCCGAATCTTTTGTTAGTTCTGCACTCGGCTGGATCACATCTGCCCAATTATCATTGCAGTAGGTTTTGCGATACCATTATGGCGTTTCGCGGAATATCTCTTGGACCTTTTCAATGGAAGCGCTGAGACCCTAATGGCGTGCTTAATGCATTCGTGACGATGGAGAAAAATATCAGGCCGCGGATCTTGGGATGTAATGAAATCTTATTGCAAACTACTGTACTATGCAACATTGCACTGTATTATACAACATTGCAATCGACAACAATGCGGCTTTGGAACATTCTTATAAACAGCTTCATCTGAATGTCAAAGAGATTCCTGCAAAAATCATTCCCCCGAGTTTTTGGAATATGTTTACTTTCGAGTTGGTGCAATTCTTTCGATGTTTACGTGCGATTTTGTCGAAAATTTTAGAAAGTTTTGAATCGATGAACGAAAACAAGAATTGTTTTCTATGGCGAAAATTTTGATTTCTTTTCGATGCAGAACCAACCTCGTTCCGTTAAGGGGCTACGTCTACGTAGAAGCTCGAAAAAATCTGGGAAACGGTCGGTGAAAAAAAAAGCATTTTTTTTTATTCCAAATTTACGGGAGATACGATGAGAAACATTTAAAGGTCGTTGATGATCTCACTTTTTTAAAAATCGATCTTCATTTCTTAATAGTTACGTAAAGATGACGACTTTTTTTCTTGAAAAAAAAATTATTTTAATAATCGACAATTGGCAATGACTCGTATTTATCGTTAACTTGAATAACTCGTTTGGTTTTTAGATTTCAGATGGATTGCTTAAGCTGAAGTGTCCACCGCCAAACGTCGCGGAAAAAATTTAATCATGGCTGGTGGCCATGTTTTTGTTCTTCTTCTGGTGATTTTTTTTAAAGGTTCTGAATATATGTACCTCTGTGTCCAAAAAATTAGTGTCTTTTTCACCAACCGTTGCCCAGAAAAAAATTCGGAATGAGGCCATTTTTTTCTGGCCTCTACGTAGATGTAGCCCCTTAAGGCGGGAGCCTGAAGTAGACAGTCCGAAAAATCGTTTTTCTTTATTTGCTTAAATCCATAGATAAACTATCCAAGAATATATTTACAAAGTTATAGAAGCCAATTGTAAATATTTTCGATGATACAAGGCCAAAAGCAGAGAAGTGATTGATATTTGATATAGACATTTCCTCCTATTGAAAACTTTGAAGCGCGTTTTCACTAGTTTTCATTTTCACGATTTTTCCAAATTTGGCGGGCGTGATAGTCAAAAACTAAACGACCTATTGAATGAAACCAAAGTTTATTTTCTTCAGAATGAAAATCTCTTCTAAGTGAATTTAAAAAGTCAATGAAAAAGTCTTTTTTAATCATTTTTATAGCACATTTTTTTCAAATCTGAGAAAAGTTATAATTTCACGATTTTTTCAGCTTTCTCTTAATTCACTCTGAAGAAAAATATACGACAGTTGAAAATTTTATTGGTTTATTTGGTACAGTTAATAATTACGAGCTGCATCTTTCCCGCCGATTGAGGACTGCAGTGGCAAGACGCACATGGAATAGGCTGATAAATCTGCAGTCATTTATTGTTTCATGTTGAAATTTTTTTTATACATTCCAAATATACATGAAAAGATAACCCAATGTTTACTGGGCTCACTTGTTGGAGAAAACGCTTTTTTGGATGTTCTAATTCAGGCTCCCCCTTAAGGAAGAACACCCTTGAGATGGGTTAAAAAAGGTCCCTTTTTCTGTCTACTAGATTTTTTATTTGGGATTTGAAAAAAACGCATGTTATTAAGCATACATCGAACTTATATCGTGTAAATTTTTATCATTTTTTTTAATTAACCACTTTTTTATATAAATAGTAGAGCCTCTTTATAAAAAATGAGGTCCAACGGCAGATCGATAACTTGACAATGGTTGGTCTGAAAAATGAAAATAAAAAACTTTTATAATCTATGCAAATGTAGTTCTCGCTGCACGTACCCTTTTTTCGAGAAAAACAAATCACAAAATAGGGGGTATTGAAAAAGTATAATTTTGGCGAAATTTTTACTTATGTTTGGGGCTTAAAAAATACCAAAAAACGGCTATGTACAACAATAGCCACGGCAATTACGGATTTTTTATTTAACTTTTAAAATAAAAAATAGGACAATTATAGCTGGAGATATGATTCCGGCCAGGTCAAGAAAAGTCAAGTTGCGTTTCTCGCTCTCGCTAAATCGTCTGTAGCTTGGTCAGTTTTCAATATTTTAACTTGAAATCTTTTTCACATATTCTCGAATACGTATACTCCGAGAAGATGCAAAAAGAAATCGATCTTTTTGACCCGTCACGGTGGTGTGCCGCCTTAATGGAAAATGTATCCGGACTCCAAGTAGACGTAGTAAGTAGCCGAGCGAAGAAGAGCCGAGTACAAAGTTAAAAGCCACGCTTACAGAATTCTATTGGAACGTTATTTCCGCCGTAGGCAAGCAAGCCGAGAGACAAGAACCCAGGAGAGTCTTCGGCATGCCTTGAGAGACGAAATAACTATGGAAAAAGGCGGATTTTCGTCGTGAAATACAGATCAGAATGGAGGAACAAAGGAATGGAAGTTAAAACGGTTTTTGGAAACTTTGACTATCGTATCCACTCTGAAAATCGGAAAATGTAAATTTCACGAGCTGTCTTACACTGAAGTGCAGAGACTGGAGAAACGTTCGTTTTATTTATTTCCTGTATTAACTTTTATTTTTCAGTGTGTTCGATATTTCCTTCTTGTCAAAAAATCAGAAAGAAAGCTGTCTAAGATTCAGATCAGCATGTACGAATAGCAGTTCAGATTATTAGTTTTAAACTTCATTAAACAAATACTCTGGTACGTTCTCAGTTTTTCTTGGTTTTCATTATGTGAATAATGACAGTTATGTAAAATGTAAACTTCATCATGTAAATTTATGTAAATTTCATTATGTAAATAATGACAATGATAAATCCTTAGTTTTCATTTTGTAAATAATGACAAACGTTTAGTTTTCATTATGTAAATAATGACAAACGTATCAGAGAATTTGTTTAATGAAGTTTAGAACTAATAATCTGAAATGCGTAAGCAAGTTCCGCTCCACGTAATGTTCACTAAACGCTCGTGATTTCAAAGCCAGTTTCACTACGAAATCCCAATTCTTTCACTAACGTGATACTCACATCATCGATGTATTCTACTTAAGTTTTACAACGCTTCATGAATTCCGACGAAAAAATGTCTAGGACGAAACTTTTAAATTGCTTTTACTATGTTAGGGACGATGCTCGGCGTCGTTCACAACGAACTTTCTCAATTTTGACTTCCTTGCGAATAAACTTAGAGGGTTCTATGAAATTTCGAGAAAGGAATTCGACGACATTAACTTGCAGCTTTTCCCCCTTCTTCAATGTCCGCATATCGTTTTTTTTTCCTTTTCAATTACCTTGGGTTGAATACTCCGTTTCGTCTTTTCGTCTTCTCTCTCGAAATAAATTTGATGCAAATTAATCCGCATTGGTGCTTCGACAAAATTCAACATTTTTCTGTGACTTCTGCCAATTTAGGCAAGCTGGGCCAACCATTGACATGTTTTGACAAACTCTAAAAAAAGAACAATGTTCAAATCGATTTCTGTCGCATTCAAGGGGTTAGGCCATTCCAGAGGTCGAAAAAAATGGCTTTGTGGAGATTTTTTTTCAGAAAAACTCTCACGATTTTTTAGGCAAATTTTCCACTTTCCAAAAATTTGCCCAAAAAATCGTCAGATAATTGTTAATAACAAAGGAACTATGCAATATTTAAAAAAATTCTACACCCTTCCATAGACAATGTATTTTTAAAGACATGTTTAACATTTCAAGTGAATCGGTTGAAAATTGTCTGAATTATGTTTCCGGCCAGCTTAAAAAATGCAGTTTTCAAATAAACGCTGCACAACCGCCAGTTTGGAATTAATCGCTTCAAAAAAATTATTGTATACAGTCACTGACATGTATGATAAACACCCTGTTTTGTAGTCTCGATTTAATTTGTGGTTTTTCTGAAAAAAAAGCCCCAAAAAGCCCGTTTTTTCGGCCTCTAGATTGGCCTAAGGCCTCAAGGTCAACTATAATAAAAGTGGAATGTTCGCAATACATAAAATCAGCTCGATATCCAGAAGCGTCACACACTTTAAGAACCCATATACCTTTGGATCATCGGAAAACAAGGCTTTTTTGGGATTTTCAATTGAAAATCCTAACGAAGCTATCAAATTAAGGTTTGGACGGTTTATTCTACATATCTGTAGGTACTGAAATTAATTTTTTATTCCCCGAAAAAATACAAAATGGAGGCCCAGTGGCTGATGGAAAGAGAACGCTTCTTTTTCAGGCCTCCCACATGCGGAGTCGTTGGAGACGCACATGAGCACTTAGAACGAAACATTTTTTTTTCTTCATAATCTACATGAGTTCTGCTAGCAAAGTACACACAATTATTACAATATATTGATTTTCCAAAAATTGGCGCCCTTTTGAAAGAAAAATCGCATATTTAATCAAAAAAATTGCCTCAATCTGTTTATAAAAACCGTAATTGTTAATAGATCGTAAACATCGCGTATACTTTGCCAGAAAATCTACTGTTGAAATTTGGAGTCAATCGGTTGAAAATTGTAGGAGCTCCAAGATCGCTCGATTTTGAAAACATGGTTTTACGAAAAACAGCGTTTAACATTTTATAACCACATTTTAATTTTAAAGCCTTTGGACCATATCATTCTTGGGATGTTTATATATATATATATATATATCAATCGTATCATTTTTGGGATGTATATAGATCATTGAAGCCAATTAAAAAAGTAATTTTTTTGAACGGTATATAAGGCCTTAAGGCATAGTTTTAGAAAATAAAGAAACTTTCATCAAAAACTGCTCGACTGAACAACTTGAAAATTCCACAGTCTACGTCTGATCACGAGAGGAAGGATCTTCGGATATTTGTGTCTTTGAAAGCACATCAGCATCACATGTTGTTGTGCTTGGTATTTTGCACGATAGCAGGGCGTTGAAATTTCTCAATGTGAGTCATTTGGCCCTAGGCGAGTTGCTGGTTGGCAATATAATCATTTTCAAAAGTTTTAATCCTTCCAGGGCTTCTCGACAAATTTATCTTCGAGCATTCCAGAATGATTGGTTTTTGAGTAGTAGTTGGCTGGAGCGTTTGTGTGATATTCACCCAAGAAGTGAATATTCACCTTAATATTTGACACAATAAATAAAAATGAATTAACGAAAATAACCACGTTGGGATTTCATATCGTGTAGGCCAACCGGAGATATATTAGAAGCTGCCTTGCGTATCAGAAATACTCTGGGGTGCAAGACAAGAAATTACCACCTGTAAATATTGTTGTAATCATAAATCAAGAAGGTAATCAGACAAAAATTATTGCCTTTGGCAAAAAATATGACTTTTTTTTCCTGTCAAAGTGCGTGGAAATAATTTTCGTTTCCAATTTCCAGGATATGAATTTACCGAAGATATCTAAACGGCCGAGCTGTTAGAATCACTGGGTCACGGATTTCCTAAATTTATGGATTGTTTTATTCATATGAGCAATTTGCCAATTATTACTGTATGTGCAAATTTATAAAATTTTCTCGATTTATGAGTTTATTCATACTTATGATATAAACGATATTTCCAGAACTATTTTTGGTATTCAACGAGTGCTAAAATTCGCCTTTTCTCCTCTCCTCCCCTTACGTCCCTTCATCTCTCAAACTCTCTTTCCTCTCTTTTCCCCCATAATTGTTTGTTCTCCTCTCCCTCGGTTGCCCCTCAACTGAGCGGCGATATTGCGGATACTTTGCGGAACGAGCAACGTCAAGCAGTCAATATAAGAACTGAATTTGTAGTCGCATGGATAACGATAAATGGGAAACGTGCTAGCGGCTGAGTTTTTCGCGCCTCGGAAGAACGAACAGTCGGAAGCACCTGCGCAAATTAAATGGATCGGTACACGTCACTTGACGTTTCTCTCTCCCTTTCCCTCATTTTATGAGCGCCGCGCTACGCAGTCTCCGGAAAAATTATATCAACCGAAAAATTGAGGACATCTTTTTACTGGGACAACAGTCGGACTAAAAAAAATTATAGTTTTAATCGCAATCTAAGGAATATGTTAACAATGGACCCACTGATCGGAGATTTATCAAACAATAGTTGCAGGGTTTCCTTTAAGGAGAGATATACACCTAGATGGTCGAGGTCGAGGATTTAGAAGCTATGAACATTCCGTCGACCGTAGAAGACCTACACTATGGGCCTGGTATCAATGATTCCATGTAAGTTGACCAATTTCATGATTTATTCCTTCCCAAATTTTCAAACGCGTTTTTCTCACAACTACGTTTTTCAAATCGGTACCCAAAATTTCTCGAAAACCAATGAACCGATTGCCGTGAGGTTTTTCGTGGTTATTTTATACACCATTATCTAGTACTTGTCATAGGATTTTTTTTTTCGTTACTTAGTTTTTGTTTTATAGGGAAAATAATACCTAATTTTTGGCCCAAGAATCATTATTTATGTTCAAACGTCCGCCATTTTGTCATAAATCGATATTTTTAAAATCGGCTATGACAAGTACTAGATTATAGTATCTAATTTAATAATCTTTTTGGTTTTTTTTTCAGATGATTTTTGAAGAAACGCCAGTGGGTACCGCATACGCAGATTTTTTAACGACCCTCCAAGGATCATACAATATCCTTGTATATTTTCGATATTCTTAAATAAAGAAAATTATACATATTTTGGAATGTATATACTTTTACATAATGAAAACCCCAATCCGAAATTTCAAATAGTTTTCCTTGAAAAAATTCACAAAAATGACCTTTTCCCGGCTTCTAGGTGTATATCTCCCCTTAAGGCCTTAGGCCACTCTCGAGGCCGAAAAAAAGGCTTTTTGGGGATTTTTTTCAGAAAAACTACAAAATAAATCGAGATTACAAAGAAGGGTGTTTATCACACATATCAGTGACTGTATACAATCATTTTTTTTAACGATTAATTTCAAAATGGCGGATGTGCAGCGTTTTTGCGATGACGTCTCCGTTTTCCAGGGTCCACGGCCGGACAAACAACTCCTATAATTTTTGAATTATAATGAGCCAATGTATTTCTTTTGATTATATATAATAACTCTATGGAAGCACGTAGAATTTTTTCGATATATTGATTTTTAGCCAAATGGCGCACTTCCAAAGTGAAAAGTGAAAAATTTGCCGAAAAAATCGTCAGATAATTGTTAATGACAAATGAACAATGCAATATAAAAAAAATCCAACGTACTTCCATAGACAATGTACTTTTCAAGATATATTCACCATTTCAAATGAATTGGTTGAAAATTGTCTGAGTTATGTTTCCGGCCAACCAAAAAATGCAGTTTTGAGATAAACGCGTTTGAATTTTTGAGTCCGCTCACTGCGGACCAGGCGGCCTTGTACTAAAATTCGAAAACCGAGTACTTAATTTTTGAGGTCCTAGGGGACCATTAAAAAAAATCGAAATTTTTTCGAAAATTCAAGAGTGGCCTAACCCCTTAAATTGGGACCACCTGTATAATATTGAAATGTCCATTCATATACACATTCACGAGTCTCCCAAGCGAACATTTTTTCGAAAGCTTCATTTTTGTGCCACGCGAAAAAGGTTTTCTACTAATTGTATTTATTTATATAATTGCTCATTTAATCTTGTACCGTTACGACAAGCCTCCCTACATTGACGTAAAGTGGGATTCATGAATTCGCACTTTGCTTGATATGGCTTCATTTATGTATGTCGAAATTAGCATTGTTCTTTTTCAGGTTAACCATTTGGGAGAGATGAACTGCATATTCCTCCATATCTACGCGAATTGCATCATGTCGTCACTACGGGCGTAACGTGATAATCGTTGGAGATGCTTTCACGCCTCAAGTGGTTAAGATCATGATTGCAATTAACTCCCTTTGACCACGTTACACGTGGGATACCGCAGGATTATCCTTCCCAACGTTTGGGAAGCCTCCTCTCCCCTGCAGCCCATTCAATGATGTGCAAAATCTGACGTACGTTTAATATCTGAACGTAGTGAGGTCAGTCTCTCTTGTCAACTTTGCAGCCTTCGATTTTGTTGAAACTCATATACACCACCGCTCAAAAGTTTGGATACACCAGTCAATATTTCTTGCCGCACTAAAAGTTAGATAGCTCCGTAAAAAAAAAGATAACCAAATTTAACGAACTTCGGTTTGAAGGGAACAAATTCAGCTTTGTTTTGATTGTATGAAATATTTTTTTATGATTTTTTTTCGACCCTGTACGCACTTTTTTACGTGACTGTTTTTCGGCTATTTTTCGATCATCCAGAAATTGGGCGCATAACTTATGGAAAATGTTTTTGTCGTTCTATCCGTCAACTTGAAAGAGGTAGCAGAAGCTCCAGTTTCATTTGTTTTTTAAGTTTTGTACGATTTTTATTTCGCAAAGTTATTTTCCTTTTGGCTAAAAAGGACGAATTTTGGAAAATGCAACGTAACTCAAGAACTGTAGGGTTTAAGAGGAAATGCCAAAGATGTAATAAGTTGCGTAAGTTTATATTGAATTGCCTGGGATTTTTTAAGAATTTTCCTGTGGAATTTCTTTTTTTTACTATTCTTGCGCGAAACTCTGATGAGTAGGATGGCTTAACTCGAAAAGTATGGCGTTCAGGACAAAATATCAGAAGGACAAAACCCTTTTAATTATCGATTTCAAATTTGTATGCATTTTTTCAGATTTTTTAATACATTTTTTTCCACATTTTTCAGCCGAAACTCGTAGGATCGTCCGAAAAATTGTTTGGCGTATCTCGAAAACTATTGAGTTGGAGACAAACTATCAATAGCGGGAAATGTTGCAGTGTTTCGTTTCAAATACTTCCAATTTTGTCAGATTTTTTTGAAACATTTTTTTACAATACTTCAAAAGCAGCTGGACATGAAAAAAACATTGTAAACAAATTTTCAAAAAAATATAAAAAAATGTCATCGTATTTAAAACGAAACACTGCAACATTTTTCCTTCTTGATGTTCTGTCTCTAACTCAAAAGTTGTCGAGATGCGCCAATCAATTGTTTGAACGATTCTCCAAGGATCGGCCAAAAAACCTCGAAAAAAATGTCTCTAAAATTCTGAAAACATTCAAGCGAATTTAAAATCGAAAATTAAAAGGGTTTCTCCTCTTGATATTTCGACTTGAACGCTATACTTTTCGAGTTAAGCTATCCTACTCATCAGATGTTCGAGCGAAAATAGTCAAAAAAATCTCACAGAAAAATTCTTTAAAAATTCGAAGCGATCCAGTATACCCTCACGCAACTTTTTACATCTTTGACATTTCCCCTTAAACCCTATAGTTCTTGAGTTACGTTGAATTTCCAAAATTTGTCTTTTTTCGCAAAACATGAAATAACTTTGCGAAAAAAATCGTATGCAACTTAAAAAAAAACAAAAATGGAGTTTCTGCTACCGCTGTCCGGTCGATCACGGATAAAAATAGCGAAAGAAATGTCCATAAGTTATGCGCCCAAATCTCGATGGTCGAAAAATAGCCTAAAAACAGTCACACACGAAAGTGCGTACCGGGTCGAAAAGAAATCATACATTTTTTTCAAAAAAAAGAAAAACAAAGCTGAATTTGTTCCCTTCAAAACGCCGGTCGTTAAATTGAGTTATCTTTTTTTGTGACGAAGCTATCTAACTTTCAGTGCGGCAAGAAATGTCGACTGGTCCATCCATGCTTTTGTGCGGTAGTGTATGTGATGAAGCATTAAAAACTATTAGACACATATTTTCGTTCATCGGCGGAAAACGGTTTTGAGGGGGAAAACCACCTCTCAAAGAATGGCCCGTCATCCCTTAATTATTTTTTTACCTTCTATAGTGAATTTTTCATCGCTTTTCATCAGAAGAATTTCGGTTTTTGTTTCAATCAGATCGGTGGACTGCTTGTGGGTGGAACTGCAAAATCACCCCTCGTGTCACCCATCATAAAAAAAAGACGTGTCTAATAGGTTCAATGCTTTATGACATATCTGAGTTTAAACAAAATCGAAGGTGGACACTTGAATCATGTTCCTTGTAAGTCAACTTTCAGTTCTAGAAAGACATATCTACACAAAACGAGTATGAGACTAAAATTTCGAAATAAAAATGATGGATGCAAAATATACTTTGTTAGGAAAGAAAACAGAGGAATGGAGAGAAATGTTCGAACAGACTTAAGGATGTTTTTTTCCATTTTTCGGACGAGTTTAAAGGTTTTTCCGAAGTTAATCAAAATAAAGAAAAGTACTTGGTCACACAGAAAGATTTGTGCTGGACGAGAAGTCATGTAGGGCAGCGTAGAGCAAATGAAAATTAGCACATTGCATCAATCAACCTTATTTTCGAGGGGTGCCTCGCGCGCCCTTTTCAATCGTTAACCGGAACCTTAATGACGCAGCGATCCACAATATACAGATGGAGTGAAAAGTTGTTTGTAAAACCCTACTTAGGGGAATCGTGGATCCGAAACTTCAGCTCTGCTGTTTTGCGGCTCTGACGTCAATGGAATATTTCTTGCGAAGTTTAAGAAAATTCACGGTGTGTCTTGCGAGTCACTAGTTTTTTTTTATCGAGGCCAAGTGAAAAAATGCAAATTAAAGATGCGCACATTGTTTTCTTATCAATATCTTCCGCTCACAAGTTTCTCCTATGGGCGTGTTGTTTTTTTTTTCCACTGGTGGCTCCAACATTTTTCCATTATGGTTTTATCATATTTCAATGGGTTGCAAAGAAAGCTTTGCGGGCTACATGGTGACTTGATCATAATTCAGTAATTCATATAGGGCGCTTTATAAACGAAATAAAATGACTCCACAGCAGCATGTGACTTTCTAGCTTGGGCTTCTTTTAAAATCATCAATACGTAATGGTCTTGTGGAAACTTGTGAAAGATATACGGTATTTATGAGAAAACTTAAACATTTTCTAAATCTGGATCTTTTGAGAAATCGGAGCGAAATTCATTGTTAGCGCGCCAGCAACAACATTTTATTCAAGTAACAAAATTCAGCACATCGTATAATTTAGGTAAGTTAAAGCATGAGCCGAATTTTTTTATTTATGAAATTCAAAATTTTCTACAGTCTGATCCTTTTCGCTAGATATTGGGATGACATTTTTTTCGACACGAAAAATATCATTCCAGTATCTCAAAATTCGAATGAGCTAAGACGGGAGCCTGAATTAAAAGGTCCAAAAAAGCGTTTTTTCCGGGAGTTCTTTAGAAGGGAAAAAAACAAGTGAGCCCAGTAAACATTGAGGGATATTTTCATGTATAT
Organism: Ophion ellenae; assembly: GCA_963210295.1. NCBI lineage: Eukaryota > Metazoa > Arthropoda > Insecta > Hymenoptera > Ichneumonidae > Ophion > Ophion ellenae. The sequence continues at coordinate 35,567,989 of OY723388.1, forward strand.
TTGAAATGTATAAAAAAATGTTTTCAACATGAAACAATAAATGACTGCAGATATATCAGCCTATTCCATGTGCGTCTTGCAGTCTCCAATCGGCGGGAAAGATGTAACTCGTAATTCTTGACAGATACAAAAAAACCGATAAAATTTTTTTTTGTCATATATTTTTCTTCTGGGTGAATTAAGAAAAAGCTGAAAAAATCGTGAAATTATGACTTTTCTCAGGTTTGAAAAAAATGTGTTCAAAAAACACTTTAACGTGCTACAAAAATTACTTCAAAAGACTTTTTCAACGACTTTTTAATCCACTTAGAAGCGATTTCCATACGGAAGAAAATAAACTTTGGCTTGATTCAGAAGGTCGTTCAGTTTTAAACTATCTGCTTATTTAGCATGTCTGAGCAACTGTTGAAACAACAAAATTTCGCGACAACAAAATGCATTTTGCACATTCAACGATTCTTTTTTCTCAGTGTGGACACGAAAAAAACGCACATTCATCCAGAAACGTTATTTTTCGAGGTTTAAGAACATTTTAAACATATTCTCATTCAAAGCGCAAAAATACATGTCCACCGACACAAAACCTATCTCTATAGGTAGTAGGAAAATAATTTCCAAAAATGACCGGGGAATAAAATATAGAAACAATGTCAATTTTGTCAATTTGTCAAAACCTGTCAATTTTGAATTGCGAAAAATGTCACTGGCTCGTATCATTTTAATTTACACTCGGAATATTATAGTCCGAAATCCAAAAGAAGTCACTGATCAAGTCGCAAAAAAGAAATTGTGCGGTGAGTCTGTAAGATAATTTTCAATAGATGAAACATGCCATCGCCCCTCGTGTTTGGCACGATTATCAAAATGGTACTGGACAAATATTTTTTAATAATTTTTCTCCAATTTCTTCTTCAAGTAATCAAAGCCCGTTCGATGACGTTATATATTCTTCTCTAGAGAAGCTCGTCTCGTGGAACTTCTCCATTGTTTATACGACTTCTGCAACTTCATGTACACTAAATCCGACTTCGTGGCAACTTGTTCAATAATTTAACGGAAACTTGTCGATGCGTTTCCAGAAAACCCAAAGCTCCTTAACGGCTCCTTAAAGCTCCTTAACGGTTCATTGCGACCCGTAGTATATTTTTCTCTCTTTTTTCGGATTTTAAAAGAAATCGTGGGGCATACTGGGTACGATACTAGCAGCACAGATGAGGCAAGGGTATTGACTAATGCGATAAGAAGTCTGCACAGCCATTCTTGAGCGTAAAAACCTCGCTCCATTCTCAAAAGCTCATTATAATAGCTGTACCGTAACTTCGTACACAAAGAAGAGCAATAAACTTAGCTTATTATTCAGTGTAAGTAACTATGTCTTAAGGCCATTATGCTGAACCGATACGGTGTATTTTCCCTCGAATAAAAAAAGAACTCTCAACCACGTTTTTATAATATTTATTCGCAGCTGAGAAGACCGGAATGCGTATTCAAATATACCGTAATAGGTACTTGGTCTTTTCGAACTTGCAGTTTTCCTGACATTGAGTGAATTGTGACACATTGAATCTTTCGTTTTTCTCCAAGTGGTATGAAAAACAGAAATATTTCGCAATTTGGTACGAAATTTTATCAGTATTGGAAAATGGAAAAATTGGAAATTGGAAAAATAGTATGCAAATTGATAAATTTGCATACTGATTTTTCCAATTTCCAATTTTTCCTACGAGTCACTTGTATTCCTTCATATTAATTACTATTAATCCGAGCTTCTCACCAATGTTTCTATGTCCGTTGCTCATCGGAAAAACATTTGTTGCAACTTCAAGCTCGTTGTCGTATTCAATCTCGAACTGGTAAATTTTATTTCTGCAAAACTATTGCCAGTCTCTTAGAAATGTTAATATACTCTCTCTTTTTTTTAACGTTTTACGTATACCTTTCATATTTGTTGACTGAATTATTCCAACTTGGCTAAATATTCCGAATTGAGGATCCATTTCAGATCAGCTTGATCTGAAGGCCGGACACCACCGTGACGATAAAAAGAAATTGATTTTTTGCATTTTCTCAAAGTATACATATTTAAGAATAGGCGAAAAAAATTTGGAGTAAAATATTGAAAATTGACCAAGTTATATACGATTTAGTGAGAGCAGGTAGCGCAACGATTTACGTTTACTAAAACTGTCAATCGCGTTTTTCTTGCAACGATTTTCCTTGACCTGCTCGAAATCATAACCCTAGCTATAATTTCCATAATCGCAGTAGCTATTGTTGTACGTAGCCGTTTAAAAAAATATATTATCTCTTAAGCCCCCAATTATTAATGAAAATTTCGCATTACACTTTCTTTACTCCCGCTGTTTTGTGATTAAAAAAAAAAACGGCGACGTACAACGAGAACTATATTTGTATAGATTATAAACTTTTTCCATTTATATTTTTCACACTAACCGCTGTCAAGTTATAGATCCGCCCGTTGGACCACATTTTTTATACATTTTTTATACAGATTTTTTATGAGGTATAATTAACATCGTTATTATACCTCAATAACGATGTTAAATTTTATTTTTCTTAAGAAAAATACACGAAATAAGTTTAATATATGCTTAATACCATCCCTATCTTCCAAATCGCAAATAAATAATCTAGTAAACAATTTTTTTTTATTCTAAATTAGGTATTAAACTAATTTATAAATTAGTTAATAGAGAATTTTAAAAAATGTATAACTTTAATTTATTTTACAGTGTCTTAAAATGACCTGACATTTTAATTTATTAATAAAACGTATTATTGATTTGAAAAGTACGAATATTTTAGTTTTAATATAAGGTACAAACATGGAAGTTATGTGTGGAACACAATATCCGATAATCGTCTCCTCCCTGTTTGCAAACGTTCACTCTTTCGGCGAAATTATCAATAACATTTTGCCATAATTGCGGATTAATTTCATTAATGGTGCGTCCAATTGCTTCCTAGAGCTTCGGAATGATCTGTGGATCATTGGCATACACTTTTCCTTTCAGAAAACTCCAAAGAAAGAAATCCAATGTCGCCAGATCGCACGATTTGCCTCTTTAATAGTTAACCAGATCCTTAATGACACAGCGATCCACAATATACAGATGGAGTGAAAAGCCTACTTTGGGGAAGTAGGGTAAATACTGCATACGAAACCTCCATGTTTGTACCTTATATTAAAATAAAAATATTCGTTATTTGCAAATGAATAATACGTTTTATTAATAAATTAAAATGCCAGGTCATTTTAAGACACCCTTTATTATACCAAAACCACGTTTCTGAATACACTGCAACACATTTTGCGGTAAATTGGTGGTTCATGATGAAATTTCGCAACGATTCGCTGTTATTGTACGTGAAAGGTTCAGGGCTACGAATGAGAGGGGACCTCTCTTTCTCTCCCTCTTTCTCTCTCTCTCTCTGTCTCTCTCTTTCTCCTCCCCCATTACCGTCCTCCTCGTTCCCTCGTTCCCTGTATCTCCCTTTTCCACATTTCTTCTTGTCTCGACTCGATCTTACCTCTCGACGCAGAAGCACGCAAGCTAATAGGACGCGCTCCATTAAAGTCAAGTCCTCTCCCTCTCTCTCCCTCTCTCTCTCTCTCTCACTCTCTCTTTCCCTCTTGAGTCTTCTCGACATAGCGGAACATTGCTAATTACCACGTGCACATCAGTTAAACGCGTGCTCAACCCCTCTGTGGTGCTTTCAATCCATCCGCGAGACCTCCTCCCCCGCGACCTCGGCCTCCTCCGCGAGTTCCCTTCTGCGCTCCTATCACATGCCAGAAACCGCACACGCGCTCCCCGAGGTTTCGTCGCGCGCACAGAAAAGCGAGCTTCAACAACAATTAATTTTTATCGTTACGCCACTCGATGACCCGGAACTGTCAACGACTCAAAATCACTTTGAGCCTATAGCACTTGGAAGTTTCGTTTTTCCGATATGTGCGTATACACGTCATGTCGCGACGACGAAGAGACTCGCCATCGCGAGATGTTCGAAAATGAAACGGATACATCTCGTTCGTCCGACTGAACGTCTTAGCGCTAAAGGGAATTCTTAGTTGGTTCAACGAAATGGTTCGCGCACGTACACTGACGGAAAATTCCATGGTATTTACAAATCACTCCCATGGTAAAAGAGGGGTTAGTAAATTCGCCTATAGCGGCAATCATAACATGGCTAACACAACTACAAGCGAAAAGTATGTCTCCACATGCTATTTAGGTGGCGTAATTGGGTATCTATTATCCCCGAGAAAGTGATTAACTAATGGGAAAGACTTGGCGATATGGATATGGTTAATTCAGTGCTATCACCATATCGATGCACAAATACTGATGTTGTATACTGTACGTTAGGGGGAACATCCCTTAATTGCCCGCCTTCGATTTTGTTGAAACTCATATGTGATAAAGCATCGAGAACTATTAGACACGTATTTTTTTTAATCTGCGGAAAAACATTTTTAAAGGGGGAAACGACCCCTAAAAAAAGGCGTGTAACCCCTTAATGTAATTTTATTTCAATTATTCTGAAGTGCATTTTTCATCGCTCTACATTAGAAGAATTTTGGATTGTGTTTCATTTAGATCGGTGGACTGCTTGTGGGTGAAACTGCAAAACCACCCCCCGACACGCCTTTTTTTGAGGGGTGGTTTCGCCTCGTAGAACCGTTCCCGCAGATTCAAAAAAAAAGTGTGTAATAGTTTTCAATGCTTCATCACGTATATGAGTTTCAAGAAAATCGACGCGGACACTCAAGTGATGTTCCCTGTTAGTCGAACTTCTACTATTCTTTATAAGTTTGTACAATTCATATGGTTACCATTAACGTTTGTCGAGTATAATTTGTTAGAACATCTTGTGAAAAGTGACTATTCGAAGAAAATGATGGTACTGTTTGCTTGTAGCGAGGAAGCAACCACGGCTTAGTATTTTCAAGAACTACGCGTCTCACAAACTGTTACATAGTATTTTTGTTGCGTCGCAAAAACAGGATACCAGTTCAACACTTCTTCTTATAGTTCACCTTCTGTTGTTGTAGGACAGACATTAGTATGCATTTAGCAGGATGTATCATATGATATGTTACAAATCACTATTATGTGGTACCAAACTATTGTGAGGCGCCAAAAATCCATTTAAGGGGTTGGGCCACAGTAACGAGTATAAAATCATGTGCGAATTTAACAATTTTTTTTCGTGTGAAAAAGTCATTCACTCATAAAATTAATTACACATTTATTTGGTATGAATATCAAGCTGTTAGAATTTTTTTTTTCGACGTACAAAATGACCGACTAGTAATATTTTCTGTTGTTATCTTTTTTTTAGACGCTCCGCGGCGTGACATTTAGCGTCCACAATTTTTTACCTAGAACAAAAAAACAAAAATTCTCGTCAATCTACATTAGAATACCTAGAGAAGTACGTACGGAATTTTTAAAATATTGTTTTTTCAAAAGTTGTAGGTATTTGAATGAATTTTCAGTGAAAAATTTCGTATAAAACTGCTCATAAAATGAAAAGTTTTCGATTAATCGGAAATTCCGAGCGTACTTCTCTGCGAAATGCAATTAGGAACATAACTTTTAAATTTGAAGTAAATCGAGTGAAAATTGTTGAAGTTATTTGTCACGCCAATTGGAACAAAGCTGGTTCGAGAAAAACGCGTTTGAAGTTTTAGGTACTCTATGGCCGTGCCAGAGGTGGGCTTACGTTATACGCTCAAAGTCGGTGAAAAAAAATGTTCTTGCTATAATCGAATAGTAACTTATTCTTTTGATGACAAACCGCCGTTCTAGCGAGCAAAAAAAATCGATTTTTTGCAAATTCTACTGTGGCCTTACCCCTTAAGCAGTGACTTATATTAGAAAGAAAAATATCTGTGCTAAACTTCACCTAAATCGGAGGTAACAGCTATTCGGAAGTACAGTCGGATGACTTTGGTCTGTTATGTCATATTTGCGATCAAGATGACACACGGAGAGAACAGGGGCCTCAAAGATTAGAATTAATACTATGCGTCTAAACAAAATATCATTAAATATAAAAAAGTATTGAATGGAAGATAAAAATTGTAATTATGGTATAGCAATAATGAAGAAATTTAAATTTTAACCTACGATATGGCACGTAAACTGATACAAATAATACATTTTATTCGGCATATTGTGATTTTTTGTAGTATTCAAAAAATATTTTGCCCACGTGATTGGAACAATTAGTTTCCAGTATTCTACAAAAAGTAAGGCATAAGGAGTCACATTTTACTAATAACGTCGTAATATTTTTCGCCATACGCCGAAGATTGCTCTGCGTATAGTGAAATCTATACATACACGAAGATTCATGCTATACGTATAGTAAAATCCATATGAAAATATAGCGTGTAATAAAGGTTGGTATTTTACAAAAAGTCCTGTACAGCATATCGAACTCGCGCCTATGCGAGAATGGTTTCAAATGTAATATGCACGCATCATTTTTACTATACGGTGTGAGAATCATTTTTACACTTCTATAACAACAAGTCTTAGAATTCCGAACTGGCAGTAAACTGCTATACTTTTCTAGCACTGAATAGTAGAATTCTGGCAACCAGTGTTAGAATTTGAGGCCGTATTTTTCTCCGTGCACAAGAACTCGATAGCGCGGTGGCAGCGTGCGTACTATAGGCAGAAGATAGGCAGGTAGGTCGTAGATTGGATTCCTCGTGTGGACGAAATATTTTATTCGCAATAAATCATTGCAGGAAGTCAGGTATGACGAATTGTAATTTTAAAAAAATCGCAGTAGAACTCTCAGTTGCTTATTTTATTCTATTTTGGATTTATGAAATATTCTATGCATTTAGTAGACGGGCATTGACGTCTTGAATAACACGCCAAATACGCATCCAGCAGGTCGTATCTTATAATGCGGTTCAAATCACTATAAACATGGTCGCGAATCACAGGCAACATTTTTAATCTATGTATACTTGTTTCAGTCCCGTTCAGCCCTCTGTCACCATCAGTCATACATGGCTCGCGTAATGTCCCTCGTTTTTATTTTCAATCGCTGCCACCTGTGGCGCTAGTAGTCACCTGCTCGATAACTATATATATGCCCTATAACCTGTGAACCAGCCGAACCCACCAAACAATGGAGAAAATGTTTATTATAATCATTATTATATGATTATTTTAATCATTAAACATTATGTAACTAGAGATGTATTTGTTTTTCTGGCAGTTACCGACCGGGAAGTAAGTGTATGCGTGGGGGTCCGTTTCTTAACAAGCATAAAAATTTAAAGAATTAAATCGATACATATAAATATGAGGAAAAATATATTTATTTGCCTTGAATAATTTTTAAATTATCAATTGCCGCTCAGCGTCGTTTGATAATTATAACCTACACGCAATACAGAAGATATGTCATGGTAAACAAAAATACACTTCACCGATCGCGGATTGATTTTTTAACCTTCAAAATGTTCTGAAAATTTTATTTTACTCACAAGCCACAAGTCACAACACAACCGTAAAACGCGTAAAACTCCAAATACTCCGAAAATGTTATTATTATATCGAGCATGGAACGCGCATGCGTAAAAGAAACCGACCAGATGACTACTAGCGTCACAAAGTGGACTGTAGCGGAATCAAACATTCCGGACAACACGCGAGTAATTTATTGCCATAGGAATGCCCAGTGTCCGGGGGCTGGTCCCGTTCACTATGAGGATCGCCGGGAAGTAAATTATTGATAGTGTCAGGGAATATCCATTTTATGAAAAGCTATTATATTAAATAGCATTGAAAAATAAACATATACTTGAAAGATTGATGGTTGCGGTTAGCATATGTGCATAATTTATCCAACTACAGTGAAATTTCAGTTATACGTTTTTTAAGGAGTCCATCAAATATTTCGTACGAGTAGTGTGCGGCCGTGTTGATGAATACGTGTTGTTGAGGAATCGGCTTCGATTCGGCCAATGAAAGTTTCCTTCTTCCTTGTGCTTGCGAAGATATAGTTATTTTTAGATTTTCACGATATTTCATTAATTAAAAAATTTCCATAGATCGAAATAAAGATTCTCTTACAATACTAAATCTTCACAGATAATAGAAATCGCCAAAAAAATATAAATTCTTTCAATCGATTGGAAATAAAGGGTCCGAATCAATCCTCCGATTCACCTTCATGAGACAGTATTGAACCAACATAAATACTGTCTATTCTTATCATCTTCCAGGCACAAACAACAAAACTGGAAATATCGACAATATTCAGGTTCGTCATTTGACATATTTCTTAACCTAAAAATCTATAATAGATAACATCACACTCTCACATACCACTCTTGTCACGCAACAAAAAAAATAAATTAACATGTTACAAAAAATTGCTCATGCAATATCACTATGATTAAAATTAGGAAAAAAAACTAACACATAATTTACACAAATCATTATAAAACATTTATAACTTGTTTATAACACAAAGCACAATTATACAAAATCTTGTAAACTCTGTCTATAGAATTTGTATCTCATAATTTATAGAACAAATAAAATTCTGAAGAGGATCCGAATCAAGGATCGAAACGTAACGTAGAAGTGAAATACAGTACGTATCTGAAATTCTTTAACCTTCGAAAATGGCGATTGCTGCATATTTCCCGATGTTTTTCAATAGCAGTACTTCTATTATGTTAATGTTTGGTTTCCAATTGAAAATTTGACTGGTAACGGGAGTACCAGTGAGTGTACCAGTACCAGTGAGTGAATTGAGTAACGAGCCAACTCAAGTTTTCGAATTTCCGTTTTGAACTTTTATTTAATGCAAGTTTGTAACGCTAAGCTTTGACGTTTTGGACTAGTAAATAACAGACAGGGTCCTATTGATAATAGATATGTTATCGCAGTATATGCATACATAATCGAGTTCAGAAACATCAAAACATCAAAACGCAGTCCCATCCAATTTTCTCCGGCGAGAGAATATCACGTGTGATTAACGTATAACTGAGAAAAAACGAACCTCAAAACCGACGCTGGGGAATAAAATGAATAACGTACAAGCGCGAAAAGCGTATAAGTGAAAAACGGTAGAAATGAAACTTTATTATCATCTTTATGAACGGAACCTACCGGGGCTAGAGAAATTTGACGTATAAATGATAAAAACGTATAAGTGCAAAACGTGAAAACGAGGTTTCACTGCACTAAAATAACAAGCAGTACTATACTTTTGGCAGTAACTATGGCCATAAAATATTATTGTCCCCCCATGAAAATATAAAACATACTTAATATGGTTAAAAACACCATACATTTCTCTCAGTGTGCACGGTGAGTTTGCGTCTGCTATTGACATTCTGTCTATTTTACCATCGGCGTTGAGCGATATTTTACAATATTCGACATTGGGTCGTCAGAACTGTGGGAAGTTTAATTACACGAAGCCGTTGCACGAAGCGACATGCCGAACTGTAGAAACATTTGGTCGCCGATATCGAGACGAGAAAGAAAGAACAAAAAAAAAGGGAATCGTGTGGAATTTGAAAAGTTTATTTCCAATTCCACTTGTCAATTGAGCGGGAATTTTGCACGGTCGTTCCCGAGATTGGTAAAACGCTGAGTCAGCTAAACATTCCAGACTCCAAATGGTCTCTCTTCTCGCGCCCCTTTCGCCAATGCCATCGGCCGAGAGGGTCGAAGCGATCGACGTGACGTCTCACCTTTTCCCCTCTCTCATTCTCGCTTCCTTTTCTCTTCGGCGGATTCCTCATTCTCAGTCACTGCTCTCTCCTCTCTCTCTCTCTCTCTCTCTCTCTCTCCCTCCCTCTCCCTCTTTCTTTCTTTCACTACCCCCTGTACTCTTTCTCCCTTTCATTGCGCGTTCCTAACGAGCAATTAGGCTCACCAAGCAGACAGCCGTTGCATTAGACAGTTTAAAAGTTCGAGGATATCGTACACCCGCTGGTTCAAATTCCCCCTTCGTCTACTTTTCTTCTCTTCAAACACGATCCTGTCGCCTCATCTAAGTTAAGTTTTTCTTGGAGAATTTGCATTTCCGCTTGTGAGAAAGTTCATAGTTCGCGATGGGCCTCGAGAGGAGAAATAGTGGACCGTGGAACGGTCGTAATACCGGTGACGTTAGTAGAAAAAAAAATGAGCGCACTCGCTCGTCCTACAATGGGAAAAGAAAATTCAGAATTTTGTGCAATTGACTCCAGTATGCACCTTAGAAAACTAATTCCCAACAGTTTTTTTTTTCCTTTTCGCTAATGTTTTATCGATTCGTTTCCGTATACATTTACCCGGGGAAAAAAAGTTCATATCTGAATATATCTGAATGTATCCGAACCATATCTGTAGAATCAGATATGATCAGACAAGAAAAATGGCCATATCTGATCATGTAGTGTCATGACAGATCATGTATGCTTATATCTGAGCATGTATGATCATATCAGAGCCATTTTTATCATTTTGAGAGCAGACCCGTCCATAACGCAGCACGTCTGACCAGATCCAATCCGCAGGCAAGATCTCATCTTGTTGGACCAGATGTGATTTTATTGGGCCAGATCTGATCTCGCAGACAGATCTAATCTTATAAGACCAAATCTGATCATCTGATCCTACCTGACCAGATCTGAATGTAGAAGAATAAAATACTATGGATCCCAGCAGACCTGGACATCTATGAACAGTAGACCTGCCCATATGATAGAATCATAGTTCATCTGAACTATCAGACCAGGTATGACTCCCACTATATCAGAGCAAATCTTACCCTGTTGAAAGAGAGCAAACCTTATTAGAGTAGTCCTGAAGATATTAAAATGTTTACATATATAGAGCGGGGTTATCAACACGTCATCACTTGACGTGTTAATAATTAACGATATTATAGTAACTCACATGATCCCATATAATACAGTCAGGTGAGGTGCCGTGTCTGATCGGATATCTTCTCATATCCTCATATATCGTTTCATATATTTACAAGGAGACGGCACGACCGTGGGGTCGGGGATTTGGCCGAATTTTTTTATAGTGAAAGAGGACCCCTAGCACCTCACGTGGTTAAAGTAGTAGGACGCACTACTCGGAAAATTCCGAGAAAAATCGATTCAAAGTTTCTTAGGCGCCTTATGAGTTAAAAATTTCAGGCATTTGTCGAGCCGCCGTCTAATCTAGACGGTTAGGGCTCGGTCTTTTGCGCCGGAAGTCTCGATTTCGATTCCTCCTTCGGATCTTATTTTTTTTCTTTTTTTTTTGTTATCCCAACAATTATTCAAAACGTTTCTCATCCCTAGATTATTTTTTAAAATTCATTTACATTATTTTTTTTTATTATTTTCATTTTTAAAAATTATGTTCTTTTTGTTCGATAAGACAATTCATAACGGTGGGATTTTTTTATTTATCATTGTAAAGTATATGAGGAGGAACATTGGTTTTTCTAAAAAATGAGAATAACAAAGTCGATTTGGAAAAATTCAATTTTGATTTATATAATAATTATATACAATAACCGCCGTGTTAATTATCGTGGAAAAAAACAAAGCAATAATTTTTGCGACATCTTGCGCAACATATAAAAGCGGATTTTTTACAATCGCAGGGAGTTTGCAATACATCCGTACAAAAACATGTTCCATTAACATTCATGAAAAAGTTTCTAGTAAATTACACCAAATTGTTAGAGCAGAATCGTGAAATTAATTCCCGGGAAGATTGTATAAAAATCCATTCAATGATTCACCATCAATTATACTTTAACAATGGAAAATAAAAAAAAACCCACCGTTATGAATTGTTTTATTGAAAAAAAAAGAAAATAATTTAAAAAAAATAATGTAAATAAATTTAAAAAAATAATGTAGGGATGAGAAACGTTTTGAATAATTGTTGGGATAACAAAAAGAAAAGAACAAAAAATAAGATCCGAAGGAGGAATCGAACTCGAGATCTCCGGCGCAAAATACCGAGCCCTTATCGTCTAGACTAGACGGCGGCTCGACAAATGTCTGCAATTTTTAACTCATAACGCGCCTAAGAAACTTTGAATCGATTTTTCTCGGAATTTTCCGAGTAGTGCGTCCTACTACTTTAACCACGTGAGGTCCTAGGGGCGCCTTTGACCACAAAAAAATTCGGCCAAATCACCAACCCCACGCTCGTGCCGTCTCCTTGTTAGACGTTTTCATGTGTGAACAACTGAACTGCACATACGATAAGGTATGAGTGTATAAGACTTCGTATATTTTCCAGCTTTGGTATCGTATCTGATGGGATAAAATTTTACATGAACGTACCTGCTCATGTATCACATCATATATGTTCAGATATGGTTTCACGCTGACAACTCGCCGTGGTACCTGACCAGATAAAAACATATATGAGATCTATATAGCAGAGTCTGGTACCGTATTTGATCGGATTTGATCTCATACGAACAGATAAGTTCACATATCACATCATGTATGTTCAGATATGAATTTACGGTACCAACTCGCCTTGGTACTTAGCCAGAAATAAACAGATATGAGTTCATATATGGTCAGGCCAGATACCGTATTTGATCAGATATGATCTTATATATGCATATATGATGTGGAATATGATCAGACCTAATCATATATGATACTGTAAAATGTCAGATATGAATATATCTGATACCTATATGACAATATCTGAAACATATATGAACATATCCACTCAGACATGAACGTTTTTTTCCCGGGTAGTTTGACATAGGGGAAGTAGGCGCAAGATGATAACGCTAAGGTCATGTTTAAATAAAACAATACATACATGAGTCAGTCAGCTTTAATTATTTTTCTAAAGCAATCGACATTTATTAACCTTTCAATTTTTGAAGCAAAATATCAGTCTTTCTGATTGTTACCATATAATATATATTTTTAATTAAACTTTTATTTTTCTTGCCTCACCCCGTATGCGGGGCAAGATGAAACAGCGCTGGGAGAATGATGGGACACGAATTATTGGCATTTTACGCATATAAAAGTGGTTTTATTCTCAATACCAGCAATTTGATAAGCCAATCGTCTAACAGGGAACATCCCTCTGGTGACACTCTTCGATTTTGTTGAAATTTGGATATGTTATACAGCACCGAAAAGTAAGCGATACGTATTTTTTTTATCGGCGGAAAAACGGTTTTAAGGGCTGAAACGCACCCTAAAAAATGGGGATGTTTTTCGTCGATAACGATATAACGGTACGAGGTATTAAAAAATTTCAAATTGCAACAATGTTTATTTTTTTGTGCACTGTACATTGAAGATGAGAACGATAACGTTATCGACGAAAAACACCCCTATTTTCGAGGGTTCGTTTCACTGACAAGAGGATATAACAAGGGATATAACAAGTAAGTCGAAAAGTGTCATATTTATCCAAAAAGTGTGTCTAAAATGCGTTTAGTTATTACGCACACGCTGCAATGCTGCCGTTTATATAGACAGACGCCAACACCTACGCGCAACGTCCTGCAATATAGATAGATTGAGCGCAACTTGGATTGATAGATGACGGATACGCAGCAGTTGCAGGGCCATGAAATTGCCCGAAACTCAAGAACTGCTGAGCACTCAGAAATGAATAAACTGGAGAACGTGTCCGTACACTTTGCTCGTGAATAAGTCGATCGTCAAATATACTAGACAGCTCGAAGTTCATGGTACTGGAAGACCCTGAGGTGGACTATACTGAATCGGTTTGGATGCTAGCGCGGACGCGATATATTGTAATAACTGACACTTATAGTGTAAGTGTCAGATGTGGTAGTATAGCTCAGGGTTGGCAATAGGGAAGATGGTGGAAGGGGGGGGGGGGTGCACGTTAGTACATAGAGATGCGAAACGTGTTACGTGCGTACACTGCATAATACGACGCAGCGTGCTCGGGCTACCGGAAAAGCACCTGAGCAGGAAAGGGTGCGAAAGGGAAGAGGTGGAGGAGGGAGGGTGAAATAGGAGAGGCAGAACCCTCGGGAACGGCATCTCCCATGGTCGGAACCTGTGTAGTATATAGCAAGTAGTACATAGCGTTGGTGGTATGTACACGTCGCACGCCTATAGAACGTGACGAGAGGGTAACCAACCCTTGCGTCTACTCTGCTCCTAACCTCCCCCCTTTCACCTTATCATCCATTGCTTCCTTCCTCTTCCGATGCTCCTACCGGCACATCGGCTTCCTCATCCTTATCCTCACCTTCAACGAGTTTCATCCAGATACAGTTAGCCGAAACACGATATTTCTTCTCTTCCATTTAGCCCACGAAAGTTCGTGCAAACTGGGATCTCTAGGTTTGCTTCCGCTCTCATCTCTTCTCCCTGTTTCACACCTCTTTCCCTCTCGTTTTCTCTCTCCCTTGATGCTTGTCAATGAAATAATTGACTCTCTCGGTGGCGTAGAAAGTTCCGCAGTTCCAGCGAATTGCACGGCCGTGTGTACCTGATCATTCGGTTCCGTGCGTTTCTTCGCACTCGGCACTTCAACCACAGTGGAGTTTTCAAAGCTGCGCAAACTACGGTAAATTGCAGAAATGTTTCATTCACTTTCCCATCCAGAATCACCGCTGCCACGTCGTGTTTTCAGACTTGGGGCTAAATAATCTTTGTATACCTGGTCATTGCTCCCGGCTAATTACGTTTACCGTGAGAAGTATCCGGCAGCGAAACTCAAAGAGATATTCCTGAGTTTCATGTATTGGGGTATTTGGGTATTCGATTTTCCGTTATCACCAATACACGAAAGAAGATTTAGGCTTGCTATAAAGCTCAACCGGAATTCTGACATTCGAGTGTATGATCCTAGGATTCTTGGCAGTTCAGAGCATTCCTTGGCGCAACGGGTTCGTTGGGCTCGAATCAACGTTGTCACCGTTTTGAGGCTGTACCAGTCACAATTGCATGCTGCTTTTACGCACCAACTGTTCTCCGTGGTTGGCGCAAACGTGACACTTCTCCCGACGATTGAAGACAGGGACACGCGGTTAGAACAATTTTCCACGAGATTCCGCTTGAAATTGATGAACGCATCTTCCGGTTGCTTGGCTACTCGAAGCACAAGCTTCGTGCACATGAGGTAGCTCGTCGATTCGTGGGAATTGATCGCGCCAGGCTTGGTGGAAGAAGGCGTGTGTCTATCCACGTGTATGCAGTTCGGCCGAGACTTGAAATCAATAGCTCCATAGCGCCAGTGCCGTCGAGCGTGCGGCATTTCAAAGAGGCTGTAAGTACACGAATGCCGCGGAGTCGCCGGTAAATGCCCTGGAGGAGAGAGAAAGGTGGATAACTCCTCCGTGCTTTTCAGGCTTTCGCCATATTACTGGTGTGTGCAGCGTGTGTGGGTGAGGAATGAAAGATAGATCGAAGGTAGCCTGGAAGGGACAACTGTGCGAAAGTGATTGAGAAAAATAAAAGCATGGTAAATCTCACCAGTGAAAAAGAGGGAAATGGAGGGAGACGAAGGGAGAAAGCAAGTGGTAGCGAAAGGGACGAAGTGGTCCAAAGTTCGGCTGGATACAGGAATCGACGGAAATCGAAGAGCAAAGCTGCGGAAACCCCACAGATAGACTGGAACTCTGGTCGGGGTGAGGGCAATGTCGGAAACATGGTACATAAGAATTCATTTTGTTTTCCATTCACGGTCGTCACACCCCTTCTAACCGTGAGGCGCACGCGACTGAGAAAACAAGTGGTGCCTCCAACCGCCTCTGTTTCGAAGCAGCCCAGAATGCTTGCAAACAGACATGAACAATGGACACACATGGCACGGAATAGTGTGAGCCGCCTCAAAGCCTTTCTGTCCTTGCATACTTTCTTGCGCATCCCTTCGTTCTTCCATTCCACCGTCTGGCTGAGACCCGAGACAGGCATTGACCTTCTTATTTAAGATTACGAAAAAGCTATGCGGAGGAGGAATGACAAATCTCGTTTTATTGATATGCCATGTCGCGTTCATACTATCGTGGTCATGTACGTGTAAATGGCGAACCGAGGAATTAAGAGGTCTTCTCACTTTAGACGCTAAAAAAGGCTATTTTGATGCATTTTTTTATGGGTTTATATTATAGATATTGATATAAAAGTTGTTACACTTGATAAATACACTCTCGAAATACATTTAAAAAAATATATTTATTCAAGTCACTATTTATAGACGAAAATGGTTGTTAAAAAAATGCCCTAAAAAAATTGTAGGTCTGCGCTGTTGATGAAATCTCGGAGATGGTCATCCGAAACAAAAAAATCAAACGGTTTTAAATTCAGTATGTTAATGGCTATAGGGCATATCATAGGATTTTTTATATTTGCAAAAATAAGAAAATGGCGGACATTTTTCTAAAAAAAACAACGAAAAAGCGTTTTCTTCACCGTATTTGGCACACAAAAAATAGTAAATATCAAAATTCAAAAAAACCCTTTATATGCGCTATAGCTATAGTTGTAAATAATATGTGATTAAAATTTCATAAGGATCGGTTCAGTAGTTTCGAAGATTTTATTAACCAGTCGTCGAAAAACGTCGTTTCGAGAAAAACGCGTTTACAGTTTGTTTGGGTTACATAAATACGATTTAAAAAGAAATGTATTTCGGATATGTATTAATTAAGTGTAACAACTTTTATGTCAATATCTATAATAAAAACCTATCAAGAAATGCATGAAAATAGCCTTTTTTAGCGTCTATAGTGAGAAGACCCCTTAATCAAAGAACCAACCAGAGAATCAATCGGAAAATTCAATCTTCAATCAGAGAATCCGTCATATTATGTATGAAGAATGTTCCACTTTTATTTCCCTTTGACCGATCGTAGTTTAATTTGATTGATCGTCCGCTAAGCTCTTCCAATGAAGTGTTCAGGCTTTCAGGTAGCCATGTGACTTTCTTTTTTTTTCATCGCAATATTTTCATTCAATCGAAAAAGCACCAGGAATACAAAAATTGTTTGAAATAACAAAATTCGTATAAAATGATGTGATGTCCAACTCCCTATCTTTAAAAATAGCGGCACAAAAACGATTCGAAAATTCGGGGTTGATGCGTGTGCGAGCGGAGTAGATACATCGCTGCGTCCTTGTCTGGGTTAGTGGTGCTCTCGTGTTTTTGTGCCGTTATTTTCAATGATAGGGGATTGGACGTCAGATAACTTTATACGTATTTTATTATTCCAAACAACTTTTGTTTGAAACATTTTTTGATCGGGCTATTAATTATGTAGATACGGCGATTTTTAAGTTTTCAACCCCTATTTCTTAGGGTTGGGGCGAGTTGGGGGCAAAGCTTTTTAGCGTTCATATTGTACGCTGAAAAGAGCTGAGTTTTCGACTCTCTCACTGGACTACTAGTAGCTAGGCTTACGATTCATCTTACCCCGCGTATTCGTCTTGCCCCGAGTTCCCCTGCGTTATGTACATAGGCATCGTGTAAAAAGTAAGAACGCTGAAGAATCGGGATCTCGTTACAAGGATGCGCTAGACTAGTTGGACTTAGGTGTCGGTAGTTCAAGCCGATCAGCCCCGTCGACGTGTACGAGGATCGTAGAACCAGCGAAGTAACGGCGTCGAAACTGTGGAAGGAGGGATGCGCCCGCGGTTCGTACAGGCCGGACGGCCCGAGCGAGAAAATGCCTTGCTCTTTTCTGCAGCAGGATGGAACGGTATCCAACCGGGGCGTGCAGGGCTATAGCTGGCCATTGCATGTTAGAGGGGTGGTTTGAAGGCGGACCACGTACTCCTACGGGAATCGGGTATAGCCGAGAAATAGGACGGTAGCGAGCAAGAGGATCCGAAGCATCGCAGAGGTCAGCAGAATCAGAATGCTCAGAACCCCATATAACGGCCACTCAACCAAGTTTGAACTACCACTCGTTGCACCCTGGTATAGGAAGAAGGACGCAAAGACACAGGGAACATCACTGAGAAAGACGCCAATCCCAGTATCGAAGCCAGTGTAAATCTTTCGTCGACTACTGCCAGTTTGCGATGGGCCAGTTAGTGCGGTTCACCTGTATCTCCTCATTCACTATTCATGGAAATCGATCAACCAACCGGTGCTCCAATTCTCGTGAATTTCATCCTCACTTTGCTTCACCTTAACAATGCCTCATTCCATTTAATATCTAAACCTCGTCTCGGTTATGAATACTATGCATAGCGAATATGTGAGTTACGAAGTGGGCTAGATTTGCGATCGCTTTAATCATTGGAATTCGGATGCTTCATTGCCATCATACAAATTCCGACCAATATTTGTTGATGGAGTGAGGACAATCATCGTGACTTTGCAACAAGCAAGGACCGTGAAGACTTTGCCTGAATCTCTTGTTCAAAGATCACAGAAAATCATTCGAAAAGTTCAGCACGATATTGCATTGTAAAAATCCAGCTGAATCTTAGCCACCAAAGTACAAGTGGTCGGATACAAATTCATTCTTTCAATTACACTTATCCTCTATATCGATATCTCGATTAAACGAAATGTGTTAAATAACGAGTTTTAACACTCAATTCGTGAACCTGGGACGTTTACGTCCAGCCCGAAATCATTGTCTTCGGTGGTTGCTTAATATTAAACGAACAAAATATAAATATTAGAAATAAGAAAGAAGAATACTTTTTTCATATTTCAAACCAACTATTGTTGGTTTGGTAGTGCAAAAACGAAAACAACTCAGGTTCACGGGATTAAGGGGCTATACCAGTGTGACACTTTGAAAAAATCGATTTTTTTGCCTTTTTCGACAGTTTATACTTTTAAGAATATCATTATCATTTATATAATTTATATCAATATCACTTTATCTTGCAAAAATCGATAGTTAAATCTTTAAACGCGTTTTTCTCGAAATTAGATCTTTCAAATTTGCTGACATTGTGACTGAAAGAGCAATTATCCGATTGACTTGAAATTTGAACTGAGTACTCTTGAATATATTTACTCGACAATGACGTAGGAAATTTTTAATTGGATGAAAATTGACGATTTGACATTGAAAAAAACGACCATTTTATAGGCAAGAAAACAGACTTTTTTCATAACTACGCCATTTTGTTAGATTTTGATATTTTTCGAAAATCCTATGTCATTGTACAGGAAATACGTTCCAGCTTAACGACATTTTTCCTTTTTTTCGGTTTCAGTCGGCTGGAATCATGTCAGCAGTGGACGAACTTTTTTTTGGTGCCTCCGAAGGCAGCGCATAAGACGCGTGGATCTCAATATTTTTCTATGAAAAAAATATGTAATATAGGTCAAATATGGCCAAATATATTCTTAATTTTCCGAAACATTTAATAGAATCCTTTTCTTCCAAAAAATTCCCGAAAATCACCCAAATTTTCAGCGTTCACCCTGGTATAGCCGCTTAAGATGCCTCAAATACCTTCACGGATTAAGGGTTAAAATAATCCAATGGATATACTGAATGGTTTGTCAGATAGTATTTTTAACGGGTTATGCCCAGTTGCAACAGTGAAAAATAGATCCAATTTGGATTTTTTTAAATAGAAAACGGTGATGATAAATTTCCACAAAAATTCAGTATCAGAAAAAGTATCATTATTATAATCGATTTACTGCCGGAGTCTGGGAAGCATCTCCCGCAAACGTTTTTTGCGGCGAGCAATGCTCTCCTGAACCAGGTTTTCCAATATCAAAAAATCAAACAGATTTCGTTGGTATATATCAGTTTATCCTATGAATCATCCAAAGAATTTCCGAAATATCAAATTTAATCCAAATAACGCGTGTTCAAGGTGAGAGTCTCGATTTGATGAACAAAATTCCCATTTTTCGTTCATCAAATCGAAAGTATTCGTCGAAAAAAAATCTTAGATAAAATACTATATTTTTACACCTAGAAAAAGCCCTAACAATTTCAGAACCATCAATGCTGTCGTTTTTAGGATATTTTACTCACCTACTTTGAAAAATGACTTTCGAGAAAAAAGCGTTCAAAGTTTCGAACGACGCGCCGAGAGTTCCCACGAGCGTCAACATAGCAGCCTATAAATCTGTCAATTTTGATCCGGTTATCTTGAAACTTTCAGAGAACATTAATCAGATGATATATTGTCAAAATATATTGGTTTTAAAAAAAAGTGATTTTTCGACTCTTACAACTAGGCATAACCCCTTAAGCTACAACCCATTATCCATTTGTAACGCTTTCGATTTATTTTTACCAAGAATTCTTTCCACGTCGAACATTTGTGAGCAAGAAAAATAGTCGTGTACGTGCAAAACTGTATTTTTGAAAAAAAAATTCCTTCGTGAGAGTAGTTTTTTTTTTCAGAAGAACCCCTTACCTTAACCCCTTAACCCCTTTGAGCGAGCAGTCAAAAATGACCAAGTCCCTGTTCCGTGAGAATTAAAAAAAAAAACGACAGTAACACGCTGTCCGAATGTCTAAAAGCAAGGGAGTCGAAAAACATAGCCCTTTACAAGGGTTTTAGTAGTGATACAATATCTGTATTTAGTCTGGGCGCCCGACGGAACGAGGCAATAACACGAAGTTATGAATTCCTACGTGTCTCGAAGACTGAACAGCCGGAAAAACTGCAAACATCTAGCCATTGTATCTTGGTTGCTTTCCTATGAACGTGAAGTGTCGTTTATTCACCATGGGGTGGTGCCAACTGGTGACAAACCGATTTTGAATGTCTTTCCATCATTCTCTGTTTGCTTTTCTCTTGGCAAACATATATTCTGACATTTTCTAAAATTGAATTTTACTCAAATTATGATTCATATTATCGGAAATTGATATCAGCACCGGTTAGAGTGGCTTTTAATGTCTAATTAAGTCATACGCTCAGCATTATCGACTTCTCGTGGCAAACGTAATAACACGCAGTTGCATGAAATTCAAATGAGTTACTAGTAAAACGAGGCGAGCGAGAAGAAAATGTGCGCTGGTACAAAGTTGGTCGACCGCCGAGAGGTCGAGAGGAGGAGCGAGGAGTTCGTGCTCGGGATGCTATATCAGAAAGTGAGAAGATTTCTGAAGCCGCGATACAGCGATGCTCAGTCTCGACAACCAGCGAGCATACTCAATTTAATCAGGAACGTTGATTTCCCAATCTTGCGTACTCGGCATATTCTACATAGATACTCATATATTGTGTGCGTTTACAACGGAGCATCCCAAAACTATGGCAATTAACTCGTATCGCAGCAGCCAAGCGTATTCCCGCCGACGGCTTCAAATTCATTTTCCAACATTTTAATACGGAAATCCCCCATTTTCACGGTCGACTATTTCATGCTATTTTATGCTCCATGTTCCTACGAATGGGGAGGCATTTTAGTGGATCACTGATAACACGGGACGGCGAAGATTTATCCGAAACGCTGATTCACATGGTGAAACAACGCATTACGTGACCTGGTATTTCGTTTCCTTTGATCTTTTTGTGACGGAATTTGATATAGTTTGACGTTTTTACCTTCGGGGTTCATTTCAATAATAAATCCCTAGCATATGTAATAGAATCTTTGGCGTAGGGGTGCTGAAAGTGCACGCAGACCACATTCAGAATCTGAAAGGAAATGGTCTAGAGACTAGATAAAATAGAGTCCGAATTTTCTGAAGCCCTCCCACAAGGCCTCCAAGATAGCCACAGCTTCCGCTGTAAAAATAGATGCAAGGCCACTACATCTAAAGACATAATCTTTGGGTTACCAGTCTAAATATTAAAACCCCGATTAAATGTTGTTCAGTTATTTCTGACTAATTTGTAAAGGAACAGTTTTTTTTTATATTACGGTTGAAGGATTAAGGGGAGGTACCTGAGTAAATGGCGAGAAAAACAGGTAAACTGCGGGAATTTTTATCTCAAAAAACTAATGTTTCGATTGGATCCTGGTTTTTTTTATTGGAAAATATGTACATTGAGGTATGTTTAGGAATTTTTTTAAATAAATTCGTTGACTGGAAGCGATTCAAACGCGATTATCTCGAAACATAGTTTTCAAAGTTGGTGCCAGATGTATCTCGAAAACGGCTTGTTCGATTTTGTCCAAATTTGGATACAATATTCTTCGATAGTTTTTCTCGTTCGCCACGTAGGGGTTTTTCATTTGATTGAACCATTGCTTTTCTATGCAATGTGTATGCAATCGAAAATCGTCGGAAATTGCGAACGAAAAACGAAAGTTAAATTAAAACCGTCGCAATTCCGTCAAAAATGAAAATTTCAAAAAAATCCTACGTGGCGAACGAGAAAAATTATCGAAGAATATTGTATCCAAATTTGGACAAAATCGGACAAGCCGTTTTCGAGATACATCTGGCACCGACTTTGAAAACTATGTTTCGAGATAATCGCGTTTGAATCGCTTCCAGTCAACGAATTTATTTTAAAAAATTCCTAAACGTACCTTAATGTACATATTTTCCAATAAAAAAAAACCCGGATCCAATCGAAACATTAGTTTTGGAGATAAAAATTCCCGAAGTTTACCTGTTTTGCTCGCCGTTTACTCAGGTACCTCTCCTTAAGGTAGTTCCTCTGCGAAAATCTCAACCAAAAGTTTACATACCATGTTCATGTTTAAATGATTGATAATTGGTTTAATTAGTAATGAATAAAATTAAAAACTACGCAATATTGACTCGGTACTAGTAGATAACACGATGCATATCATGTATTGCCGTAAAATATATTTTGTATTGTGTTTTTGATCGACCATTGCCAGTAAACTTTTTGCCGGAACTGTCCAGGCTTAGCCTCAATTGTTTTTTTTTCCAGGCTTTGCACCAAAATTGTGAAGGCTTCTCATGGTTATATCTTGGAAACTAGATGGTGAATCATTCTCATTTTTTTTCACATTGTTCGTGATATCTTACTGTAGCTTATCCTCGTTTATCAATTTCTTAATTTTAGTTTTGACGGTAGAATTAATGATGCTCTGTTTGCCCATCATAACGCATTTGTTACGTGTAAACCAAGCCAACTTTAAGTGTAAATATCTCAGGTTTGGGGTGGTCAAACTTATTCAAATTGCACAGATGTTTGGATAATGTATTAAATAACGTATATGTCAAATTTCAACCATTTCTTAATTGAACTCTTCTGTGGAGGTACTACCTTAATGGCAGACCGACGAATCGAAGGAATTTCGTCCTTTTGCAAATGGACCGTCAAGCGTGAATATTAAAGATTTGTAATCATAACGTCCGCATACAGATTTCTTCCTGCATACCAGCAGATAACTGCTATCAGCGATGTCGCGGTAGCATTAGGATAGTGTGCTGTTACTCTCCTCATTAGTGAGAGTTGGGTCGTCGCCTATATTCACACTTTTCCAAGGAGACAAGGGTCAAGACTTCATGAGTTCAGGTCATTGAAATCTTGGCTACGTAGGTTGTCCCTAAAAGGTAAAAGGGTCGGAGGATTCCCGGGCTTGGATTATTATTATATTTGCTCGCATTAATATTCTGTACCAAGGGCTAAGCGGAGGATGCTATATTGAATGTGATCACTTTTTTTGTTATCCATCTTGCGGTCATGTTGCATAGAAGTCCTTCGTGTTCCGTCTTTGGTCCAATCAAAGCTATACATAAACACATTAGTAGCATAGAGTTACAGACCTCCATCGTGAGTGGTTTAGGAACTCGGAATTCGAAGTAGATTTTGAGTATGAACTATCATTTGAAAAATATTCTAAAAGCACTTGGAAAGGCATGTTAAGAGGTTAGGCTATCGTGACGACCCAAAATTCAGAGTTCTGTAAAAAAAATAATTTTGGAGGGATAAGTAGGATGGTTAAAGAATCGTTTGGGCATTTATTTATATGGACATGAACGGAGTTGTGTCCTAAATTTCATAAAAGAAATATTAATAATTAAATATGTAGTAAATAATCTCGTGAAGGACCTTTAAACGTGAGGGACTCAACGGTGTATTTGATTTGGCCACCCGATTGATCTGCAACAAAAAACGAGGCTTTTCTTAAAATTGATAATATTGACCGAGCTTTTTTGAAATCGTGTTTCGATAAAAAAAGGTGATTTTTTTCGATTTTTCGAGGAAAAATAACATTATTTTTAATAACCAATAAAAAAAAATGTTAAGAAGAAAAACCTTGGTCAATTCTACTATGACACTGAATAAATGTACCGAATTTCAAGTCAATCTGCTCATTGGATGTCGAGAAATCGATATACATCATTTTGAAAAACATAGTTTTGAGAAAAACGCATTTAAAGTTTGACTAACAGTGTTATCGTTGTAATCATAAGTTCACGTTCAATCTGAGCGATTCCTACATTATATATCCTGCATCTAACCCCTTAACATACCATGTATACAAAAATAGAAACAAGTGGCTTGCAGTTAGCCGTTAAAACTAAGTTTCAGTAGTTCATCGCGAGCGACCTGTACGGTTTTGGATTCTTTAGTCACATAGAAACTTTTCCAATCCAACAAAATCCGTTCGTCATGTACTTTTTGAAAGAATAGATTTTCAAAAATATGTACGGAATATATTTTCTCCGAGTGTGCTTGAAACTTTGTAAATACATCCGTCATCACGACAGATAAGTTTATCAAAATACAACAAAAAATTGTATTTTCTTTTCTACGCGTAAAGGTAAAAATAGTTGATCGAAATTTACTTCACATCTTTGTTCTCCATTTTCCTTGATATCGAAATTCTAACGAAGCGAAATCATATAGATGAGCATAAAAGATACAAGAGGTAAAAATATGTCTCTGCTATGTTATTTGTCGAGGAAAAATACCAGATGGAATTACGAGATCCAGAGTGACCCAGAATTTTTGTGACACATTTCTCGAGAGCTATTACAATCGCAGCGTTCCTGCATTCTGTCATTCGTCTACAGCATTCACAATATTTCCGAGCTCGAAGCGGACTATGCCTTAAGGTTGGAAAGTAGCAATAAACCAAGCGCAGAGCGAGCATCGCGCACATCCTGCCCCCTTTATGAGCGAGTTTTCACATTTAACAGCAAATATTCAAGGCCATATTCAAAGCTAGTGGAATGTCGGACGAAATGCCATGTTTCAATGGAATTGTTCATGCGATTTATTCCGCTATTTTTGGTTAAATACTACAATTATTCAAATCTATTGTGTAATAATGAAATTTGTTTGCTAATAATTGGAGTTAGGAATGCCCAATGCAAAGTTCTGGAAGTCCTCTGAATATCTGGAGAAAGCGTCCGAAAATAACAATTTTGGAGATCTTCAAGCTTTTCGAGTTTCAGTTGTTGTGGTTCCACAGAAATGATCGAATTTACAGCTGAGTGCATTGTCTAAATGAACGGAAACTCATGTGTCCTCCGTTGGATCTCACGACTGGAAATTCCAAATCTTGAATAAATGTGTCGCGAGGAAGCCTGACTTGGGTGATAAAATGACAGGAATTGTCATCGTGTGAGCAATTCGCAGGTGGCGTTTGCTTATCAATTCTGATAGTCCTAGCCCAAGACTCCATGTAGGGAGACAGTACAGAAGTCCAAACTCTTAGCAAACATGCTAGCCGCCCGTTCATGAAATAGTGACTTTATGATGTTGCATTTTACTATTACCATTAATGCAGCAATCTTATAAATGCAATCATAAATCTGATTGTGCTAAAAAACGACTACTACGTAGTCATCTAGCCGGTCACCATGATGTATTCACGATTTTCAACCACGTGACTACATGCGGCTCCATGACATTTCTTTTTGTGTTTCGATCATTTCGACTCAGTGCTGTCTGATGCGATCCCGATGTTTTTTCACCTGTCAAAACTAGGAAGTACTATTCTTTGCAAAATAACAAGAATTACCAGACCACTTCAGTTTCTTAATTCGTAGCGGGGAGTTTATTTCCTTTTTGCAATTCTTCAATAAGACACAAGTTAAAAGTGTTTTCCGATCATCTATAATCAAAAGCCGTCCTGTCCATATCTATTGCCCAACGTTGATGAATACTCCTGTTCTTCTAGCCACTATGATTTCACGATAATTCCTGAACCCCGTGAACCCAGGCCCGCCAATGAACCAAATCTCTGTTCTTCCATTGTATGCACATGTGTGGTGTTTTCCATATTGGCGAGGGGGATGAATTTAACCTCCATGCGATTAGTTGCGTATAAACGAAAGGTGGCATCATCTCCTGGTAGTCTCGACAATTCGACGCGATGCGACGCAAGCTGTTCGAGGTGATGGCGCAGGCTAGCCGGCGCATTACGAAGGCAGGTGCATATATGTGCGTATGCATCAGGCTCAGGCGGGATCGCAAGGTAGAACCTTTGAGTGCAATAACTGCGTTTGTATGTAGCCGGGTTAGTGAGCCAGCTCGAACGCTTTGATGTTGATGTATTAGCCCTCCGTGCGCAGACTTTACCAAGGCATCCGGTAACAAACCAGCCAACCAATGGCACCAGCCCCGATGAAGATACATAGGCACATGTATACATAACGCGGCCACTGGCCATACGGGTGGTAGCTGCAGTACAGCCGAAGGTAATATACATGCTCGATACGTGCGGCGCGTGTATATAACACGAAGTGTGTTGTGTATACCGCATCAAACTTCTTCTCTTACTCTCAACTCCTGCTGCCCCATCCAGCGTTATTCCACTCGCCCATCTGACTCGGAATAGCTCCGGTGGACCAGCCCCATTCGTGCTGCAGCCGCAAATCCCGAGATTTACTTTGCACATTCATAGGAAGCGGCAACGGCCTGTGATGGCCCATCTCTCGCGCTCTTTCTCTCTTTCCAAATTTCCATCTAACGAGCCTCTTTCACGGCCCACGTAGATAGAGCACTCTATCATAGATTAAAACTTGAGTTCTTTTTATTTGCTGAATCTTTCGGCCTTGATCGTCGACATGCCGGGTAGTAAATTATTGACAGGATTCCGTTGACGGTAAATATCATGGATATACCAAATAATACGCTGGGCTTGGATAGTTGGTATTGCTTCGTTTCATTGATTGTGCTCGACTGTTGTGACGAGGCTCAAGAACTGACCCGTTCTTTAAAAGACTTTGCATTCATTATGTTAGCGTTCGGTGGTCAAATAATGGACCCTCATAACTTCGTCGTGTCCGTACGTCCGTCCGTTTGCCACAGACTCACAGTTTCGTCAGTCATCTATACATATGAAACAGTTCCGTGATTGACTGACTTACTGGCTGAATGACGGACTGACATATGGACAACGCACAGCCTGAACCGCTGGAGATATAAACATGAAATTTGGAAGATATGAACCTGAGAAGGTGTAGAGGTGCACCAGGAAATGATTTTTCGAAACCGAACTCTTAAGGGGGTGAAATGGGGTGTGAAAGGTAGTATGTAAAATTGTATCCCTTGCGTATATCAACGTGGGCAAAGCCGCTGGGGGAAGCTGGTCAACTTACATGCATGCAATTTTTCAAGCAGGTGCTCCAGATGGGAATATTAATAAATAAGTGGAAAAATAAATTGAAAAACATAAAAATTCGGGTAGTGCGGCTGACATAGTGGTTCAAAAAAGATTAACATTTAGGCAAAAAGTGATCCTTCAATTGTTGGGCTTAGTGTAATATGACGTTCATTATACGCACTACAAAATACCTTAGACCGAGTCGTTAAATTGATGATTATTTTCGTGGTTGTCTGGTGTCTGTAGACATCAAATGAGGATTTTAGCACATTCGGGTAGCATTTCAAACATGAAGAATCGTATTTGTATATTGAGCTTACTCAATATACATTGCGAACTGTACTTCACTTGTGAAAGGCTTCGGGGCTGCTTACTGACAACTTCAAGCAGTTTTAATGCATCCGATACATTTTCAACAGCTCCCAGTTACAGACAGGCCTTTGACGATGCCTCCTCGAGGTGATGCAGAACGATACGACGGCGATGCTATTCACTTCATTATATCGTCAATAGACGTCGAAAATTGCGCACATGACGGGGTTTCCGCAGCAGACGGAAGACATACAAATGAAAGCCAAGGTCAAACGAGATGGTCGACGGTGCGGTTGCGTGGCAATTCTGTGGCCCGAGTCAAAGGGCTTTGAAATTAAGTGGATGAGGGTATAGCGGTCACCTGCGTTTTCGCCAATGTTCCACCGCAATGCGGCAAATTGTGTACAGACTATTTCTCGGAAATGGAAAGCGTAGTCATGATGAGGAATGCTGAGGAAATGAGGTTTGATCGATTCATTCATTACGCAAACAAAACACTAGTGGAGATACATTGACACCCGTATTCATAGATGGTTCTTGAAAGATGAGGATCCCATGTTCTTTGTTCTGAACAAAGAACAAGGAATCCTTATTCCTCAAGGAACATCTATAAATAGGGTGCAAGACATACGAGTACGATACAACCTTCACGTGGTCTATCTTCCATTGTTTCATAAAGACAACGGAGGTACCAAGTAAATAGGCAGCAAATAGGCAGCATCACAATTTTAGATGACAAGATTCGAGAAGAATGTTGTCATCAATGTGTACAATCGATGTTGACAATTGGAAATGAAACAGCAAAAGACATGGGTTGATAAATGCGGTATTGTTGAGGGCTCTCGACAGTTCTATAATACAATGGCTGGAACGAAACGATATACCAATCGTCTGATCCCAACGCGCTATGTGTATATCTACAGCACGACGTTTCCAGTCAGCCGGATCTCGTTAAAAATGTACTGCCGTGCACGTTGACAATCAGGGGCGGATATCCCTTAGGAATATTGTTGTCAGAGTATTTTTACACTTCAGCACCAAGAGGAATAGTTTATTCGATTGCGCATTCAGTCTATTGGGCTACAGCACCGAGGGAAATGGCTTATTGGAAACAAATAGAATTTTGTTTCAAACTCGCCTTAATGAACTCCGGTTTAATGTTTAATGAAATTATATATGTTTTTATTTCAAGTAAACGTTTCAACTGATTCGACTAATTCTAGGAAAGACTGTATATCTGGCTCGAATGTCATTTTAATTCAAAAGACTTTATTATTTTTAGCAATTGCGTGATACATTTAACTTAAGGCGGAAAACCACTGTAACGAGTAAAAAATGATTTTTTTGCATTTTTTTCAACGTATAGATATTCAAAAATATGTGAAAAAATGTTCAAGTTGAAATATTGAAAGTTGACCAAGTTACAGACGATTTAGTGAAAGCGGGTAGTGAGAACGTGGGTAAAAAGATTTACCCACGTATATTAAAACTTTCAATCGCGTTCTTCTCGAAACAACTTTTCTCGCCCTGGCCGGAATCATAACTCTAGCTACAATTGTTCGATTTTCAATTTTTTGAAACCAAAATTTCCGTCATAGTAGCAATTGTTGTACGTAGCCATTTGTGTTTGATTGGAATTTTTTTTAAGCACCCGAATATAAGTAAAAATTTTGCCAAAAATACACGTTTTTTTAACAGCCGCCATGTTGCGAAAAAATTGTTTTTCGAAAAACGGCTACGTACAACGAAAACGACATTTAATAGATTGTAAAACTTTTTTATTTTTCTGAACAACCATTGTCGAGTTATTGTTGACAACTCAATCCAAGATTTTTGAATCGCGTTTTCCAGACGCGTTTTCGAATTCAACACACATTTTAATAACAATATTACTATGTACTTACATTACATTTCATTTTTTAACAATAACACCTTCAAAAAAATTGAGTTTGAGATTTGATTGATTGAGAGTTGGAGTTGATTGAGATTTGAGCGATTTCAAACAAGTATTTTTTATTGGCGAAAACCTACAAAATTTCATGTTAAAGTCAAACTACTTTTTTATACCGTCCCATCACTTTTTTGGTTCATCCATACCATATAAATGTGAATAATAACATATAACCTCGCGTTACAGAATTCCCGGATAATAGTCCCATAGCTGTACCATTTTTAGTTATTAAAAAAGAAGACGTAGTTCTAGTTGGCAGTAATAATAAATAACACCCCAATTACCAAAATTGTAAATCTAACCGTTCTTTTTTTAATAATAAAAGTTGACTTATTTCCGGCTGTCTAAAGGTATGTCCGCCCTTAATCAGTGCATCTCCGAGGCATACGTATTAGGTTAAATAGAGAATAACGCAAAAAATATGAGGATATTCGAAGCGAGCAAATTTTAAGGGGAAGAAAGGGTACATGACGCAAGGTCCGCATGACCAATTGGTGTTCGATTGTTTAAACAAAAGTAAAAAAATACCCCACGACACGGGTAATTAAAAAATGATTCAATGACAAACGGTTGAGCTACAGATCTCTACAGTCCGTGCAACAAAAACAAGTCGGTTAGTGTTGTTCTGCAAAAGTGAAAGAGGGTTGTAGCTTCGCGAGAGAAGGCAACACTTGTTGCACATCCTCGTCGTCGTCATCGACGTCGACGTAGTCGTCGCTTGTGACACACAACGGCAGTCCTCGCACACTTGCTTTCTCTTGCTTGCTCTTATTGTCTTTCTAACCTACCCAGCTGCTGGGTGTACGAACTCAGCATCCCTTCGAGCGGGATTGAGGGCGCGTACTTATCGCACAATACCGGCGGTGTATCCACTTGATAAAGTGGCTTTTCATAAGGTTCCATCAGTGTGCCTAATTACGTTCCACTCTACGAGTGGAGCGTTAAGGGAGAACATCGCTGCGGGGGGGGGGAGGTATTTTTTCCGAAAACTTTTTTTCTACTAGTTTATTTACTTGGTAATTGGAACAATGGTATGTTATTAAGCATACATTGAACTTATTTCATGTGATTTTTTATTGAAAAAACAATTGATTGTAAAAAAAATGAGGTCCGACGGCCGGATGGATAACTTGACAATGGTTGGTTTGAAAAATAAAAATAAAAAAGTTTTATAATCTACATAAATGTAGTTCTCATTGTATGTGGCCGTTTATTCGAACAAAAATCCACAAAATGGCGGGTCTTTAAACAAAAAGTGTAATTTCGGCGAAATTTTTATTACTTAAATTCGGGGTTTAAAAAATAAAAAATTATAAAAAAAATAAACTACTTGCAACGATAGCTACTGTAATTACGAAAATTTTGTTTTCTTTAAAACGAAAATCGGACAATTATAGCTAGAGTTATGATTCCGGCCAGGTCTGGAAAAGTCAATATTCCAATATGTTAACTTGAACATGTTTTCACATATTTTTGTATATATATACTTTGAGAAAATGGAAAAAAGAAAATCGATTGGTTCACCCGTTGCAGTGGTCTCCCGCCTTAAGTTTAAGTTAAAAAACGGTTTACCATACAACGAAATTATCGCTGATTTTAGTCGGAGACATTTTCCTTGATCCTTCGTAATTTCTATTGTGATGAAATGTCAAATATTAATATGAAATCAAAATTTAGTGATTGAATATTAGATTAATGATATTGAAGCTATAATAAAAGAAAATTTTGTGAATAATTGGTATCAAAGGCAAGAATTTCAAAATATGTTACCAAGCGTTGTACAATTAAGAATTTTACTAAACCAACTGACAAAATGAGATCGTACACCATTCAAACTTCTATACAATTTATAACCCCCAAAGAAATCGTACCACTTTAGGAGAATTTTTTTATGCTACGAAATCGTTTGTGTATCGTTGAATTTTCCGACATCGTTTTCGATCGCAGTGATCACTTTGTCCTATATACGTGCCGGAGTTTGAGAACATTTAAACTTGCATACTGAAATAAACAGAAACATACCAACGGATTGTCCGATAATTATCCGGCGCCGCAAGGCTTCTCAGAATTCTTCATTTTGGAATTACATTTGTCCACGTCGTTGTTGCAATTTGTGAACCTACGATTGACATTTCTTCTGACAAGAAACATCACCCAGGTGTCCTTCGATCATATTGAAACTCATATATGTGATAAAGCATTGAAAACTATGAGACCCTTTTTTTACCAGCGGAAAAAAAACGGTTTTAAAGGGGGGCAACCACCCCTCAAAGAAAGACGTGTCGAGGGGTGATTTTGCAGATTTGCCCACACTTAGTCCACCGATCTCAATGAGCAAAAAGCGAAATTCTTCTAATGTAAAGAAATAAAAAATCCACTACAGATGTATTGAAAACAAAAATTAAATTAAGGGGTGACCCTCTCTTAAAATCGTTCTTCCGCTGAAAAAATAAAGCCGTGTCTAATAGTTTTCAATGCTTTATCACATATATGAGTTTCAACAAAATCGAAAGCAAACCAAGTGATGTTGCTTGCGAGTTTGGATCTATTCATTTATCAAGTGGTTTTGATTCGGCGGTCACGGATCTGGTACCGAGTTTTTTATTATACAAAAAAACATAAGATCATCCTACCAGTTTTTATTTAGTAACAGGTCCGATATTGAAAAGAAGAGCCACTCTCCCTTTCAGTGTAGTACTCATAGAAACTTATGTCGTATTGACTCGGCGAACTCCAACATCATTTTCGTTTTAATTAGTTCCCGTTTGATGGTATCGCAATTTGCCATTTGGGCAGTCGTTTTAGCCTGGAAAGGTCGAAAAATCTGAAGCTTCCAATTGAAGCAGGTGAGGTAAGGCTCGAGGAGCTTCTTCGGAAGAGCCAGGCCAAATATACCGCGATGCCTCTGATTTGGCTAAGGGCTCCTGCCTGCGCTGTCCGCTCTCGAATTTGTGCCAGGGTGAGCAAACATTAGCGTTAAACGCCGAGGCAACAGGGGGGGGGGGCGACGTTTCGTCTACGTTGTCTCTCGGTGATTACCGAGGCTCGAATGAATCTGCAAACGAGCCAGAGGAGAGTGTGAGCAATATGCAAAGACCCGCGAGGAAGATCAAGAGAGACATAGATGGATCGTATGGAAGAGGCTAACCATGTATCCTGGATGTTTAACTTGCCACGTTTACGGAATCAAATCAGAGCAACGATATCGCCAATGTTGTCTCTTTCGAGTCGGGTCAAAAGACTCGTATACCCAACGTACATTTGAAAGCGTCCCCGTCGACGCGTCACTTGACTTTTCTGTAACTTTAAAGTTCAACTTCGCTGAACATTTCGATAACTTGCCCCATACTTACATATTCAAGCTTGTTAATCCGTGCACCCTATTCGGTTAATAACGAAAGTCATACACTCGTATGTTTCTATCTATCTTGTTGGCAGCGATGCCTAAAATTGTGGCAATGCATATTAAGATCACAAAAAATAAGTACGGTATATTCTCTTTAGTACAGTCGTGCTGTCGCTGTAAAACCCTGTAACCGGAAACAATTAGAAGGCCAATTTTTTTATAGGTGATTCTGTAGGTGCCGCGGGTGCTAAATCCAAGTTTGCCTAAAAATCGGGGTGCAGGGTTTTTTTAGGGGATGAAGGGGGATGGGGGTGGATTGATGCCAAATTACAACCCCTACGAGGTTGGCGCCGTGAGACAAAATGTTCCGAAAAATCCGGGCTTTAGTTTTGTCCACAGCGTGGTAGTCGTGGAAGTTCATTTTGGGGGTGAAAAAGTGTGAAATTTTGAAAAATCAGTTTTAATTAAATAACTCTTTAGGAAAAATTCGTACACCTTTTGTTCAAATGGGAACGTTGTAGCCCTTGAAAAGACGCGTCGATCGAATATTTGATCATCACTCTCCGATAATATCTTCACCCCTTAAAAAATGGTTGAAATACCGAAAAAAATTGTTTATTGGATAACTCAAAAACAATGGATTTTTCGGGTATGGTTTAAATGTACGAAATGTAGAGAATCATTTTCTCTACATTTTCGTTTCTATGGACCACCCTTGAATTTTGATTTTCCAACCTCTCTCGGGAGTTGACAATTCAAAATGGAATTCTGGGAAAACTATTGACCGCGCGAATTCGCTGCCGTGGAACAATTTCTAGCTTGAACCCTCAGCTACATTTTTGTCCAGGGCGCCAAACTCGTATCTATTTCCGGTCAATAGTTTTCCCAGAATTTCATTTTGAATTTTCAACCCCCGAGAGGTATTGGAAAAAGCTAAATTCAAGGGCGGTCCATGTAAACGAAAATATAGAGACAGTTATTCTCTACATTTCGTACATTTAAACCATTCCCAAAAAATCGATTGTTTTTGGGTTATTCAATTAACAATTTTGTTTGATACTTCAACATTTTTTTGGGGGTATGAAGATATCATTGGAGAGAGATGATCAAATAGTCGATCGACGCGTCTTTTCAAGGGGTACAACGTTCCCATTTGAAGAAAAATTTTATGTTTCTTTGCTAACAAGTTTTCGGATTAAAACTGATTCTTCAAAATTTCATCCCACTTTTTCACCTCCAAAATTAACTTCCACGACTTCGGCGCTGTGGACAAAAATAATGCCCGGATTTTCCAGAACATTTGGTCTCCCGGCGCCGACCTTGTGGGGCTTGTAGTTTGGCATTAATCCACCCCCATCACCCTTCATTCCCTAAAAAAAATCCTACATCCCGATTCCGGAGTTCTCGTCCGAACTAGAATATTTCTGATATCGGCCATGGTTTTTGTTAAGCGAAAAAAGTCGAAAAAAATGACGAAACTTGAAACTTAACTTTTAAAACCGTGCCAAAAATTAAATTTTCGCTATTTTCACTTTACTCTAGTTCCGGCGGTAGCCTCAGGTTTACAAATTAAAATGCCGTTTGTTTTTTTTTTTATTTCGCATGAGCAATACCTCCGGAATCATGGCAGCCGTCAACCAACTTTTTTCACACATGAGTGTCGTCCGAACGGTGTAAAGTCGATTCAATTCGTTATTTTTCTTTGATAAAATTCCGTGGAACTGTAAAAATGAATTAATGCGTGGTAAAAATTGAAAGACAGTGTGTTTTAATGTTACATTAAAAAAAAGCCTAAAAAAAAGTGAAGAAAATAGCTGTTACATGGGATGACCTCGTTAAAGTAGCAAGATATAAAGTTTTTAAGCACATTTATTTGCATGCACTGTAGTACTGACATTAAACACGATATAGCAACATTTGTGGATGCTTGTGTACAAAAAAGTTTCTTGTATAACACTGGCAATATTCCTGGCCATTTCTTCCATATTCGTAAAAAAATATATAAATAATTTTTCGCCGACTAGCTTAGTGCGCGCAGATTTCGAGGCTGTCAAACTGGTAAATGGTACTGTAGCTAAGGAATGGCCGGGTGTTTTCATATTGTTTTATTCAAATACGATTCAGCATCAATCCGGACCCTCTTCAGAATATATTCAATTTCATACTACAAATTGCAATAGATGTTAGACGCGGTTGGTCGTGCCTGTTTGCATTTAATTTTTGAGACACATGGACCGACACCCTGTCCGAATTCCTCTATCCATGTTACTCAGCTGGCGGCGAACGAGTGAAAAATTCTACCATAAAACGTATACCCCGATTCTACCCCCGATCCCTTTTGCCACTTGAACTTGTCACTTTCATCCCTTGTGTTGTAACATGCTAGCCAGAGACTTCGAGCAGAATTACATACTTAGATATTGCTTGTCTGCGAAAAGTGCCGACTACAATCGATAAAGGATGAATATGAAAGACTTGACAATCAGCTCCGGAGGCAACTGATGTTAGTGACTCGTTTGCAACTAAGATTATATGACTATATTAAAAAATGATGCCTGTATTTCCATCGTTGGAATCTTGGTATTGTCAAAATCGAAGGTGTATTTCGTTTGCATTACGCGGGGGACTAATGCGGTGCGATAGGAATCTAAGTGATTGGCGCTATTTCGATTTTCGTGTATTCGCGTTGTCAGACATCATTGTGTTTCGTTGGGGTAATGAGCCTCGCGGCCTGTACAAGGGATGCAATAGACTTCGATTTTGGCAACTTCTCTACCTTATCTTTAGTGCTATCCGTTACTACCAAGATGTTGGGGTGATTGTAACACTAATTTGTTGCCATATCCTCTAAGTAGGCCGATGATATGACAGTGAACCTGCGCAGAGTGAGGCCAGATCGTTATTGGCTCAAGGCCTTAGGCCACTCCAAAGGCCGAAAGAATAGGCTTTTTGGGATTTTTTTTCAGAAAAACTACGAAATAAATCGAGATTACAAAAAAGGGTGTTTATCATACATATCAGTGACTGTGTACAATAATTTTTTTGAAGCGTTTAATTTCAAAATGGCGGCTGTCCAGCGTTTATCTCAAAACTGCATTTTTTACGTTGGCCAGAAACATAACTCAGACAGTTTTCAACCGACTCACTTGTAATGTTGAATATATCTTGAAAAATATATTGTCTATGGAAGTAAGCAGGATTTTTTTGATATTGCATAGTTCATTTGTTATTAACAATTATGTGACGGTTTTTAGGCAAATTTTTGGAAAGTGAAAAATTTGCATAAAAAATCGTTGTATTGTAAACATTATTGTATACAGTCACTGATATGTATGATAAACACCCTTTTTTGTAATCTGGATTTATTTTGTAGTTTTTCTGAAAAAAAAAAATCGCCAAAAAGCCTATTTTTTCGACCTCTAGAGTGGCCCAACCCCTTAATGGCAAATCTATTTCCGGCTTCCCGGTTTTTCTATGTAAGGAATTATCTCTTCCGTTTATTTATAGATCGCAATACGAGGTGTTCCGAATAGGAATTATTAGGAAGTATTTCTGTAACGGGATAAAAGTTTGATTTTCAAAATCTTGGGTACCACAATTTCGGTCTTTGACAATTCGATAGGGTAGCTAAAGCGAGGCACAGGGACAGAAATATTTCTGCATGACGTGGAGTGCCAACTTTTCCTATATTCAATAACCAACCCTTTTTTACCTTCGGTATTGCTCCTATTCGGGTCCAGGATCGATTCAAATAAATCCTTTGCATTGGTAATAATATTATTCACCCAATCCTCTACATGAGTATTAAAATGTAATATTATATTTGTTTAATGTGTTATAAATAATCATCGGGAAGGGTACGGAAAAATACTTTTTACGCAGTGTATATTCATCGTGGAGAAATGAAGATGAAAGAAGAAAACCAGCAGTGGACCTTGCACAATTTGTCGAAATTCGTAGACTGACTTATACATTCTTTTATCAGTATAAAAAAAAACTCAAAAATATATATAAATATAAAAAATAAATATCAATGTGAAAAATAGAAAATAAAATGTATCAATATAAAAACTAGAAACTAAAATCTAAATTTAAAAATCAATATGAAAACTAGAAATGAAAATTGAAATATAAATATCAACGTAACAACTGGAAACTAAAAACCATGTAAAAACTAGAAACGAACAATATGAAAACCTAGAAAAATGTCAATAGCTAGCAGTTTATCTTAAGAAATTGCTGAATGATAAGATCTACTTGGCTTTGAAAGCTGTATCAATAATTGAAACTACGAAGAGCCACGTATTAATTCGAGACACAATCATTTAGCTTCCAGCACTCGAAGCACCCCATTTCCGTACACTGCATAATGCCATTTATATTCTAACTACGTACGTCGGACCATGAAGGACCCTAAAATGTCAGCAGTAAAAATACGACGTTTCGGTGGATGTCGCTCAATCATGTATTTAAAAAATGAATGCGTGAACTTTATACCAGATTTGTCACTATGCAGGTTACGTTTTTCTGATATTTCTATATTAAGAGGGAATACAGATCTGTGGTCTATCTGTTACAGCGAATATTTCTCATTAACCTATATAGTTTTCTCGAATTCGAATTTTCACTTTACCTCTTTTCCACTAGAATGCGTCGAAGGCTCAACATAAATGAAATTTAGAGATGAACAAGAATAGTACTGTATGCACGTCAGAATTGTTTTAGTCCAGAATGGAGTAAATCATTATTGTAAAAGCTACGTCCTTAAGGGGCTATGTCAATAGCTAGCAGTTAATAATATTAATAATTAATATAATTTAGTCGAGTAGAATAATAATACTTAATATTATTCTACCGTGACGGGATGAAAAAAACCAATTTTTATTTTTTGCATTTTTCAACTCTATTCGATCATAGAATTCATATCCAACCAATAAATAAATAAAATTATTTTAT
The DNA here is from genome assembly GCA_963210295.1 of Ophion ellenae. Taxonomy (NCBI): domain Eukaryota; kingdom Metazoa; phylum Arthropoda; class Insecta; order Hymenoptera; family Ichneumonidae; genus Ophion; species Ophion ellenae. The sequence continues at coordinate 35,606,024 of OY723388.1, forward strand.
TTATTTATTATACTTTTTATTGTATGATTATTTACTATAATTATTTATCATAAAAAATAATAAATAAAATTATGAATAAATACATTAAATTATAATTAATATTACTTATTATAATTTGATAATTTAATTATTGAATTATAATAAATATTATTTATTATAATTTAATAATATAATAAATATTATTTATTACGCCTCAACCCTCTTGTTTCACACCCATATTCAGAGGCCCATCAACTTTTCAATTTTTATTTTTTTGCACGAATTTTGTTGTTGGCTGAGTTGTCGTGAACAAATAATAAATAAATTACACGATTAAAGTTAAATAAATTTATTTGCAACAACCAAAAAAATTGGTTTCTATTCTGTAAGGGTGTACCCTTAAACGGAAAAAAGTTTGTATCGATGCATGCAACCGTTAAAACATAAATTATTAAAAATAGCTTACTTTTTTAGCTATCACAGTAGAGTAGCCCCTTAAAGCATTGAGAAGTTATATATTTTGAAGCATCTGTTTTTGTAATAATGCACAAAAGTGCTTCGTACGTCATGCAAAACATATTTTTCGCATTGTTGAAAAAAGTCAGGTACTTTGAATTCCATAGTCACAACGCACAAATCCAGAACAACAGTTCGGTTGACGTTAATTTATGTAATACCAGTCGACACTTTTTTCGGAGATTTTAAAAAACGAGCCTAGTCATTTGAAAATGGTTTAGTCGCGATCCGTTAAATGATGTGCAAGGCAACCACGACGTAAAGGGAACAAATAAAGCGATGAAGCACGTGGTCGTGATGACTGATGGTTGGACCACCCTGCGGGTTTCGGTTTATCTACATCTCGACGGCTGGACTCGGAAAAAAGTAAATGCGATTTCGCAAGTTTTGAATATTGTAGAGATAAAGACGTGACGAGATGAAAGTGCTAATTGATTGATGGGGAATCTATTGAAGGAAATCAATGTCCTTTCGAATCGTTTAAGAACAGAGAACTCTCATCAATATTACCGTTCCGTCGGCTTATAAACTTACAACTTCTAACGACGAAACTTATAACTATCAATTGCTTATTTCGCTCACGAATTATGGATCATGGGTTAACTTTCATATATTAATAATTTTTTTTTATTTGTACTAAGCAAAAAGCACCGTGTTCCATTTTTTCAATTTGATTTTTGTATTCATCTTTCTTTTCATTCATTGCCCAAGGAAGCTTCATGTACTTATGAGGAAAGGTTGCGAGGTCGATCTCTCCGATTTCGATGGAATTTGGCATGCTTGTAAAATGGGTAAAAATAAGCGACACGTGTTTTTTTATAGCTGTGGAAGCTGATTGTTAAGGGTTAAAACACACCCTCGAAAATTGGGGTGTTTTTCGTTTTTCATCGATAACGCTTTAATGGTATGAGATATTAAAAAATTTCAAATTGCAACAATGTTTATTTTTTCGTGTACTATACTTTGGAAATGAGAACGATAACGCTATCGACGAAAAACGGAAAACACCCCTATTTTCGAGGGTGCGTTTCACCCCTTGAAAATCGGGTTCCGCAGATATAAAAAAATACGGGTCGCCTATTTTTACCCATTCTACAAGCATGCCAAATTTCATTGAAATCGGAAAGATCGGCCCCGCAACCTTTCCTTGTACAGATTTCTGTTGATTTAACAACTTTTCGTGAGACCGACACAGGCTACGTAAATGTACTTGTCTCTCCTTTTTTAACAGCGTTTGTGCGGTTTTCTGGGCGACGTTTGTCTTTTTTTTTGTTCCCTATGGGGAATTTTCCGGCCTGAAAAAATCTCTAAAAAACAGTAACTTTCGAATAAAAAAAATAAAATAAAACATGGTCGAATTTTTTTCTGCTCTGAATGTCCAGTGGACGGTCGCACTATGCGTAATATGAGAGGGGCGCATTATTTTCCATCACAAGGTATGTCTTCCCACAAAAAACGTCGAAAATTGATAATTAGGGGAAGGCTTCCGAGAAACGTCCGAAAGATGAGAATTTTTGGGCGTTCCTGTCCAAAGTATCCATAGTAAAAAAATGTATTCTTCTTATAAGATAGATGAACAAATTCATTGAATAAAACAGCATACTTTACAGTTAGGTCATATGTTTATTTGCAAACCCAGAACTACATGCCTGGATGAACACAATTGTATTTTCATTTTTGTTTCCTCATAGAGGAAGCTCTGTTTTCGTGAACATTTTTTTTTGTTGAGAAATTAAAGGGAATATGTTGAGGATGCTTTAAAAAGTAGAAAATAACGCTTCGAAATAATTGCCGGAACTATGAATATGTGTATGCACACGCGGGTGTGTGTGTATTTATGTATCTGCACGGATTCCTTCGTACATGCAGAAACTTCTACACTATTGGCGATTCCTTGTTGAATTTTCGCCCTCACGTGGGCTCTCGTGAACCCTGCGTCACGATATAGCTTCGTCAAAATCGGCAAACAGGTTTAGGTTTCGAGAAGTTTGAAATTATATGTGAAGATATATGTGGCTATTTTCGTACAAAAAATTATAATAAATAGAAATGAAAAAACCATATATAAAACCACACTATGTAGATGCGTTAGTGGACGCTATCATATACGCACGACCCTTGTAAATACACCCCAATTACTTATTGTCAGGTACATAATTGACAGATTACGATCTGTCAATTATCAAGTCAATTTAAACAAATTTAATAAAAATAAAATTTGTTACAGGCATGGAGTGACATACGTCACTCGCTTATTCCTTCGATCAATTACAAGATAATCCATTATATTAACGAAATATTTTTGGTTTTTTCATTTTAGATGATCCAGTCCAGAGATATGCGTGCTCACCGCAAGACGCCTTTTTTTAGGTGTGCTCCCTGAGATCACCTATAGCAGCTTTCAAAATAATTATTTTTACAAATAAAAAATGTTAAAATACAGGTAAAAGTTACCATAATATGTGTACAAAAGTTTACGTTAATATATTTAAAGGTCTTCTTACGAAAAATTCTTGAAAAGCCGATCTTTTTGGGCCTCCTGACTGTATATAGTCCCTTAAGTAAAGTTTTAGGAAATCGGTGCATGGATTCCAATATTGAGGGGGTAAAAGTTTGCAATAAAAGATTTTTACCGTGAAACTTTCTCGCCATCCGAGATCCTTAAATGATATGCTTGCACATAATTATAGAAAAAAATTACTATATATATATATATATAATTTTGGCAATAAAAGCTGAATTGATAGAGTCTGCAGGTGGTAGTATAACAGTAGCCATGACGGCAGAACATCGTGAGAAATAGTTTGGGCACGCCTTGGTCGGTACTAATTCAACCTTACAGCGGAGCTTCCAATTTGCCTTTATTGTCGATCTTGTTCGAGCAGCCAGGGTGCCCAGTCGAGAAAGAGAAGAAAATGGGAGAGACAAAGAGATTATCTATCTTTCTAGAGAGAGAGAGAGAGAGAGGGAGAGAGAGAGAGAGAGAGAGAGAGAGAGAGAGAGAGAGAGAGAGAGAGAGAGTGAGAGAGAGAGAGAGAGAGAGAGAGTGAGAGAGAGCAAGGAATAGGATGAGGAACATAGAGGGGAAACTCGATCCGTACCGCCCGTTGGGGCCGGAAACGAAACTACCCTAGACTTGCACCGCTTCTCTCGTTATATATTCTCCGACTCGTTGAATGCTTTTATCTCATATCCCCACCCCCCAACAAGTATGGAGTGAAAAGGTTTTACCCTGTTTCAGCGTTTCCCATCGGGCGTTCAGAAGTATTCGTGGATTTTTAAAGTCGAACTAAACTCGGATGCCTCTACGACTAGAGCGGCAATATTCCTATTTTTTTCTTCTAGTCACGTGAAGAATTTAATTGCCGTGGAATTGTAAACAAATGGAATTAAGAATTGTCAAAGGAGCAATAACAATATAAAGGCTAGAGCACTTTGAGAAAATTCATCGCAACCCCATATCTTTGAACTTGCGTTATTGTAGTCGGATATAAGACAAGTCCAACTTCTTGGCCAGAAAACGTCTAGCTTGAAATTTTCCAAACTTATGGGACTTAAAAATGAACAATCTCCGCCGATTTTCTGCCTAAGTTGTACCGTGTGGAAGTTGCAGAATCGAAAAATATCACGAGGAATGCCCCGACGGACATTGCTGATTCGATTCCTCAAGTCCATTTATGTTATCCATTTATGTTATAGGCGTGAAACCAGATATTTTCGAATGTGCAATAAAAATCCTGGTTTGATCTACTATGATGAGAAATCTATTACTTTACGGGAAATTCAAATACATTTTAGTTCTAGTTCGGTGAATATCTGAAGAAAATAAGTGCTCATTAAATAAGTTTAAGGGGTCCTCTTACTTTAGAGGCTAAAAAAAGGCTATCTTCATGAATTTTTTAAATATGTTTATGCTATAAATATTGATAAAAAAAAGGCTTTTACACTTAATAATAACACTTTCGAAAAACATTTTTAAAAAATCATTGATTCAAGTCACTATTTATAGACGAAAATGGTAGTTAAAAAAATGTCCAAAAAAAATGGTAGGTCTGCGCTTTTGATGAAATCTCGGAGATGGATTATCCGAAACAAATATATCAAACGGTTTTAGATTTAGTATATTATTGGCTATAGCGCATATCATACAATTTTTTATATATGCAAAAATAACAAAATGGCGGTCATCTTTCAGAAAAACAAAAAAACGTGTTTTTTTTACCGTTTTTGGCAAAAAGGCAAATATTAAAATTTATAAAAATCCTTGATATGCGCTATAGCTATAGTTGTAAAGAATATATGGTTAACATTTGATAAGCATCGGTTCAGTAGTTTCGAAGATTTTATCAACCAGCGGTCGAAAAACGTTGTTTCGAGAAAAACGCGTTTAAAGTTTGTTTGGGTTACATAAATACATAACATTTTTGTAAAAATATGTTTCGAACGTGTATTTATTAAGTGTAACTATAGACTTAGAACTATAGACTTAGAACTATAGTGCAACTATAGACTTAGAACTAGGCTAAAGAATTAAAGGATATTGAAAAAGTCCGCCAATTTTAGGGTCATTTTCAAATAGCTGTAACTCCTCGAAAAATGGTCGTACAGCAAAATAAAAAAAGCAAATTGAAGGTGTGAATCTCTAATTAAAAAAAAAATATTCATTGATTTTTTTTTTTCATTAAACAAAAATTTGTCTCCGTTGTTCAACAATCAACATTTTTTAGCACCGGAAATTCGGATCAGTGCCAAAAAAATTGTGATTCTCAAAAGACGAATGAAAGGTGGTAGATCATTCGGAACACAATGAAAAAAAATCGCAGGGCTTTAAACTTCTGAGGGGCTTCTTAAGGATACTTTGAGGTCATAAAAAAACCGATTTTTTTTTATCTTTCCGATATTGGCAAAATAATCCTTAGTTAAAAGAATATTCGTAAATATGCCATTTTTTCACGTTTTTTAAAATCCATTTTCCCGCAATAAAAAAAATCTTGATAAAAAAATTGATAAAAGTATCTTATAGATAATACTTCACAGTTTCCAAAACCCTCTGGTTTTTTCCTGTGCGACCATTAGTAATCTCCGCGTCTCCGAGTAATCAGTCATCAAAGTCAAAAGTGTCATTTTTGCTTTGCAC